>PVKU01001233.1:0-326772 GCA_004027475.1 Anoura caudifer | reverse complement strand
GGGGGGGGGGGGGGGGGGGGGGGGGGGGGGGGGGGGGTCTGGGGTTTCTGCTCTGAGGATCAGATAAACCAGCCCAGTAACCAGGGCTCGCATTGCCCACAGGGACTGGGCCCAGAAAAACTGGAATGTCCCTTTTTTTTGCATCTTGACACCTGAGAACAGGCTGATTTGGGAATCCATTTTCTCTCTCCAGCTTAGGAATGAGTCATTTGGCAAATCTCTTCATGTGAAAATCATAGGCTTTTCCTGTCACCTGTGGAGACCCTGGTCTTCAGAATCTGCTGTGGGGTTTTGTTTGCTTGGTGGGGCCTTGTTGCCGCTGACACTGGCAGTGAGAGTGACGCGGAGCCTCACGAAGCGCACACAGCGGCACGTGCCTACAGATGCAGGCACAGAGCTCAGCTCTGCCCGGAGCGCCCTGCACTTTTCTTTCCACAACCCAACCGCTCCCCCATCAGCTGTGGCTTTGCCTCCAGGATGAGTGCAGGCTGGGCCAGCCCTCTAGAGTGAACTGGAGTCTGCTGCTACACTCTGTGAGGTGCCCCTGGTGCCAAGGGAAAGCCTCAGGTTTTGAGGGGGAAATTTCTTGCTTTGTATTTTCTGCAAATGTTAGCAGTTTCTTGATTCCTCAGGAAACAAACAAACAAAATCATTACCAAAACACCATTAATCTGTTCATGCCTATGACATCTATGCTCTTTCTATGGTTGGTTCATTGAAACATTTTTTCCTGGAAAGTAGCTCACAATGTTTTAATAGCAAACTTCTATCCCAACGGCTACGACACATAAGGATTTAGTCCCTTGGAAAGTCTTTTTTTAGCTCCTTCTATGGTTCAGAGAACAAAATACACACACACTTCTCGTCCTCAGGAAGCTTATATGTTTACATTTTTAGTAATGACTAAGAATAACTTTATAGATATGTTATAAACCAAAACTATAAGTAAGGTCAGTTCATGAAGCTTCCATTGAACTTGATGGGCTTCTTTATTCATCTATTTTGAAATATTTTTATGAAGTCAGTTCTTGGTGATCTTATGATAGGTAGTAGCTAATTATTAATAAAGGAAAGAGAGCAAAAGGAATTAGGCATTGAGCTGTTTGCTTCGCCAGGAAGCTACAGCTTTTCACACAGCATCGTGTTCCAAGGGGATTATTGCCTCTCCTGTTCCCGCTCTGGAACCTGGTTGCTGGGGGGTGGATGGGGCAGGAGGAGGAGGGCACATGCACAATGGAAGTCAGAATGGTGCAGGGGGAGGTGCTTGACCAAAGAGGCCTGTCCGTGTAGCCTGTGGAGCAATGGATTGGCCAGGGGATGGACAAATCAAAAACCCAAGGAAGCTCGGAAAATTGAATGGTTCTTTTGAAAGTGCACCTGGTCCATCCCAAACCCAAGCTAATGTAATCCCAGGGGAACAAAGAAGTGCATTCTCTCTCTCTCTCTCTCATCCACCCAGTGACACCCCCACCCTATGTATTTGTGCTGCATTCTCTCTCACCTGGGCGTGCAGCAGGCTGCATGGACTCCAATGGCCTGAGCTTTTAGGTGAAACAGAAACTCTGGACATTGGTTACGTTCTGGCCTTGCTGAAAGCACGATTGGACTTTTTCCATGGTGGGATGGACAGAGAGGGGGCACGAGCAGCCTTCCACACAAACAAATCATCTCGCCACACCACAGTCTCCTGTGTGTGGGTCCTTGGGAGGCTCGCCTCGCTATTCCATGAAAGGGCCAGATTTCCACAGACTCCAATCAGAGTTTGAGGCCTGGGGCTGCATTTCTTTCCAGAAACTCTAAGCTCAGCTCCTGACTGCACTGGCCTTTGCTGTGCGCAGATGTCACCAGGCGTCCTGCTGGCGGAGGCTTCGTCAGGGAAAATCCAGGTCTTTTGTGATTTCTCCGGTGGTGATTACAGGCATTTGGCAAGCATGCTAGAAGGGCACTACCTAACCTATGAACAAACTGGATTTTGTTGAAGGTTTACCTTGGAAAAGGACTGACAAATAAATATCATTTAAATGGTTCATTTTTCTTTAGGGGCATAGAAAACAACGATTTTAATAAACTGCTTATTTTTGTAAATCTGGCCCTTGCTTGTTACTCGTTCATTCATCCGTGGAGTGTGTGGTTGCCCAGGTGTTGTGCTCTGTGATTGAAGCCAAGTTTAATAACACATGACCCCACCCTCACTGTCCTGTAGGTGAAGCAGGGTGGACGCAATCCGGTGGCGGTGGCAGGTTCAGTACTTGAGGTGGGGATGATGGGCCCCACCTGGATGGGCAAAGGGGTGGGGAGTCCTCAAAGAGAGGACACTTGGGCCCTGGCTGGTGTAGCTCAGTGGATTGAGCGCAGGCCTGAGAACCAAAGGACTGTGGTTCTATTCCTAGTCAGGGCACATGCGTGGGTTGCAGACTGAGAGGCAACCACATATTGATATTTTTCTCCCTCTCTCCTTCCTTTCCCCTCTAAAGATAAAATAAATTTTAAAAATCTTAAAAAAAAAAGAGAGGACACTTGGACCATGTCTGCAATGTGAGCTTAAAGATACGAGGTGTTTGGTAAGTGCCACTGCCTTGTCCCCATCCTTTTCTCTCTAACAGTTGTTCTCAGTGGCCGCATAACCCAGCCATCAGCAAACAGCTACACCCCCCCCCCCACTTTGGGGAGTAGGCTGCTTAGTATTCTACTCTGTGCAATCAGAGATTAAATTCCAAATTCACTGCACTGAAGATGAAACAGCTAATTACATACAGTAATTGCATTTAAAATCTATGTCTTTGAGTGACTGATGAAATCTTCTGTTTTACATACTCCTGAAATTCAGTGCACCCAGCCCCTGGCTGTGCTGAAGGGCAGTGCCTGTTTAACTATAATGTGGGCACAGCTTCTCGCTTCTACCCACATCCTTTCCTCGAACTCAGTCTGTGCCTTGAAAGAGCACTTCCATCAGAAAGGAAGAAGTCAGATTTTCTGTTTGCACGTGATGTGGTATTATACAGAGAAAACCCTAAAGACTCCACCCAAAAACTGTTAGAATGAATAAATTTAGTAAATTTGCAGAATACAAAATCAATATACAAAAATCAGTTGTAGTTCTATATGCTAACAATGATGTGTCAGAAAGAAAAATTAAGAAAACAATGTCATTTACAATAAGTATTAGAAAAAGAAAATATTGTACTTAGAATTAAATTTAACCAAAAAAGGTGAAAGATTGTACTAGCTGAGTGGCTCAGTTGATTGGAGCATCATTTCATACACCAAAAAGGGTGCAGGTCCAATTCCCAGTCAGGGCACATACCTAGGTTATAGGTTCCATCCCCAGTTGGGTTGGGGCATGGCATGTAAGGGGGTAAACCAATCACTGTTTCTCTCTCACATCAACGTTTCCCTTTCTCTTTCTCCCCTCTTCCTCTTTCTCTAAAATCAATAAACACATCCAGGTGAGGATTGTTTTTAAAAAGGTGAAAAAATATATATCAAAAATTATAAGACATTGATGAAAGAAATTGGAGAAGGCATAAATAAATAGACAGACATTCCATGCTCTGGATTGGAAAAATTAATATTGTTAAAATGTCCATACTACCCAAAGCAATCTAGATTTAATATGATCCTTATCAAAATTGTATGGCATTTTTCACAGAATTAAGAAAGACAATCCTAGTATTTGTATGAAACCACAAAAGACCCCAAATAGCCACAGCAATTTTGAGAAAAAAGGACAAAGTTAGAGGCATCACACTTTCTGATTTCAAACTATGTTACAAAGCTACTGAAATCAAAACAGTATGATATTGGCATTAAAGCAAACACATAAATCAATGGAACAGAATAGTCCAGAAATAAGCCCATGCGTATATGGTCAATTAATTATCAACAAAGAATATACAATGGGGAAAGTATAGTCTATTCAATAAATTGTATTGGGAGAACTAGATATCCACATGCAAAAGAATGAAACTGGATCCCTACTTATACCATCCACAAAAATTAACTCAAAATGAATTGAAGACCTAAATGTAAGACCTGAAATCATAAAAGAAAACATAGGGGAACATCTCCTTGTCATTGGTCATGGCAATGATTTTTTGACTTTGGCATGAGAAGCAAAAGCAACAGAAGCAAAAATAAACAAGTGGGACTACATTGAACTAAGAAACTTTTTGCATAGCAGAAGAAATGACAACAAAATGAGAAGGCACCTATGGAATGGGAGAAAGTATTTTCAAATTACATGTGTGATAAAGGGTTACTATCCAAAATCTACAAGTAATTCACATCACTCATTAGCAGAAAAACCAAATGACCCCGTTTTAAAAAAACTGGTATAGGGTCTGAACAGACATTTTTCCAAACAGGACATACGAATGGCCAGCATGTGCATGAAAAGGTGCTCAGCATCACCAATCACTAGGAAAATGAGATCCACAGTGAGATTTCATCTCACACCTGTTAGGATGTCTATTACCACAAAGACAAGGGGGTTACCAAATACTAGTGAGTATGCGGAGGAGGGGATGCTTGTGCACTGCCGGAGGGGATGTGAACGGGTGCAGCCCCTGTGGAAAACAGTGTGGAGGCTTCTCAGGGAGTTAGAAACAGAGTCACTCTGGGGTCAGTAGCCCTACTTTGGGTGCACACAGCCAATGGAAGAGGTGTCATCATTTCAAAGTGGTGGCAGGACTTCCATGGCCACGGCAGCATCATTCACAGTAGATGAGGTACGGACACAGCCTACATGTCCTTCAATAGGTGGAAAAGTGAAGAAAATAGGACATCTCTGTCTCTGTCCCTGTCTATCTCTGTCTCTGTCCCTGTCTATCTCTGTCTCTGTCTCTGTCTCTATCGATATGTTATTCAGCCTTAAAAAAAGGAAGGAAATCTTGCCGGTTTGCAACAACATGGGTGACCCTGGAGAGCAGAGAGGGACCAGTACTGCATGGAAGCACTTATATGTGGAGTCTTAAGAAAAAAAGAGTCAAATTCACAGGAGCAGAGAGAAGAATGGTGGTTCGTGGGGTGGGGGTCAGGGAAATGGGGGGAGGGCGGTAAAAGGCTACCAACTTTCAACTATAAGATGAGTAAGGTCTAAGGGTCTCATGTATGATGTGCTGACTGTAGCTGATAACTCTGTAATTTGCTAAGAGACTACAATTTAAGGCTTCTCACTGATAAAGAAATGAATGAAGTGATGGATGAGTTAACTCAGTTTGAGAATTTTTTCACAATGTACACATATATCAAATTATCACATCATACACTTTAGATATATTGTGATTTATTTGCCAATTATACATCAGTAAAGCTGAAAAAAAATTGTTACCTTTTTTTCTCTGCCTCACAGTTGTTGATGTAATTGAAGTCACTAGAAAAAAAGATACGGGTGTGTGTGTGTGTGTGTAGGAAGAAAATGAGGCAGAGGAGAAAAAAACCACTGAAGTATTTATTACAAATAGTAAGATAAACTGTATCGACAGTTAAAATAACAATATATGTAATCAGCATAGATTACAGTAAGATGACATGAATTGACAATAACTGTGTATTGGTGTAATACATGACAGCTAATATTGGTTTATTTTATAAGTTTCCCATATAATATTGTAAGGTTCACAACCTGAACATTTATCATTTGTCATTTAAAATATACATATGTATGTGTAAGACTGCAGTGTTCTCACTCATAATTCCAGTGGTTAGTTATTCAATGTAAGTGCATTCAGTTGTTATTAGAATCCATTCGTAGAACTCATTATTCATTATAAACATCTGGACACGGGCAGCTGCACAGACCTTCCCCACTGTGGGGGCTTCTGGGGGGCCCACGACTCGGGACACGGCTCTGGGTTCCCGGGTTCCCGGGACATCAGGCTCCGTTTCCTTCCACCCTCACTGCTCCTGGGAGCTTTGGCCCCATTTCGGCCGCATGGGGAACGCAAGAAGCCCCGTTGGACAGCCCTTTGGGCTGCTGCCCAGACTCACTTCCCATGGACAACTCTCAGCAGACTGACAGGAAGATGACCCCGGGTTAAGGAGCAGGCAGTCTTGGAACCGGAACGTTTATTTTCTCATTGCGAAGCCACACCAAGCATATAGCTTTTGCTCTTTGAGGATCTGGGGCAGAGGGAGTAGTAGCCTTACAGCCACTGAGGAGCTGACCCTCGTGGGAGCTCAGCCCAGATGCTGTACGGGTCCTCCTGCCCAGTCCAACCCCGGGAGAGTTGCGCTGGCCCCCCGGGAGTCCGGCCCACTAGCCCTCTGCCCGTCTGCACACTGTCTCTGGCATCTCCTAGCTCCGATGCCGCCAGCGCGTCTTCATAAGGAGGTGACCTTTCCTATTTTCAGGCAGGTGAGTGAGGCAGGGCAAATTCAAGTGGTATCAAGATTTTTTTGTTTGTTTGTTTTACATAAGACGGTGCAAATGTGCTCAGGGACCACCAGCTGGGAACCCTGAGCCCTGTAGCTCCCCCACCCGCAGACCCACTCGGGGACCCTAAGATTCGCTCTTTGGGTCGAGGCGTGCCTGAGGAGTGCCCATCTCTTTCCTTACTGTGGTTTCTCATTTTTTGCTTTTAAGCTACGTTGTTCCTGCTTGCAATTATACTTCTGTATCTGTTTTACTTCAGCAGAATGTTTTTGGATTCAACCATCGTGCTGATATATGTTGCATCTTTGTTAATAGTCTCGATGATATTATGAATGTTGAAAATATGACTCTGGCACTGACTAGGTGTTCGACTGCCTGCGAGATGTTTGAATGCTTTGAATGCACCTTCCCCAGCTGCGCGAGGAGGAGGTGACACAGAATATTTCTAGTTCCAGCAGTGCTATGCCTCTGTGGCCCGGGAGCATGCCTGGGTGGCTTGGGCACAACTGTTGGTTCAATTGTGACGTAACTGAGGTCTCTCCCTCTAGGGACCCTGCCTGGGCCCTCCTGGCCTTCATCCCTGTCCTCTCTCCATCTGTCCTCTGACTCTCCCTAGAGGGACCTCTCAGTCTTTTAGGGTCTGCAGCCCCGGCCGAGAGGCCAGTGAGGAGGCCACACAGAGCCCAGCCTGCCCTTCTGGTGAGAGCTCTGGGCTGCAGCTGGGCCGTCCACAGCTGGACCCTGACCTCCACGCCACCCCCCATGCTCCCCATCCCCACCAGGCAGCCTCCTTCTGCCTGTGGCTCTCTGCCCCCCACGATGGGGTCTGACCCAGTGGTCTTCCTTCAGACCCCCACCCAGGAATTCCTGAGCTCAGAAGATGTCGATATAGCTCTCAGGCCAGAGCACAAAATTTCTTTGAAAATATGGGTTTTAGCTTAACAGTCCATGAAAATGATTGCATTCCACTCCATAATGCTAGGGTTAGCTTTTACCTCGGGGAGAGAGAAACACTGACAGGCTGGAGTCGGAATAGGGTACGGACCGGTGAACTGGGTGTTTCAGCAGGTGTTCATGGGGAGACAGCTCTCAGACCCATGAGGGGAGCTGGTGAGTCTCAGTCTTCCAGTTTGCAGGTGTAAAGGCATTTGCTCTGTTCCCTCGGAACCTCTCTGGAGCTGCAGGTGAGTGCTGGTCACCTGCAGGTGGCACCTTTGTCTTCGGACACCTGACCCAGCTGGTCGCTGCCCCCACCTCCGAGGGCCTGGAACCCTGCTAAATGCCCTGGAACCTAAGAGCACCACAGGCAGCCCCCACCTCAGGTTGCTTAGAAGCTGGGCCAGAGACCAATAGAAGACATCTTCCATGTTCACCAATAGCTACACACAATAAGAGCTGAGTTCATTTGTGGTTGGTACGTTAGTGTCTTACACTTTTGACCATTTCATTGGACATTCATTTATTACAGTTGTGTTCATATTTTGAGGACAAGAAAACACCCTCCTGAGTAAATGAGTGTGCATGGGACCCACCCCCTGACTCACGCATCCCAGCCACCTCCTGGGAGGGACAGGGCATCTGCGTGCCCCTTTGATGGATGATTCCTGGCTCCCCCTTCACCTCAGCCACAGGCTTATTTCACGACCCCGCTGGCCAGCTCCCCTTGTCTTTGAACTTTCCTCACCTGGTCACAGCACCCAAGAACCCCCTCTGAACTCCTCGTGCCTCTTGTGTGGCATTTCTGTCTTCTCTGAACGAGACAGGTACCAGCCACTTGGTGCTTTCCTGCCTCATCGAGTCTCCTGTACTAGGTGCTTTGATGGGTGTTACAGAGACCCAATCACAGAGATGTGGAGGGAAATGTCAGCACTTACCCCCCCACCCCCCTCTACATGCACAGTCATTGCCAACCAGCCTGGGTGTGCCCGGCTCTCAGCTTAAACACACACGCGCGTGCACACACACACACACACACACACAAGCTCAGGCCCTCTCTCAGAGAACCAAAGAACTGGAGGGAGTATTTTAAAGCCCTGAAAGGAGACAAATAGGAAAAAAACAAAAACAAAAACAGCCCAGCTTTTCAGCATTTTCTATAAGCAAGCTGTACCTCCAATGTTGAAAATAGATAATTCTTGCATAAGGTAGGTTTACTACACTCAGTCCTGGGGCTGGATATTGATGGAGACCTGTGCTGTTAAGGGGAGTGAGAAAACCACAGCCCGAGGCTCTCTGGGAGACATGCCTCATCACAGCGTGCATCTGTAGATGAGTGAGTCTCTCTAAATACAAAACAGTCTGTTTAGAGAGGAGGCAGCCGTTAATTAACCAAGGACCAACCCCCCTGTTTGGGCATGACCATGCTCTTGCTTTTCTCCGTATTTCTCTTCGCCAGCCCCGTGGGTACTTGTCCAGCCAGCAAGGGGAAAGGGCCATGACTTTCTACATCGTAGTTTGAACTGGAATTCTTGCAAGATGTTTAGATGGTCTTTGTACCTGGTTTCTTCATAATTCTCCTAGTTCCTTTAATTAAACTGGATCGTTTTGAGCTGTTTCTACAGAGGATCTTAGTGATTTCAAATAAAACACTTTCTCCCTGACCACGCCACTTGAAGGACACCTTCCTGTCCTTTCTCTGAAAGCGGGTGGGGGAGGGGGGCTGGCGCAGCCTGTGTTCTGCATGGATCTTTGGGGGCACAGACGAGCTGGCACTGTGGCCCGCCTTCCACGAGGGCTTTGAGAAGTTACCAGGTAGTGAACAGAAAGTCCTACAGAAACCTAAATGGCTTCTGAAAATGCTAAATCAGGAGACATTTCTCAAAAGGGCCTCGGTCCCTTCAGTATGTTATAGGAATTCCAACTCAAACACTCTACCAGTCAGGATCACTTAATTACCAATATAGATCTCACCAGCAACCTTCACACCTTCATCTGCAAATGAATGTGTGCGTGTCCTAAATCACCCCCCCCCCCCCCCCCCCCCCCGCCGCCCTTGCCTCTGCCCCGCCCCCCCCCAGCCCTGCCTGCCCTGAGTCATTCTGGCTGGAGCTGAGAGGGACTCGATGCAGCACCTGTGGATTGCACAGTGGAGGCCTGGTTGCCCAGTATAGTTCAGCCAGCGCCTGCACCCGGGGACGTAGCCCTGAACCCGGTCCCCACCCAGGCCCATGAATCCCTCCTGGCATTGATGGGGGCAGATGCGGGGCAGAAGCCTGGCTCCATCTGCCTGAAGGGTTCACAGACCGCAGTGAACTCTGAGCGATTTCAGGCCAAGTTTCCGGTATGTAATGAAAACTGAAACCTAGTTTTCAGTTTCCTCACCAAATTCACACAGAGCGAGTCACAAGGAGACATTCGAGGTGGCAAGGACAAGGACCAGCTGTGCAGAAGCGCGAGGGAGACACACAGCGCTGGGTTCTATTTGTACCTTGACCACCACTCCCCACCCACACTGCACTCAGGGAGCTTTGTCCAGGACTGGGGGAGCTTCGACCAGGACTCACCCCTTCTGGGACCTGGGGCATTGGGGGGATGACATAATAGTACTCTTCTGAGTCACTTTTAATTACAATACACACAACTTAGAATATTATAGCCATCTCGCCCACAACTTATATGCATATATATCATTTTAAAAGAAAACTGAAACAAATCTATTGCATTTATATTTATTTTAGGCCCTCTGTCTCATTATGAAGTCTTGCCCCTATTTTTTAATCAGCTTTTGATTGCAGGCTCACTTGTGCTTGATCAACTTTGAAGTTATGGAAGAGCGTTGCTGCATTATCTAGAAGGGTCCATCTCTGGGTCCTCCCCAGTTTGGAGGTTCTGTGAGTCCATGAAATGCCTCGGTGGCAGAGACCAGAACCAGGCTTTGCAGTAAGGCACACTTAGAAGCTTTCACATTTGCTAGCTGTGTGACTTTGGGCTAGCTACTTACTGGTAACCTGAGTCCAGGTTTTGCATCTGAAAAACTGGGCCAATACTGACTACCAAATGGTTGCCATGAAGATTAAATAAGAAAGCACTGCCCTGACTGGTGTGGCTCAGTTGGTTGAGGGCTGTCCCTCAGAGCAAAAAGGTCTCCAGCCAGTTCAATTCTCTGTCAGGGCACATGTCAGGGTTGAAGGTTCGATCCCCAATAGGGTGTGTATGAGAGGCAACTGATGGATGTTTCTCTCTCACATCGATGTTTCTCTCCCTCTCTTTCTCCTTCCCTTCCCCCTCCTTCTAAAAATAAGTAAATAAAGCCTTTTAAAAAAGAGAAAGTACTTATAAAACATGCAACAGAGTGTCTGCCATATTAATAAGTGCCAACATAAATAGTAGATTCTGCTTTTCCTTATTCACACAAGTCTCTGATGGGCCAAAAACGTCGGCCATTATGTCTGTGAATATGGCTTCTTCCCTTCCAGGGTCCTACTTCAGAAAGAGAAACAAAGAAGAAAATAACAACGCTCAGAGCCCTTCTGTGAGCGTCACCAGGCCACAGAAATGCGCTCCACTTTCAAAAACTAAGTTATTAATTATTCACAGCTATGAAAATAGGAACAGGGCTCAGAGCTGTACAATAACAGTGTTGGGATTGCTTATTCCACTGGTTTCCTGTGCCGAGGTAACATACCCCAAGTCCAAGGCCGCAGACTGGAGACCCAGTGACTGTCACACCACTTAGGAAGTGTCCCAGAATGACTGTTTGCTCTTTCATTTCCACTCCAGGCGCTTCATTTCTGGGAGATTATTTCACTGCATGGGTGGCCCCTGTCCCTTGGCCTCCAGCCTTACTGCTCATTCCAGCGCTCTGGGCAAGCAGAAACCACCCCAACTCGAGGCTTCCTTTCATGCTCAGTGGGGTGAGTAACTCCAAGGCCTCTCGGGCTGAGGTTTGCGATTACGTCAAAGCCTTGCATCCACCGCGCGAGCAGCCAGAATACCAGAGGAACAGCGTGTGCGGGGCTCGCTTTCCTGCCAGACATGTGGTCGCCCTAATAAACAATCCTGGAGAGATATTTTTCCTGGCGATTCTGTTTCACCAGGATGGTGGGTTCCGGAATGCAAGCGAAGTCCTCCCACCTCCAGTTGCCCTGAAAACGAATGTGCAGGGAGTGGCTGGCCTCAGAAACCTCAGACCAGGGGAAGTGCTGCGGGCGTGTCCCCAGGAGGGAGAGCACAGGAGGAGCTGGGTTAACAGGACACAGGAACTCAGCTCCTGCAGGACTGGGCCAGCTCTGGTTCTAGCCAGAGGCCACGTCTGCACGGTGGATCCCTTGCGCCATCTGGTGGCTCAGGACTGACATCGCATGCATCATTCTGGCTTTTACTCTATTAACATAATTTAATTCATAGAAAGAACGCAGTGTGACCTTTCAAGTCCTAGTGGGAGGTCATCCCCGGCCCCAGAGGAAGACATCAAGGACCAGGTGTCCGAATACCAGTCCTTATGCTAGGACTGCATACTGGAGGCCTCAGACTCTTCTGGAAGCCGGTAAGGATGTTCCTTCAGGACCTGCCTTCCTCCTGCAGCATGGGTGGCACAGGCCGGGACCTTTGTCCCTCCTGCTGGAGCTCACTTGCATGCTCTTCCCCAGCCTCTGAATCCCACACTTCCTAAGGCTGGCCACAGGCAAGATGCCTTCTCAATCTCCATCTTGTTTTTTGCTCACACTGGTGTTTCCAAAGCATGTTTTAAGACCACTGGTTTTATTACCCAGACTTGTATCTCTAAAAATAAAAGGCATTGCAAGCTTGAGGGACTCTGCTTCCACCCAGTTAGAGGGGGTGCTGTTGAGGAACACACTGGGATTGCAGTGGATTCTCAGGAAAGAACTAGGGTTTGCTGGAGCTGCTAAACGTGTTTGACACGGAAACCTCTCCCCCACCTCCACCCTTAAGTGCTCCCTCAAGGATGCTGCATTTGACAAAATGACTTGAGGGAGAAATTGGTTAATCCTACTCTCTTGCCCACAGTTAGAGAGCCATCTTTGCAAAAGCGAAAGATGCCTGTGTTAGTTGCAACAAAGCACCGCTCACTGGGTGGCTTAAACCACAGAAATTTATTTTCTCACACTGTCTTCTGAGGCCTCCCTCCTTGGTGTGTAGATGAGCATCTTCTCCCTGTGTCTGCATCCTAATCTCATCCCCAGTTATAGTGGATGAAGGCCCACACCAGGGACCTCATTTTTACCTTGACTGCCCCTATAAAGGCTCTATCTGCAAATACAGTCACATTCTGAGGTCCTGAGAGTGAGGACTTCAACTATCATCAAGTTTGAATTTTGAGGGGGACCCAATTCAACTCCTAATAGCATCCTATATTTTGTATCTGTTGGAGAAAATTTGTGCTGAAGTGGGAAACTGCCTTCTTTAGAGCATGGTCAGCAAACTACAGCCAGCGGGCCAGATATGGCCTGCCATCTGTGTTTTAAATAAAGTTTTATTGGCACAAAGTTACATTCATTCCTTCAGGGCTTGACTATGGTTACTTTCATGTTCAACGGCAGAGTTGAGTTGTTGTAACAAATACCATATGGCTTGCAAAAACTAAAGTATTTCTTATTTAGCCCTTTATGGAAAACATTTGCTCACCCCTGGTCTGCAGCACACCCCTCGGGGTTGTCTAATTCTGAAATTCCAGAGGGCTCTGTGCCTCCCTTCACCTTTGATCTATTTTATAACTCATTAAGTTGTGGATACCATAGCAATGTGAAAGATAACAATGCAAAATAACCTCTGCCCTGAGATGTGAAGAAGCCAGTTCTGCCTCCCTGTGCTCATTCCTTCCGACAGTCCTCATCTACAAATGTGTCTGTTCTTGGATTGTCTCTTGAACTGGTGGTGACATCTTATAGGTGCCTCGTTAATCATGAGTTAAATGAAATCTTTCACACATGTTTGTTTCATAATTGGATAAGAGTCCTAACTTTACCTTTTTGAAAATGTTTCCTTTAACAGATCAGTGTTATTATTCTGGGTATGATCATAGTATTGGGGCTACAAAGGGCAACGTTTCTGTTCTTAGAAGACACACACTGAAGCACTTAGGGTGGAGTGGCACGGTGCCCACAGTTTACTTCCAAATAGCTTGGTGTGCACATGCACACACATGTATAATGGAAACAGGGGAAGGGAGGGAGGAAGGAAAATTGTAAATGGTCAAACATTAGCAATCGGGGAATCTAGGTGAAAGCCACGTGATGTCCTTGAACGGTGTGCTCCTCACTTAACTCTTCTGTAGTTTTCAAACTGAAGCATCGGAGGGGTAAGCTTATGTCATCTTCCCAGCTCAGCATGTGGCTGGCCCCCTGGCCCACACACCGGGAGTCTTTCCAGTGCTGCAGAGCGCAGGCACTTGTGGGCCATCTCTCTGCAGTGAGCCCCACAAATAAGAACAAGTAACTGACACGTCGAGGTTTTTGTCATCACGTGGCTCAAGTTTTCTCCGAGTTCTTAGTGGCACCAAGTAAACAAAATGTTTTTCTCATGTTCCCAAAGAAGGCTTTAAAAGAAATCCTTTCAGGGGTATCCAACCTGTGGCCCGTGGGCCGCATGCAGCCCAGGGTGGCTATGAACGTGGCTATACATAAAATCATAAATTTACTTAAAATATTCTGAGATTTTTTCAAAGATTTATTTACTTTTAGAGAAAGGGGAGGGGTGGGAGAAAGAGAGGAAGAGAAACATCAATGTTTGGTTGCCTCTCACACATCCCCTATTGGGGACCTGGCCCACAACCCAGGCATGTACCCAGACTGGAAATTGAACCAGTGACCCTTTGGTTCCCAGGCCTGCACTCAATCCTCTGAGCTACACCAGCCAGGGCCACATTCTGAGATTTTTTTGTGATTACGTGTTTCAATGTGTTTAATGTGTGGCCCAAGACAACTCTTCTTCTTCCAGTGTGGTGCGGAGATGCCAAAAAGTTGGACACCCCTGATAAATTCAAGAGAACCCAGGATCTAAGGGCCACTCAGAGGGTGTTTGTGTTCGAGCTCCGAGCACGACTTTGGGGGCGGCACTGAGTTCTGTGTTTCTCAGTTACCGTCCAGTTATTGAACACCTTTCTGCCCCAGCTTCACATCATGCTCTTCATATAGTCAAGGACTCAGTCACTGAACACGGTGCCAGGTGGACACTGGAAATAGCAAGGAGGCCACCTGGTAACGTGCATGACTATCTCACCACTATGTTATCCACCTGGAACTAATGTGAAGTATTACCGATTGCCGACCGTAACTGAAAAATAGAAAGTATATGGTTAGGGACTCTATTAATTGCAGTTTGTTTGCTGCTGCCTGCATTGGGGCTGTGATGTCTGCTGTGTCAGTGTGGTTAGAGGAGTGGGGGATACAAGGTAACACCAGTGAGGGGGGACAGGGAGCTAAACTCTTGAACACGGTGTCATTCAGCGTGAAGGTTTGGGATTGACATTTTCTGCCTGAAGGAAGCAGGAAGAATGAGTTCCCTGAAAGTGCTGCTCTTTCCAGATCTAAAAGGCACACTCCCAGCAGCGTTCCTAGGGTGGCCCCTCGGGAGCTGCCCTTCGATAGCCCCGCGAACTGGGGTGTATGCGGGACTGGCATCCAGTCGCCAGAATGCAGGGGCTGCCTTGGACAGAAATATCCCTTAACTGAAGGTGACCCTCAAAGAGACTTGCAACCTCTCGCAGAGGCTGAAAAGAGAGGCACAATGTGGGCTCAGAGACCAGAGCACCCTGAGATCACCCAGGAGCACATGGGTGCTGGCCACGACTGACACTGACGAAATGCCTTTCTTCCCATCCCCATGGGCATCATGCTGCTTAAAACCTTGACTTCTTCTTATCTGGGGTGTTGCCATAGCCTTCGTCTGGGCCTTCGTCCCCAGTTTTGCCCACTCTGATTCATCCTGCTTATGGCCTCCAAGATTGCTTTCTGGGAGCCCAATTCATTCGTGTTGTCTGTCTACTTCTAATTTGTCTTGACTTTGAAAACATCAAGCAAGCAAATATATATATATATAATATATTTACATATTTTTATATATACAAATATATTTCTTTCAGGGGTTCTCCAGCTTTCACTGAACTAACCCAGCCCGTTAGCCAGCCCCGTCTTTCCAGGGCATCGGCACCCCCTCACCCACTCCCCCGAAGGCTGCAGAGAGAGAGGGGGCCTCCTCCCATCTGTGCTGGGACAGCTGAGCCTGCGCCATATTCATCTTCATAGTGTTTGGGGCAGTGTTGTTCAAGGAGAGGTGGTTCAAAATTAGCCTTTGAGAGGATCTACTCTAATAAAATTGAAAGCAGGGCTCAAAGAGATGCCTGTGCCCCCATGTTCATAGCAACATTTCTCACAGTAGCCAAGGGGTAGAAGCCACCCCAGGGTCCCCCAGAGGATAACAAAATGTGGCCTGTCTGTACAGCAAAACACTATCCAGCCTCAAAAAGGAAGGAAGCCCTGACACAGGCTGCAACATGGATGGACCTCGAAGACACTATGCTAAGTGAAACGAGCCAGTCACAATGGACAAGCACTGCAGGATTCCCCCTGCATGAGGTTCCTGGAAGAGTCGGATTCGTAGAGACAGAAAGTGGAAGGGTGGTTGCCCGGGGCTTGGAGGAAGGGAAAGATGGGGAGTTGGTGCTTAATGGGGACAGAGTTTCAGGTTTGCAAGATGGAAACCAACCATCTGAGTACTTAATGCCACTGAACTGTCCAGTTAAAAATGTTTAAGGTGGGCAATTTATGTTATTTGTGTTCTACCACCTTTAAAAAAATGAAATAGCCTTTGAATGCTGTCGGCATATGGCGTCTGTGAAGGCTTTCTGCTGCACCTTTGCAGTCCTGCTCTTTCTGCATAAGAGTTACACTTTTAAATCATGCAAATCGCATCATTTAACATTCCGCCTCCTTCAAAAAAGCCCTGTGGTAGCCTTCCACACAGATGAGCCTGAAATTCTCAACATGGCCTACAGGCCCATGGGCCTGCCTAGGCTCTCACAGCACTCCCCACCCTTGCCCTTACCCTCCACATTAGCCGGGCCCCTGCTCCCTCCTGTCTCAGGGTTTCCTTTGGTGTCTGCAGGGGGGAAACTGCTTAATTCCCCTCACTGTTTATGTATCAGCTGACAGACCATCTATTGGAGAAGCCAGTCCAACCACCAGAGTAGCTGGGCCCTCTTATCATAGGTCCTGGGCCTGCCGCAGCCTCTCCTGCATAGTAGTTATCAAAACAGTCACGAGTGACTCATAAAACTATTTGGACTGAAGCTCCTTGAGGACAGGGGCACTGAGGCCCACAACACAGTGCCTGGCACATTGCAGGCACTCAGGTGTCTGCTGGACAAGCCAGCCCAACTCCATGACGTGCTGACCGATCTTGATAGCGGGCGTACGGTGGCACAGCTGCCATTGATAAAAGCTGCAGGGACTGTAAAGAAGAGGGCAAGACCAGTCCCCATTTCACTTTTGTCTTAAAACCAGCAGATACTAACTCGACTCAATAGAGCAATGAATTTCACCTAACCCCAGCTCCAGCCCCACTATGTGCTCATCATAAACATCAGCACACCTAACATGGGGCCGTGACTGGGAGTGGAAGGCCCGCATAAGGACACAGAATGGGGCTCTTCCAAGAAGTGTCCACCCCTTTCCCAGGAAGACCCTGAATATTCTTCCCCCTCTCTGAATACCCTGCCCCCTGATTAAGTGAGGCAAATTCTGCTAAAGGGGGTGCTGCTCTGCCTGTGGGTAGCCCACTCTCTGTCTTACCACGTCACTAACAAAGTCACTTCCACTTTGAACTCTATGCTTGCGATTGAATTCTCTCCTGTGTGAAGCCAAGAGCCGGCTGTGGGTCATGGATATTGGTCTCCAGAGCCCCAGAATGCATGCGTCGATTGGATCTTTTCCTGCCAGTCCATCCTCAAGGAAAGGCTGCCCATTCAACAGCAGGTCCCTGTTTCCCACCCCACCCCCAGTTCCTTCCAACCCCTCTTCTAGCTTCTGTCTCCATGAGTTTGACTTCTCTGGGGACCTCTTCTACATGGGATCAGACCAGTGCTAAGACCCCAGGCAAAGACAACTGGTTTCCACAAGGCCCCTGATGTAAACAAGGGCAAGGCTGAGTCGTAGAAGCTCTGCCCCAGTGACGGCCCACAGGCACCAATATTCACAGAGAGCCTCGGTCCAGGCTACACTTGTAGGGACATGCATACCACCCTCAATGCCAGTTCTAAACAGCAACGGACCAAATGCTGCATTTAATGCTGCTTTCCTGGGAACTAGATTTCAAAATTGAATGAAAACAAGATCAAGGAGTATTTCTTTTACTTCTCTGGCAGGCAAGGCCAGCACTTTGCAGAAGGATTTGGTGTCCTGAGTGGGTGGCAGAAGGATTTGGTATCCTGAGTGGGTGGGAGGCAGTGGCACTTGGGGCAACAACTCACTGGTGTCATCGCCCTACGGGTCCTCTGTCCTATTCATAGCTCTCCCCTCTTCCCCTCCCCCAAGTCTTTCTCCTCTTGGATCAGGCCCCTGAATGACAAAGAGGAAACTCTGGGAGGTGTCCTAAGTTAGACTGCAGTCTGGGGGGGGGGGGGGAACAGTTAACCAGTCAGCAGCTGAGGACCAGCTAGCGAAAATTGCTCACATGCCTGAGTTTTTGCTAGGGCTTTGGACCAGCCTCCAGGCAGCGGCCAGACCCCACTCCTGCCACACGCACTCGTGTTTTTCCCCTGTTGTCCATAACCAGTAAGAGGTGGTCAGCACTTCTCCCTCACAGACTATGCCTCTCCTAGACAGGCCTCGCTTCACTCTTTCCCACACCCACATCTGTAGCCAGTGCAAATTCTTTCAAAACAACTTAATAGCTTTCTTCCTCAAACATAATGTATAAAAGTGCCCTCAAACCCAGGGGAGTGGACATGCTGCCTCCTCCGTCCAGCCCTGGGCTGCTGGTTTAGACCAAAGGCCCCAGGACCTGGTGCCCGTCAGCCTGAGGCTCAACAGACACCTTCTTTCAGAAAACCTTTCACCTGCGGAAGTTTTGGATTTGACGTGAGGTTAGAATGCTCAGCCTATTGTGGTTCCCACCATCTGCTGCTGGGTAAGGGGTGGTGTGCTCTACGTGTGGGGTGAGAGGGATGGTCTTCAATTCTGAAGGGAGTGGAAAGAGGTCTTTTCCAAAGTCTGGTCTCTGGGTGAAGTAGCTACAGACAGTGCTGCCTTTCATACTGAAAGTTCAACCTCCTGCTAGAAGTCTCCTGTATGTTCTTAGGCTAACTGACCATCTGTCTCCTCCTACCTCATCTTCCACTCCCCCCTGCCCCCACCCGCTGTTCCCTTCACCTGGGCAGGTGGTGGCTCAGGGGCAGGGGGAGGGAGGTAAACCTGCCGGTGCACCGACTCTTGTGAACTGTGCAAGGGATATATAATGGAGGGATATGAACAAATGCATCTCCATTGATTGCTTACTTGATTGAAAAAAGTGAAACAGTTAAATAGCACCTGTTTCCTACATGCTCAGAAACACTGAAGTAATTCTTAGCTCATGAGAGCAATATAACTTACAAGACAACATCACCCATCATTAGAAAGACAGAATATTACCGACTTAAAAACACAGCAAACTTTAAAATGAACCTTTTGATGCCTACCCTGGCTGGTGTGGCTCAGTTAATTTGGTTGTCGAGTCAACCAGAAGGTCATGGGTTCAACTCCACATCAGGGCATATGCCTAGGTTGCAGGTTCAGGTCCCGGTTGGGGCACAGTGTGAGAGGCAACCGACTGATGTTTTTCTCTCACATTGATGTTTCTCTCCCCATCTTCCCCTCTCTCAAAAATCAATGAGCATGTCTTTGGGTGAGCATGAAAAATAAAATAAAATAAACTTGATTTGTTCAGCAAACATATCTGTTCTTTTTATTTTAATAGGCATTCTTTTAGTGAACAATGTTTTTAGAAGTACTTAACAGCTGGGGAACTCATGCACCTGTCAGTGGTCTCCTGAGAGACAGAACCAAGAGGATGCGTGCATGTATACATAGAGAAAGAGAGTTATTACAGGGAATTGGTCCACGCAAATACAGGGGCTGGTGAGTCCAAGCCTGCAGCGTGGCCCAGCAGGCTGGTGACCGAAGAGGAAGCTGAGGGCCATCTGCTGCAGGCTCTTTTCTTATTTAGGGAGACTGGTTGTTTTTGTCTGTTTTGTTCAGGCCATTGACTGATTGGATGAGCCCCACCCACATTACGGAGGGCAATCTGCTGTACTCAAAGTTCACTGCTATAATATGAATCTCAACCAACACAGCCTCCAGGTTGACTCATACAATTACCCATACTTCTATGGACACATTTATAAAGAGAGGTCACAAAAGAAATCTGTAAGTGAGAAACAAAGTCGGTGCTGCACAGCATAGCATCAGCACCAAGCCTGGAGAGGGCGCTGCCTTGCAGAGGAGAAGGCGCTGTGGCACCTGCTTGCTGGGGTGTGAACCACTTCTCTAAATAAGCAGGAAAAATAAACTGTACAATATCTCTGCACGAATCCTTGAAAACTGTCTCAATAGCTCCCCTTAAGAGCCTATCACACCGGCAATGAGGAACCAGCAATAGCTGCTAATGCCCTCTGGCTCTGAGGTACAAAAGTTTGAATCCCAACACCAAACCCTCCTGAAGGGCACCTACTTCCCTAGAAGGAAAACGTAGTTGCCAGGATTCCAGGAAAAGCTACTTGGGTAGCTGCTGTGATTGGTGAGAATTTCATTGGCCTGATACATCCAAGTCTGGCTAAAGGGAGCAGTGTGAGACAGCGGTGATGGGTTTTGCTTCCTTCTTTATCGCAAAGGCAGTTGTTAAAGGCCCCTCCAGCACACTTACTCTGTTGAAAGCTCCCCAGGCTTCTCCCTCTCCCTGCAGCGACAGCTGCCTGCCCTGGAATCGCAATTCATCACCGAACCGGAGTCCGTATGTGACCGGATGTACTGCCACCTGCTCCCAGGCCAGAGGCAGCAGAGCGGGAGATTCTGACAGCAACAGAGAACCTACGAATTCTGCTTTTGCCTCGGAAACAGACAGGCTGAGCAGGCTTCCTCTTCCTCCCTGCCTCATTATTGAGCTAATAATACTAAATGAGATGTCACTGGGAAGGAGTTCCACATTGGACAGGAATATTGGCTGCAAGTACAGAAACCCAATGAGGAAACTCGAGCGGATGGGGGCTGATTTTCCTCGTGGAACACGAACTGCAGAAATGGACACTTGCTGGCACTGGCTGAGCAACTCCAAGGAGCCCAGGTTCTTCTAGGTTTTCCCTGCCAGCTCTCATGCAGGGTTTGTCACCTCCTTCTGGTCATCCCTGGGTTCCAGGTGGCTGCTGCAGGTCCACAGAGCCAACCGATGGAGGGGCACAGGAGGGCTGGGGAGTGAAGATCTCTCCTTTCATCAGGAAGCAAAATCGAAGGATGTGTCCCCTGCAGACTTCTCCTTAAGTCTCTCTGTCCAGGATGGGGACACCTAGCTGCCATTCCCAGATGTGGGGGGGGATGGGTGGGAAAGTAAGGGACAGATGGCCATGGTGGCTGCTGAGGGGGAGATGAGTTTGTCAAACGATGCTTTTTGTGGTATCAAATATATTAAACTCTTTATTTTAAAGAAATAAAACCTGCCTAAAGGATTTCATCAAGGAAAGCCTGCTGAAAGGGAGGGAGCATCATCTTAGCATAAAAATATTAACACAGACTAAGTGTGGCAGACAAAGAGGAACCTGGAAAATCTGTTTGTTGCACTCCACTGGGGGCCCAGGGTTTCTGCAGTGAACGCCCCCCCCCCCCGCCAAGAATTTGTTTGCCACGTGTTTGCTTGTTTCCATCTGCCTGCGAATTGCCTACCTTTCCTTTGAAGTTCCAACCCTTGCCCCCCTTTCCTCAGTACGGAAGAGCATCTCCTCTATTCTTAGGGAGCCCCCCTATGGACATACGTGATAAACTTGGTTATTTTCTCCTGTTAATCAGCCTCTTGTTAATTTGATTATATTACAGCCAGAAGAATCTTTAAAAAAAATTAAATTTATTTTTCCTGCCCTGGCTGGTGTGGCTCAGTGGATTGAGTGCCGGCCTGCAAACCAAAGGGTCTCTGGTTCCATTCCCTGTCAGGGCACAGGTCTTGGTTGGCCGGTCCCCAGTGGGGGGCGCATGAGGGGCAACCACACATCGGTGTTTCTCTCCCTTTCTTTCTCCTTCCCTTTCCCTCTCTAAAATAAATAAAAATCTTAAAAACAACAACAACAACAACAAAACTATCTTTCCTCCCCAACACTGCCTAAGCATGAGCCATTGCCCCGGGGGCGGGGGATCAATTGGGAACCAAAGCGGGGTGCTATGAGCCAGGGAGCGGGGAGGATGGACACTGGGCTATAGAATGTAATTGTGTCGGCCACAGACGTCCATCCACAGGGAACGTGTTTCCTAGATGGCGCCCTTCACACGAGCCTATTGCTGTTCCTGCTTCTGCTATGGTTTCTCTGCGGAGGGTGTTCCCTGGAGGCTGAACGGCCAGAGACCTCATGGGCGCCGGTTCTCAGACCCTGGGCGGGGGGGCGGGGGGCGCGGCGGGGAGGTGGCAGGAATCTTGCTGCGTAATTGGTGTTTTCTTCCTCTCTCCGCCCGTCTTTAGCTTCGCCACCGGGAATGCTGAGCCGAAAGGGTGACCGAGCACCCTGCGTTGGCAATGGCGCCGTCTCTCGTCCGGAGAAACGGGTGGCTTCTAAATGCAACGGAGTTTTTGGCAGGCAGCTGCCCATTCCTTCCAGGGCCCAAAAGCGGCCAAGTGCACTCATGTAAGGACTTTTTCGGTGGCTTTGGACCCTGGGAGAATTTCAGGTCAGCATGTCCATCTTTCCCTGTTTCCTGTGGGCATCCTCTGGTCCTTTAGCGCTCACCAGGCTGGCGCTCTGGACCCTCGAGAGGGTGAAGTCCCTGCAGGTGCCACAACAGCAGCTAACTGAGTTCTTGCAAACACTCCTATAGGAGGGAGATGTTTGAGAGGGTGCCACCTGGGTCACTTTCCCTAAGTCACACTTCCTCTTTCCCAGTCACTGGCTCCTCTCTCCATTACTCGGCCTAGGAGGGAGGTAGTCCCCATTTTAAGTGGAAGAGTCGATTAAAATTCCAGGCACTGTCTTGCACTCACGTTTACAGGCGCACTGCTCCGGGTGAGAGGGGCACCCGGACAGCCATCTGCCAAGAGCTCCTGGGAAGATTTAGCGTGGGTGGGACAGGCAACTGACACCCGTAAACTCAAATTATGCGGGTGTTGTGTGATTCGAAGCAGGATGAACGCTCAGCTCTGATAGCCAGAGGGGCAAGAGGGAGCACCACCCGTGACTGCCTCCTCAGAGGCCACCACTGGATGCTCACAGCCACAGGACAAGGCACGGGCAGAGCATCTTCTCAGAACCAGATGTACCTGTCTCCCGAGGAAACAGAACAAGGCCGCCTTTGGGTGTAAGCGATGCGAGAGTTGAATGCATTAACGCAAGAGCTAGAGCCAAAGAGCGGGACAGAAGTGGGGCAGAGTAAGGCTTGTCTGTCTCGGCTCCAGTTCTTGGCATTCAAACTGAATTCAGTTATGATGAAGCAGGAAGCTTACGAGGAGCAGGGGAAGCAAACTATTGTAAACCCTGCTCACATGACACCTCCGATGCAGCCACATGTCTTCCTAAGGACCAGGAGGTAGCTGGCAGGTCCCACACTGGTCTCCCTGTTCCTCAGAGCAGCACTGTGCCACATGCTGAACCAGGCGACAAGCACTTCTGCTTTCAGATGCTTATGTTTTGAGAGTAATTATGTCACTGGAAATTTTCTGCCTCTCCAACTTGTAACACTATCACTATAAAAATGTGTTCTTACTCATCCAATGTTAAATACGTACTGAGTAGCTTCCATGTTTCTGGTGTGATGTTTGGTGTGTGGGATACAAAAATGAATTAAAGCAAAATCCCGAATCTTAAGCAGCTTCATAAGTGGTAGCAGGAATGTACACATTTATTCGTCCACACAGCAGTCGTTCACTGAGTGCCTTCCAGGTGCTGCACCCCGGGGCGAAGAGGTTGGGCAGGCAGTGCACGGATGCGGTAACTGTGCACTTTTCTTTCTTGATGGTTTGGAGGTAAAAAAAAGCAGAGTGCACAGCTCCTACTCAGACAGCTCTGCTGCCTTTTGGTGTTTTTTTTTTTTTTTCTTCTTCTTCTTTCTTTGTTTCTTTCTTTCTTTTTTTTTTTTTGGTGACACTGGGGCAGTTTATTTAAGCTGTCCATTCTCAATTTCCTCACTTGTAAGATGAGAAAAATAATAGCACTTCATTTCTGTGTTGTTTCGAGAATAAAATGCTATTGCATTTTATTATCATGTCTTATGTATAATGAGTCTGATAAGTACTGGCCACGATTTCTGAAGCTGCAGTCAGGGGAGGCTGAAGCAGAAGCTGGTCTGGTCAGCAGCACTGGGAAGGCGTCTGAGAGAGGCCTGAGAATCCTGGTCATTGCTGAGAAGTAGGAGACAGCCATTCACACAGTGAGCATTTCTTGAGCCTGACATAGCTACAGGTATAGGTACTAAGGTGACGAAAGTCCTGCTCCATGAGCCCTGCCTAGCCCTCAGATTGCTCGGTGTGGGGCGGGGGGAGGGGGCAGAGATGTAAACCTGCAGTTAGGACACTGTGTGACAAATGTTGTGTTAGTGATAGGATGTTTGGGATAACTTAGGGGAGGGAGGCTGGTGGCAGGAGTGAGCTAGTAAGAAATGACTTTTTGGAGAGATATCTGAACGTTACCTTAAAAAAAGAGAGAGAGAGAGAGGGAACTAGTCAGGTTGTAGGCCTTTCCAGCAGGTGGCGGGCATTTGAAAGACAAAGTGAGAGCACATGAGTTTTAGGGACTTCAAACTCCAGGTGTATAGGGGCATGAAGAGGACGGGCCAGGAAAGTGGCAGGGGCCACCTCACCAACATCTTAGATGTCCTACTAAGAAATTCAAATATTTTCTGAGGGTCAGGAGTTGCTGATGGTGTGATTTTAGGACAGTCACGCTTGTGGTGACAGGAAGTACGTGTTGGAGTGCAGGGTGAGTGAGGCAGGAGGTTACTGCTGTTAACTTCTGAATATGTGAGAAGAGTCTAAAAGGAAGGCCTCGGTGGGGGACATAGAGCAGGGGACGCTAGGAGATTTTGAAAGTTTCATGATTAGATTTAAGGAGCAACTCCATGAAACAAGGAAGAAAGTCGAAAGCCTATTGGCCCCAAGTTTTTTGACTTGGGCAACTAAGTGAATGATGACTAAATAGGAGGGGCCCAGGAAGAAGTCTGTGAGTGGAAGGTGATGACGATGGGGGAATGGAGATTATGAGGTGCAATTTGCCCTGAGTGATGTTCACATGGAGGCCCTGGCAGGCAGGTGGAGAGATGGGTCTGGAGCTCAGGAGGGAGATCTGGGCTGGCAATGTAGATTTTTTTCATCATTAGTATATAAATGGTGGCAGAATATATAGTTTTAATAAAGTCACTTAGGGAAAATTGATAGAGGGAGAAGAACAGAATCCTGAAGTTGCAACTCTGGAAACATTAACAAAAACAGGTCAGGAAAAGGAAGTGGGGTCTTCATCCAAAGAGATGAGAACAAAAACAGCTGGGAAGTAGGAAAAAGAAAAGAACAAGAGGAAGGTATTGACAAGAAGCCAGAGGAAGACAGTGTTTCAGATGTCTTCAATAGAGTCAAGCAAGGGAAGGACAAAAAAAGGGGCAGTTTTGCAATTAGGAGACTGTCGGGGAGCTTTGCCTAGCAGAGCCCCCTCGTCCATCACGGAAGAGAATTAGTCTACCAAGGCATGATCTGCTTGGGGAGGAAGAGCAGCCAATCTCTCAGAGGAGAAGGGCCTTGAGCCTATCCCTCAATGGGCTTTTATTGGGTTCAGTTTGCACAGGAATACAGGTAAAGTTCATCAATCATTGTCAGGCAGTAAGGATTGAACAATAGATAACATTCAAAGAACTATGAGGGTTTATTCTGAGTCAGGGTCAGTTAGCTAAAGGGCCATAAATTGGGAAACAAACTCATTTTATACTTGGACCCTTGCAGAAAACTGAAGACATTCTTAGCAAAGCAGGTTTCACAGGATTTTATGCATTCTTTCTTAGGCCTGATCGCCTCAGGGAACTCGCCCTTTCCTGCCCAGGGCTGCACCGCCCTCCTGCACTGTTTCAGGCTTAAGTCAGGCAGGGGAAGTCAGGCAGCTAAGAGATTAGGAGACTTCTTGCAGACAGAATGAGGACTCAGGCTGTGTCAAAGTTGAGGGGTGAGGGTCCATCACCTGCTTTTTCTATAGTGTTCCAAGTCCCTCCCTGATGCCCCCATCATGACCATGCCTGTCTTAGGTCATCCCTTCCTTAAGGAATCTTACCTGTCATTGGCTAACCAGTCATCCACCCAGGGCCGAGCAGGGTGAAGTAAAGGGGGCAAAGGCAGCACCCCAGCTGGAAAGATAAACTTTGTCTCCTTAGTGGATTATGGTCCCAAGGTCTTTTACTCAGCCTTAGGCATGTGGGGGGTGGGGTCACAGCTTCTGAAACCAGGCTGGGCAGTTCCCAACAGGAGGCCAGTGCCCACCTTGGTGGATCAAGAAAGAGGCAGGTGTGGGAATTATCCAGGCAGAGAGAAGGACCGCTAGGATAGGAGGCTGGCTGGCATTCACCAGGTCCCCAGGAGCCATCAGTGCACACTTTGCAGGATGGCTTCAGTCTGTAGGTAATGGGGAACACCTACATGATACAACTTACTATTATTAATGTGATTTTTTAAAATGGAGGTAAAGCTCCCACACAGCCTAATGCATAGATCTTAAGGGTTCAGTTGAAGGAGTTTTGGCAAATACGAAACCATCACCCTAATGAAGATAAAATATCTTGCCCTGGCCAGGTGGTTCAGTTGGTTGGAGTGTTGTCCCATACATCAAAATGTTGTGGGTTCGAATCCAGTCAGGGCTCATATGTAGGCTGTGGTTCAATCCCCTATCAGAGCATGTATGGCGGGCAACCAGTTGATGTTTGTTTCACATCGATGTTTCTCTTTCTCTCCCTTCTGCGCTTTCTAAAAATCAATAAACATATCCTCTGGTGAGGATTTTAAAAAAAAGTGATTTCCATCACCTCAGAGAGTTCCCTGTGCCCCGTTTTAGTCACTCTGCACTGCTTATAGACAACTGCTGCTCTTGTTTCTACCCAATAGATAACTTGCTTTATTTACTTTCATGTAAATGGAATCATGCAGTGAGTGAACTTGGTGTCCCTGGCTTTTTTGTTCAGCAGTGTTTTTTCTTTTCTTTTCTTTTCTTTTCTTTTCTTTTCTTTTCTTTTCTTTTCTTTTCTTTTCTTTTCTTTCTTTCTTCCTTCCTTCCTTCCTTCCTTCCTTCCTTCCTTCCTTCCTCTCTTCCTTCCTTCCTTCCTTCCTTCCTTCCTTCCTTCCTTCCTTCCTTCCTTCCTTTCTTTCTTTCTTTCTTTCTTTCTTTCTTTCTTTCTTTCTTTCTTTCTTTCTTTCTTTCTTTCTTTCTTTCTTTCTTTCTTTCCTTTCTCCCTGCTCCTTCCACAGTGTAGGCCAGCTTGGACTGGGCATAGCCAAGGTCATTTAGGCTTACCATCCACCTGACAAGTCTAGAGAATTTAAGAAAAGTTCTCTGTGTCTCTCTTTACCTCAGTGATTGTTACATAGTATTATTTTGTTTTTCACCTGATTCTCAAATTCATAACTGGTCTAAGTGAGTCAACACCTTCCCAAAGTTCTGATTCTAATCACCTGGCTTGGCCTGTTCTGTGGTTAAGCCACTTAGTGTATACTGCGCATCCTGGGGCACTCTGCGCATGCCTGCAGAAAAGAGCGTGGGCACCCAGGACCTCTGGATCGCAGCTAAGTTTTTTTTTTAAAATATATTTTATTGATTATGCTATTACAGTTGTCCCATTTCCCCCCCTTCATTCCCCTCCACCCTTCACACCCCCTCCCACCCACATTCCCCCCTTTAGTTCATGTCCATGTGTTATAAGTTCTTTAGCTTCTACATTTCCCACACTATTCTTGCCCTCCCCCTGTCTATTTTCTACCCACCGTCTATGTTACTTGTTCTCTGTACCTTGTCCCCCTCTCTCCTCCTCCCACTCCCCTGTTGTTAACCCTCCATGTGATCTCCATTTCTGTGGTTCTGTTCCTGTTCCAGGTGTTGGCTTAGTTTGCTTTTGTTTTTGGTGTGGTTGTTAATACCTGTGAGTTTGCTGTCTTTTTACTGTTCATATTTTTTATCTTCTTTTTCTTCAATAAGTCCCTTTAACATTTCATATAATAAGGGCTTGATGATGATGAACTCCTTTAATTTGACCTTATCTGAGAAGCACTTTATCTTCCCTTCCATTCTAAATGACAGCTTCACTGGATAGAGCAATCTTGGATGTAGGTCCTTGACTTTCATGATTTGGAATATTTCTTTTCAGTCCCTTCTTGCCTGTAAGGTCTCTTTTGAGAAATCAGCTGACAGTCTGATGGGAACTCCTTTGTAGGTGACTGTCCCCTTATCCCTTGCTGCTTCTAGAATTCTCTCCTTCATTTTAATTTTGGCTAATGTAATGATGATGTGCCTTGGTGTGTTCCTCCTTGGGTCCACCTTCTTTGGGACTCTCTGAGCTTCCTGGACTTCCTGGAAGTCTATTTCCTTTGCCAGGTTGGGGAAGTTCTCCTTTATTATTTGTTCCAATAAGTTGTCCACTTGTTGCTCTTCCTCTTCCCCTTCTGGTACCCCTATAATTCGGATGTTGGGACGTTTAAAGATGTCCTGGAGGTTCCTAAGCCTCTCCTCATTTTTTTGAATTCTTGTTTCTTCATTCTTTTCTGTTTGGTTGTTTCTTTCTTCCTTCTGGTCCACTCCATTAATTTGAGTCCCAGTTTTCCTCCCATCTCTATTGGTTCCCTGTGCGTTTTTCTTCATTTCACTTATTGTAGCCTTCATTTGTTCATCTAATTTGTGAGCAAAATCAGCCAATTCTGTGAGCATCCTGATCACCAGAGCTTTGAATTGTGCATCTGATAGGTTGGCTATCTCTTCATCGCTTAGATAAATTGGCTCTAGGGTTTTGATTTGTTCTCTGGTTTGAGCCATTTTTGTTTTTCTTTTTTTGGTCTGGTCATGGCTGTTACATAGTGAGGGGTGGAGCCTTAGGTGTTCCCCAGGGCGGGGCAGCCCAGTTGCTGGGTAGTGACGCTGTATGTGGCGGCAGGGTCTGAGAGGGAACAATGGCACTTGCTCTGCTCTCTCTCTCAGACTCCAGTCCCTTCCACTGTTTCCCCTTCGCCTGGATTATCTGCACTCGAATGTGGGACCACCTGGTCAGCCAGCTGCCTTGCGCGGCCTCACTGGGTCTGCACAGTTGCCACCCTGTGCCTGGGGTCTGCTAGCCGCCACTTGTGACCTGGGGTCTGTCAGCCGCTGCTGCCTGCGTGCCAGGTCCGCACCTCCACTTTTTCCTGCCGTGACTTTGCCCCTCTTACCAGTCTGGATGAATGGTTGTTGGACTTCCGTACAGTTCAATTTTCCATGAGTTCTGGTTGTTTTCTTGTTTCTAAATCTTTGTTGTCCTTAATTTTGGTTGTGAGAGGAGGCACAGTGTGTCCACCTATGCCTCCATCTTGGCCACAAGTAGCACAGTGTTTCTGAGATTTACAAATGCTGCATGGGTTCGTGCTTCGTTCTCTCTTATTGCTGAATAGCATGATTATGTGATTAGATCACACTTTGTTTATCCACTTTTAACTGATGGATGTTAGGTTGTTACAAGCTCTTGATTGTAATGAATAATGTTGCCAAAAACATTCTTGTACAAGCATTTTTGTTAGCATATATTTTCATTTATTTTAGGCAAACACCTAGGGTTCGAAATACCGAATCATAAAGTAGGTATATTTTAACTGTTTTAGAAACAGTTTTCCAAAGTGATTGGACCATTTACGCACCCACCAGTAAGGTGTGTATGTAAATGGTTGCTCCACATCCTTGGTCCTGTCAGGTGGTGTTTTCAATCTTTTAAATTGTAGCCGTTCTAGTGGGTGTGAAGTGGTGTCTCCCTGAAGATTTGATTTGCACAGCTCTAATGACTAATGGTACTGAACGCCTTTTCAGAGGCTACATTTGCATACCTCCATTGTTAAGTGCTCAGGATTGTTGCCCACTTTCATTGATAGATATAGGAAGAGTCTACTGTTGAGGGAAACCGGTATTTATGGCACATTCTATGTTGAAGACGACTGATGTTGCTGACACATTCTAAATGGAATAGAACAATAGAACCACTTTATGCATTGTTAGTGGAAAAGTGAGTGATTGAAATATGGGAAAAAACCTTGCATATGTGATGTCAATTATGTTTAAATTTAAATAACATGTAAAACCAAAATTAAATGACTTCAAATTGTAAAAAATAACTTCAAATTTAAAAACTTTAAATGATGCCTTATCCCTTCTGTGGATTACATGGCAAGCGCTTTGAATGTGGGGGTGCGTTTTCTCCTTTGACTAAAGGGGTGTCTTCCTGGTGACAAAGCCGAGAAAACTCAAGCTAGGGGTGCAGCTTGCCTGGGAAGGAGCCCAGAACCACACCAGGACTGTGCACGCTACCGTAGTTCTCTGTTTCTGTATTTCGCAGTAGATGCTGTCAGATACACAGAACACACTGACACGTGGGCTATTTTTGAGACTGTGTGGGTAGGTCCACTGCCAGAATCGCCATGGGCACTTGACTTCAAGTGCTGGCGTGGGCATTGTTTTCAGCCCTGTCCCTGGCACATAGCTATAGCGCTATTCAGAGCCTCTAAGTCGTTTTTGTGCTTTCGTTATTTATTTTTATGCAGATGTCAGCCACCCATGTCAGACCTCAATGTGTCAGTTTCTTTGCAGGAGGCAGCAGTCTGCAACTTTTTGAAGATAAACTCCCAAGTGATTGTGATGGACAACTTCCATGTGCCCTCAGGCAGGCCAATCTCCAATTCAGACTCGATGGAGCTGGTGTAGACACTGCATTGACGTTTTATTAAAAAACTAGTCAAAAAGGGGTAGAGGGTCTACGCTCCTGGTAGGTCAGGTGGACCAAGCTCGCACTGCGCGGAGCTGGACCAGGGCTGGGCTGCAGCCAGGTCCCTGCGGGCGCGTCCCTGGGCCAGCCGCGCACGCGCACTCCTTTGCTTGGGCCAGCCGCGCACGCGCAAGCCTCCCTTGGGCACCAGGAGTCCGCGGCGCGCTTGACAAATGGAGTGGGTGCTTGCGGAAGCGTTGCTCGCGCAGAGCCGGGACCCGCGAGTCCTGCTCGCGACGTTGTGCCGCGGGGAGGTGTCCGCGGAGCGTATGGAGACCCTGCGCTTTCTCCTGCAGAGGCTCGAGGACGGGGCGGCGCGCGGCGGCGGGGACGCGCTCCCAGAGGCGGCGCGCGAGGTCGCCGCCGGGTACCTGGTGCCGCTGATGCGTGGCCTGCGCGCGCGCCCCGCGGGAGCCACGGACCGCGATTCACCGGCCCCACACCGCCGGCGCCTGTTGATGGCGGCGGGCGCGGCCCTCCGTTCGTGCGCGCGCCTCGTGGGGGGCTCGCAGCTGGCGACCACGCTGGCCGAGGAGGCGCTGCGCGACCTGCTGGCTGCGGGGCCCACCCCTGGCCTTGAGGGGAGCGCGGAGGCGGCCGTGGAGGTGCTGGCGGCCGTGGGGCCCTGCCTGCGGCCCCGCGAGGACGGGCAGCTGTTGGAGCGCGTGGCGCAGGCCGCGCTCTCCCTGGCGCTGGCCGGGGACGGGGAGGCGGCGGCGCTGGCGGCCGGGAGGCTGCTGCCTGCTCTGGGCCAGAGAGGCGGGGCAGTGCTGCGGGCCGTGTGGGGAGGGCTGCTGGCGCCGTCAGAGCCGGGCCGCGTGGGTCTGAGGCTGCAGGTGCTCAGCGCCCTGGCCGAACGGTTGCTGCCGGAGCCCGACCAGCACCAGATGGGCCCGGATGCGCGGCGCTGCGCGCAGTTCTGGCAGACGGTGCAGGCGGGGCTGGCGCTAGCGGAAGACGCGCTGACGCGCAAGCGCGCGCGCTACCTGCTGCAGCGGGCGGTGGAAGTGTCCGCTGAGCACGGCGCGGATTGCATCTGTGGACCCCGGGAAGGAAACGGTACCCGCCTCTCTGACCCCCAGCCCAACCCTGCTTGACTTTCTGGGAGGGAGGCTGCCTGGGTCCGAATACCAGCCCCTCGCGGTCCTCTCTTCCATCCAGAGCGAATTTGGTTACTTCCGTGGTCCCCATAGTGCCCGAAAACCCGGGGACCCTCTTATAGCGGGTGTTCTATGAAGTGACACAGTCACTGCGGCTCAGACAGTGCATTTCCCAACCGCGATCCAGAGCAGGGTGGAATGCTGCGTCCGTGGAATGACTTAGGAATTGGACCCACGCAGGATTTCACAAAACCAAATGTGCACTCTGTCGTGGAGGGTGCCTTCTGACAGACAAGAAGGGCTAGCTGCCAGCAGAGTAGAGGGAAATAGTCACCTGGACTGACCACGTGAACTGAGTCTGGAGTGTTAGAATGCTGTCCTAGAAACTACCACTTTTTTTTTTTTTTTTGAAATTTCACTTGGTCGAGTGAATTTAGGAGCAGGATTTACTGGTATTTGTTAAATGTACGGTCCTAAGTCGACCTACTGAGGGTATTTTTGCCATTGATTCAATAGAATGAGTCAGATTTTAAATAATTTTTAAAGCATTCTGAGCTGTGTTCCCTACACTTATTACAGAACAAGAGTAGATGAAATAGCAAGGCCTCCCTTCAAGTTGGCATGTTAATCTTGATTGGTTTGCTCACTGAAATGTGTGAAAATATACTTCCATTATCTTCAGTCCAGTTTTGAGCTGTTGAAGTCCCAAATAGATTGATTCAAAAATTGTCTCAGTAGCCAATTCCTCCTTTTTCAGCTGTAGCTACCTATTTGTTGATTGCTGGTAATAGATTTTTGTCTGGCTGAAGTCGTGAGCAGATTAAATTTCCACATAAGTTTAAAACATGGGATAGTAAATTTTTTAACTGCCACAGATTGGCAACCATCCATCCTATGAGAGTCTTCACTGGAAAACATTGTTAGAATCACTGAAGTTAAATACTCATATAAAGAGCTGGTTGTTCTGCAGGATTGAACATAAGCTGTAGCCTTTTTGTACTTGCTCTCCACTTCAGGGCACAACCACCTTCACCCCTTCAGCTGATTATTTTGGCATTTACCCCTATGTCTTGAAATAATCTAGTTATATCATAAAATCCATTGTCATAGTTAATAATTTTCATCAAATGGGAGGTCAGCATTTATAGCACATGATTATGAAAATACTGTTCACAGGTGATCGATCTATGTAATGTACACCACGCTGTTCTCCTAACTGAAAGATTTTCCTAGAATTATGTCCTTTTAAAATTTTTTAATTGTCTCCTTATCTCTTACCACCTACCTATTCAGCCCCAGATTCTTTGCTAGTTGGCTACATCTTTCCTGTACAAAATCAGATTATCAGGCACATGGTCCAGTTCCCTGAACGCTCTCCTGGAGTCCTCTTAGATCCGCCTTCACTATCATCCTGGGGATTACTTCCTTCACCTGAGTCCAGGGCTGGCGTCATGTCCTGGAGTTCCTAGCTTCTTCTTTGGTTTATTGGCTTGTTGCAGTGCAGTGCATGTTCCCTGGGTGCCGGCACCTGCCCACAGTCTGTCATCCCAGGAGCACCTGGGGAGGCTTGAGGGGAAGAGCTGGTGAGTGGTCTGGATTCTCCGGGGATTTGCAGGTTTCTAAGTCTCACACTAGCCCACACCTGTCCTTTAAAAACTTATCAAAATTTCATTTAAAACCTATTTTGGTAGCTACCTGTTCCTCTTGGGTTCAGCTAAAGGTGGGACAGTTTGTGTGTCCTGTCTGTTCTTGGAGAAGCCTTCTGCCCTTCAGGATTGCCGTATGACTGGAGCTCTCAGAAGGCTAGGATGTCATGCTCTCCAACTCTTTCCCTTTGTCAGAATGGCAGTAATGTTCTCTGGGGGTTGTCTGCATCCTTGGTGGAAGCCGAGACCAAGCAGCCTAGGTGCCTCTATTTTGACCTCACGTTTGATTGCTGGTTTGATTGGGGGTAGGATTCTGGCTTGGAAAACGTTTTCACCCAAAATGTTAAAGGCATTGATCTGTTGTCTCAGAAGACAGGGTATCCATGGTTGCTGTTGCAAAGCCTGAAACCACTCTGCATCATGTTGATTGATATGTGATCTGTTTCTCCCCCATGGCAGTTTGGAGGTCTGTGTCCCTGGCATGCTGCAAGTTCACGGGCTGTTCTCATCCCCGTGCGGGTCACTTGCTGGATCTACCCTCCTTGAAATCAGGTTCTTCACTTTGGGGAGTTTTTCTTGAATTATCTTGATTTTCCTCCCTTTTCACTTTCTGTGCTGTTAGGATTTTTGAACCTGCTGGACTGGTCATCAAAAAGCAGGTTTTCTTTCATTCATTCATATGTGTGTATATATATATGAATATATATATACACATATGAATGAATGAATATATATTTATTTGTTGTTGTTCTACTTCCTGGGTGAGTTCCTCAACTTCATTTCCAGTTCTTTCTCTGGGTTTTTTATATCAAAGTTTATTGTTGTGAGATGTTTTGTTCTGGCAGCGTCCTTTCTAATAGTGTCCTGTTCTTACAACATCCCTGTACTGTTCTCTCTTACAGACCTTTAAGATGTTAGTGAAAGTTGTTTTCTTTTTCCTGCATAGTTTTGTTTCCTCCAAATTTCCTTTTGTTTGTTTGTTTTGGCCTTGATCTTTAACTTGAGGTTTCCCCAGGTGGCCTGGTGACCTTTTAGATGCCTGTTTATATGTAGGAATCAGGAACCAAAACTCTGGCTCAAAGCTCAAAGCTCATGAGCGCTGCTTGTGGACTGTGAAGATCACTGTCAGGTGCTCTCCGGAAGTTCGCATTTTCAGGTCTCCCCTCTGGTGCTGGCCAGGCTCCCTGCAGGCCTCCCAGTCTCCTGCTGGGTGGTGCTGGCCTGGGCAGCAGTCTGCGACCTGCGACCTGTGTGGCTGCAATGGGGATGGGGCAGGTGGGAGGGGGGTCTTGGCACCCAGGGTGCACACCTGTTCACCTGATCCTGGTTTTCCTAGGGCACTCGTCCTGACCTCAACTGTGTCGCACCCATCCCAATTCAGAGGCCACTGTGTTACCTTCTCCAGAGACTAGATTTCAGTCTCTTTCCGGTTCTGGAAGAAAAGCGCAGGAAAGGGACCTAGCACCTGACTGTTTCATAGATACGCTGAGTGAATCCTCTTCAGTTTAGCCTGGCTTTCAACTCCACTTACAGAAGTAACTGTTGTGTCACCTCCTTAGGTCTCAGGTGATTTTATAAATCAAAATTTTCTTGGCTTTCTCTGTGCCGGCTTAATACTTAATTTTCATGAGTCTGCTTGGTTTTCTCTATTTTACTGGGCTTTTGCCATTGAAAAGTCCTTTACTGATACAGTGAGGTTCTTAGGGAGACAAAGTAGAGTTTGCGTTGGTGTCATTCTTACCCAGAACTCTGAAACAGTTATCTTAATACACACACACACACACACACACACACACATATTTAAAAACTCTCCTTTCGAGATTCTTGCTCACCCAAGCCTCCTGTCTGGGCTTTGACCTAGTGCCCCTCCTCCTTAGAGGAGACAGCATTTGGTAATAGTGGCCCAACTCTAAGAACTGCTGTTGGTGAGAAACTTATGTAGTTTGCCAACTAATTTTCTTTTTAAAATTGTAACAGGCCCAAGTCTGTTTTGGTGGTCTGAGAAGAAAAAAGATGAACTTCTGAAGTTTTGGGAAAACTATATTTTAATTCTGGAAACTCTAGAAGGAAACCAGGTAAGTGTCTTCATATTTTAACAAGTGGATCCAGCTTTCATTTTCTGAAATGTTCTGTAAAAGCAGTGCAAAAAAGACCAACTTGGGTGTAGCGTGAAAGAACACAAGTGTGCTTTGTTTTCTGGCAAAAATGCAAATTTAAGTTCGAATGTAAATCCAGGAAGTTAAAGATTACTTTTAATTGACTGAAGTTTTCATTCAGAGAATTTAGTCTTACTTGATCCTCTCTTGACATTTACTTCTGAACGGTTAGTTTCTTCATGTTATGAATAATCTCTAAAGAAATACACACTTAGGAAAATTTTACTTAAAGCACTGCTGAGGTAAATTGTTTTTAAGTAAATATTTGCCCTTTAAGTTTGTAGGTTTTCTTTTCTCTTTTTACATTGTTATCTGTGCAAACCTAGGCCTGAGAATGGAAACTTGGACAAACATTTTCAATTGACTTTCAATGAGTTTTTGTAGAGTCATGGAATTTTTGAGTTGAGAGGAATCTCCTAAGGGACTTAATCTACTGCAGTGATTCTCAAACTTGAACATTCATTCAGATCACCCAGGTGGCTCGTTAAAGTGTATGTTCCTGGGTCCTGTCCCCAGAGTTCCTGATTCAGAAGGTCTGAGGTGGCACCCATGACCTGTAGTGTTTTACATGGTTCTCGGAGCTGCCTATGCTGCTGCCCTGGGGACTGTGCTGGGGAACCCTGGTCTAGGGGTTCCCGGCCTGTAAGCTGCAGACCACTAGGGGCCCAGCCAGCTATGGAGTCACAGAGGTGTCCGTTCAGATGCTTATTGTGTGTGGACTGAAACATAGAATTACTCACGTATGTTAAAATATATATAGGTGTGTGTGTGTGTGTGTGTATAAAATTGTAGAGATGAGGAGTAAAGAAAAAGCATTTCTAAATTCCTTAGTCAGTAGATCCATAAGTGCCCCACTGTTCATTTAGAAACTCTGATTTACCTGTATTTGGAAGGATATATAAATGAGACTTGTCCCTGCAACACAGTCTTAGTATGAAGAACATTGAACTCTAAGGAGCTCTACTTCTTAATGTGCCTTTAAGCAACTCGAGTGATGAGAGAATACATTTCAGTATCTTCTCCTCTTTGTAATACACTAGTGTCATCAGCCCTATTTCCCAGGATGGTGGAGGATTTCTTGATACAGTGTATGCTAGTCTGTGTAAATGTGACATTGCTGTCACTGTTTTCCAGGTTACAATCATTAGCTTTATCATACTCTCACATACTTGAACTTGTATTACTTAAAAGCTGGAAGAATCAGGCGCCTTCTCCGTATTTTTTACATGGGGGTGGGACACAGAAGGTCTGCCGTTATATAAATAGATGAAAATTCCCTTGAGTTTTTAAAGATGATCCCTCATTTCATATGTCATTTTGCTTTTGTTTTCAGATACATGTTATAAAGCCTGTTTTACCAAAGCTAAACAATCTGTTTGAATATTCAGTGTCAGAGGAAAACGGTAATGGTTACTTTTAGTTTGACTTTTTTAATAACATTTGTAGTTTTTTCCCTCTGATTTTATTACTAACTCTTACTCATTATAGAGAATTGGGAGAAACCATAAAAGTGTAAAGAAATAAGAATCTGCTATTCACATTCTAGTACATATCTTCTGCACTGATTGTTTATAACACTTTGTTTGCACTTAGCAGTATATCCAAATGCATTTACATATCTCCCTTAGGTAGTCTCGAGAATATGACTTTAAAGGGCTGAGGAGTTTTCCATGATTTAGAGGTATAGGCAGTTTTCTAAACTTCTGATTATGGAAAATTCCAAACATTTGCAGAAGGAGAAGATGAATCCCATCACCCAATTTCAGCCGGGACCAGCTGGGGCCAGCCTGTGTCTCTCATGCCCCTCCTAGAGGGGTCACCCTCTCCTGGCCCTTCCCACCAGGGAGTGGCCTCTCCTGGCCCCTTCCATCAGGGAGCAGCCTCTCCTGGCCCCTCCAACCACTGCCCTAAAGCACATTCCTGGACCAGCATGTCACTTATTCTGTGGTTATGTCACCGTACATTCTTGAAAGATAAGGAATCTCTGATAGTGTTTTAATGACGGTATAGTCTACATTTTTTATAGTAGTTTTTTGGTATTATATATTTTAATTGCTTTCCATTCTTATTTTTTTAAATTATCTGTTTCATTGTTAGAGTTACTTTTTGGGGGTTTCAGTTCTATATCTTCGACTTCTTTGGAAGAGGAAATTACAACATATAGTTTTAAATATGGTTTTAACCCCTTAATCAGTACTATGAGAGCTTTCTGGGAGAAATAAAACAAATCTGGAGCCTCCTAAAATTATTGTATGAAATTAGGTTTAGATTACTGAAACAGCTAAATGTCAGCTGACAGTGTTTTACATTCATATGAGTGATAAAATCCTGCCTTATTGTGTTTACATGAGAATTAACCTATGTAAAGGGTTTTAGCGCCTAGTCTAGAAAAGTACACTCGTAATAGTTTAACCCCTTAGGAATTGAGCTTTATTCAGCTGATTGCTGTGGTGGTTTTCTGGGACACTGATTTTTCACAGACCATAAGAATCTATTATCCCACCTGGGCCTAGATTTTAATTGAATCCTATTGCAACTTCACTTAGGCATTTACTTTTAAAATGATTCTCTTATTACCACATTTTGCCCATAGCTCTTGGAAAATGCAATCAAATAGCAGTGACAGGTTTTGAAAAATTACCATTGTCAGAGCGCTGAACAAGTATCTTGGTGTAAATTACAAATAATGGGGCAATTTATTTATAGAATGCCATGAATAAAAATGCTGAATTTTTTCTAATAAAATTAAAATATGTGTCTAAAGAGTTATCAGTATCTCTGAGTTGATATTTATCCCATTTCCCTCCTCACTCAATTAGATATTTACTTAATAGATACTTAGTATCCAATTTATGCTAAGCACTAGGATAAAGTGGTGAGTCAGACGTCCTATTTTTCACTTGATTTTGTGTTTTTCCTGAAAAAACAATTCTGATGGTAAGTTCTATGCAAGCAGCAAACCAGGGGCTGCGGTGGAGGGTGCAGTGAGTGGGGCCGCGCCTGGGAGAGGCAGGCGGGGAAGGCCACCTTAGGAGCGGCGCTGAAGTGCAGGGTGCAGGGCACCCTGTGTGCAGATGTCCTGGACGGGACAGCTCAGTGAGGGGAGGCAGCAGGGCCCTGTATGCAGGGTGGGGGCATACGGGCGGAGGGTGGCCTAGTGGTGCCGCTCAGCTCGTCCTTGTTCAGATTTTTTTCTGAGAGCTGTGAGAAGCCATTCATGGATTTCAAGCAGAGGAGTGCCAGTTTCAGATTTCTAAATGAAAATTGGATTGAATTAGGCAGGAGGAGAGAAGAATCGGTTGGAATCACCCCACATCTAAAGTTCCGACCGGCACGCAGGGGCTATATTTAATTTCTGCGCATGCAGCAGTGGTGACGTCTGCCTGCCATCTCTCTAAATGAAGCTGCCTGAAGAGGGAACGCTGGCTGGCATTGTGGTTATCCAGTTATGAAGCGCCCTCAGATGGGGTTAAACACAGACTCACTGTGTGGTGTTGCGGCGGCGTTAATGTGCTGTGTGTGTGTGTTTGTTTGTGACCACACAGTCCCCCCGGAGCAACAGAGTGCAGGGGTCCAGTGTCAGCCCGAGATGCTCCCCAAGGGACGGTGGCTCCTTCACCCCTCCTGGCACTTGTGCATTTACAAACGGATGTTTGAAAGTGAAAACAAAATCCTGACCAAGGAAGGCGTGGTCCATCTTTTGGAGCTCTATGAAACGAAGGTGCTTCCGTTTTCACCAGACTTTTCTGAGGTAATGACAGTGTGTCCTTCCCTTGTTCCCCATGTCCAGAGAGGGGGGTGAAGGTGTTTCATTGCGTTTATGTGGTCATTGAACAATGTACTAGGCCTCGATAGCAGCAAAGAACAGTTTATAGATATGCAAACTCCAAGTCCTCATTTTTGAAGCTTACCTGTCACTTTGGAGAAAGCTTCAACAGGCTGCCTGCAGCATTTCCACTGTGAAAGTGGTTCTCTTGTATCAGGATTATAAACACCTGTCAGAGGGTGCACACTGGTATAGGAGGAGCTTGGTAGTGATCTGTTTCCCCAGTTTGGGCCAGTGAGCTAACATTGTCTGTCTGCTACATGAAGCAGAGATGGCCTTTTGAGCTATTTTTGTTATACGTGTAAAATAGTGGGTTTTTTTTTTTTTTTTTACTAGCATCTGTACTGTCCTTTGTCAGAAATCACATAAAGCAAAGCAGTTGTGAGAACCACAGCTGTGATTTTAAGTCTTGTGTTCTGTGCCTTGTGTGAGTCAGGTGACCACCCGTGACCCACCTCTGGTTTGGAGGTAAGCTAAGTGCACTTCCCCAGCTGTTTGACAACAGGCTGCAGTGGCTGTATTTACCATACAAGGAGAACAATTTATTATCTCCCGTCACTGCCTTTAAAGCCTTGCGCACTCATCTGGTGCACAGTAATGCACGCTCATCAGGGACAGTGCCAGGTCCCCCTTCCCTTCCCCATGCCCCTGAGCGTGTGGCCGTGTTGCACGTGCCTCGTTTCCCCCGTTCCGTGAGCTGCTTGCCCTCCCTGTGAGCTTGTTTCTTTGACCAATGTCTAGAAGTGTTTTTGAAGATACAGCTCTGCCCGCCTCTGTCTTCCAGGCATAGGGGCTTACGTTTTCTCTTGGGTATCTTTTTGATATTTCTTTTTTACTACCTTAATTTCTACTATGTGTTTCTTCTTTGGGTTCCTTTCTTCTTGACCCAACATGTGAACTCTGTTTTATACATTTTTATCAGGTGAGAAAATTCTGTACTTATTTGTTGTTCTGACGGAATTAAGGGACCCTTCTAGATCATCTATGGTAAATTAACCTGCAGTGTAAGAGGTCAGCTGTGCTCCTCACACTGGTCTGCAGCCCTACTGTGGTAGGAGGTGCATTTAAGGCACACGGGCTTCAAAATTACAATGACGACTCAACTTCAAATACTCTCTTTTCTTTTAGTTTGTTATAGGACCGTTAATGGATGCACTTTCAGAGAGCTCTCTATATAGCAGGTAAACAAACGTGATGTTACTTAGTAGCAATGTGGTAATATTTATTTAACATATAAATTTAACATGTTTATAAAGAATGACCAGATTGTTTAATGCATTTGGTCATAATATATGTCGCGTTATAGCCATTCAACTTTTTCTTATTGTGTCTCCTCTTCTGTGTCTGTTCTTCTTCTTCCCTTTCTTGTATTGAGTGTTTCTTCTTTTTTCTCGTTTCCTTTCCTACCAGAGCCCTCCGTTCCTGGGCTTTGGGGTGTACATCTTACATGGCTTCCTTTCTCCCCCTTCTCTCTGCCCTCTTGGAGATTGTAGTGACTTGGGCTAAACAACCTTTAAACTTTTTTCTTTTTCTTTTAACTTTTTATTGTGACTCACGGAAAAGTTGTGAGAATAATGCAAAGCATTCCCACTTGCCTTTCATCCACATTCCCCACATGTTAATGTTTTACCACACTCGCTCAGTCATTGTCTCTCCCTGTGGGTGGGCACCTGTTTCTAAGCTCTGTCTGCTGGGCAGACACGATTTCAGTGTCTGCCCATGCCTCCATCCACCTGAACTGGAAACCACGATTTACACCCACACACCGTGTTTAGTCCAGCACCACACACAGGGTTCGCTCTGACTTCCCCCTTTCCTACCCGATGGTGGCAGTCACTGTCTGTCACATATCACGTGTTTGCCACCTTCGTCCTTTGAGAAGGTTGGTGCTGTGAGGAGTTGGTCAGTGTTGTGCCTTCTCTTTTATTGAGCATTATTATCTCTCCTCTTGGATTATCACTTAGAAAATTTTCTTTGCTTTTGAAATTATGTTGTCTTTCTAACTTTGACCAAGTTTATACTTGCAAATCTTCTGATTGGTATACCTCTAAACAGGAAAACACCTCCCACCTTCAGTTTCTTTAAAAGGTTTAAATTTGTCTGTGCCAAGTTATATTAGTATTTAGTCTCATTTGATAAATATTGAAGGAGTGTAGCAATGCTTTTAGTTCTGAAGTAACGCATTGCTATTTAATAGTTTTCTAAAGCACCTTAGATGGCTGGAGAGCAGTGAAACCCACTTGGCGCTCCCTGAGAGTTGTCAGACGCATCTGTCATGAAACGCCTTCTGTTTTCTGGCACACTAGTGTGTGTAATTGACAGATAACATTTCTGGAAGAACCCTATAGCAGGAAAAAATGATTTTAGTTGATGTTAATTAAATGCTCTTGCAAAAGTAACTAATTACTAGTATGTCTTTCTATGAATGTTTTTCTTTTATTTAATATCTAGAGGTTTAAAAGCATTGGATTATATATAGGAAATAATAAAATGTAATTTTAAATGATCATTTTTAGGCTTTTTAAAAAAAATGATTCTCCTTGGCAGGATTCACATATTTGTGTCAGGGAAGTGTTATAAAAAGGAAATCCATGCAACTTAGCACGTTACTGACTCATTTCCGTTTTCCTGGAAGATCCTGGTGTGTTTGGAATCAGAAGGATACTCAGTATTTTACTAATATTTGAGAAATAAAAAGTAGGTTCAGAAATAGCAGCTGGTCTTACTGTTTTAGTGTTGAAAGAATTGGGGGTCATGGTCCATTTAGTTTCACTATGCTGATTTCTAAAGGGATTTTAAATACTCATCTCTTCCCTCTTTGCCTCCAGGTCCCCAGGCCAGCTGATGGGAAGTGGTTCTCCACTGGGACTGAAGTTACAGAGGTTTCTAGTCACTTACGTTTCTCTTCTTCCAGAAGAACTAAAGAGTATGTGCAGCGAAAACTTCTAAAAAAACTGTGTTTCAGTATATTGGTGATAAGCCCTATCTGTGACCCTCATACTCAGTACTGTCAAAGCAGTTTCCTCCCCAGGATGTGCACACCACCAGGCTCACGCACGTGCACTGTCACGGTGCACACGTTCGCACGTGGCTTATCACCTGTGTTGGCATGAGTGCATGGAAGGAATTTTAGAGTGTGTGCTGCAGTTCGCTGTCTTCCTGGTGTTTCTATCGGCCTCCTGACATCAGGAAAGCCGGTGGAAGGAAGGAGGAACCTGGGCTGAGGAAAGAGTTGTGAGCGGAATAGTCGTTGTGGTGCAGTTGTCCCTTTGTAGACATTGACGCAGGAGGCTAGAAAGAAACCACACCTGCTTTTGTAAGGCCCTTTGTCCCAGGTATGCACTCCAGAACTGAAGGCCTTGTTCATACAAGCATAGGTATGTGAATATTCACAGCGGCATTACCTACAACCCAAATGTCTGCCCAGCAGTAGTGCCATGTGGCTGAGATGGTGGTGGTCAGGGCACTGTAGCATTGCGTGCCTGGTGTGTGTTTGTGGCCAGCACCCATGTAAATGTGTTGAATGAATTTGAAATGGAAGCCTGGCTATTGCACGTAGTAGGCATTTGTAAATGTGTTGAATGAATTTGAAATGGAAGCCTGGCTATTGCACGTAGTAGGCACTTGTAAATGTGTTGAATGGATTTGAAGTGGAAGCCTGGCCATTGCCATCTTCCTGTGTCATGAGTGAGGTGTTTGGCAAAAAGCAGGAACTTCATTAGTCCAGCAGAAGAGAGGCAGGTCAAACCAAATGTTCATTCAGTTTTTACTTAGTAGTTTTTTCAGTCAGTAATTTCTGGTAACTGTCTTAAGTGCATCTGGTTTTGTGCCAGGTACTTTGGAAGATATGAAATACATGTGATACCCTTTCAGGAGCTTCCAGGGATTCTTTAAAAGTCATTCCACAGCCATGATCTGAGGAAACAGCCATTTCACTAACCGCATGGCTTGAGGGTCCTTAGAAGTCACACATTAGCACAGATGGCAGAATGGAGCATCATCCCTTTGTGTTTCAAAATGGAAAAGTAAATTACAGTGCTTAGATCCAGGGGTAGGTAAGAAATCACCTAAGAGGAAAATTTAGTATCATTATTTGCAGGTACCAGCAGCCAGTTACCATCAGTATTTCTTACCTTGTTTTTCTTTAACAGCCCCTACAGAAGAATGGCTTCTAACAATAAAAAATTAATCTTTTACCTCCTTAAAAAATACATAGCTTCATGGTTATTAGAATCTCTACAACAGAGTAGAATATGTACTTATCCTGCTAACTAGGAATAAAATTAAAATAACATTGATTTTTTCAATAGCTTTATTGAGATATAATTCACATACCCTGCAATTCACCCTTTTACAGTGTTGATTGGTTTTTGGTTCATTCACAAATCCCAAATGTTTCAATCAGCCCCAGAGAAACTCCAGACAGAGCAACCACTTCTCGTCCTCCTCTGGCTCCTGTCAGGCGCTCCTTTCCTTCCTGTCTCTGTAGATTTGCCTAACAGTGCGGGTAAATGGGCCCATGCAACGTGGGGCCTGTTATCTTGTGTCTGGCTTCTTTCACTTAGCTTAAGGTTTTTAAGATTCATCTCTGTTATAAGCACCCATCAATATATTCCATTGCTTTTTGTGGCCGAACAATACTCCCTTGTGTGGGTATCGCTCACTGCCCCATGCATCAGCTGGTAGACATTCGGATTGTTCCCTCATTCAACACTGTGAACACTGCTGCTGTGATATTCACATGCATGTTCTCAGGTGAACACATGCTTCCCACTCTCTCGAGCACACGCCTTGGGGTGGAGTGGGCGGGGCCCATCAGAGGAGCCAGCAGACTGCTGGGCACACCGGCTGGGCACACCTGTTATGCTCCCAGCAGCAGTTTCCCCACCTCCTGGTCAGCCCTGGCTGTTACCGGTCAGTTTGGTGGTCACTGTCTCAGTGGGCGTGGGGTCCATCTCATCATGGTTTTTGATTTGAATTTCCTACCTCATGTCTAATGATGGGGAGCCTGTTGTCCTGTGGGGTGGCAGCAATGACACTTTAAAACGTTTTCTTTCAGGTAGTTTTTTGTTGAACTTTATTCGGAAGATGAGCAGTAGACATTGGTGTGCTGTTCCCATTGTGTTTCTGTCTAAGGCTTTGGCTGGTGTCCCAAGATGCAAAGTCCTGGGTCTGGAAGGGCTTCTTGCTCTCAGGTAATTCAATCTGTGTGTGATTTTTTGGCATAACTTTCTATCACCTGGTTTTGTTTTCCCCTATGATTTTCTGTAGTGAATGGTTTTAGTTAATACTGGCATTGGGGTTTTTGAGCTTTTAATTTTATAGGAAAAAAGTAAATTAAAAAATCTATTTATACAGTTGAACTTTGTTTTATGAATCCCTAATATAAGTATGTCCATAGTACGTGCTGTTGCCCTTTGACCATTTTAAAATAAGAAAGTTTTTTAAAATACATTGATATGTAGGAAGTGAGAGATGAAATATCAAACTGAAGTATTGATTACTAAATATTTTTTAAAATGTAAATGTATCTTCATTTACCATCTCAGTAGTTTTAAAAAAGATTTGTCTCATATTAAAATGGAGCTTTATGGGAGACCTTAGTGGAAAATAAAGGCTTTGAAATCCTCCTGGCAGCGACTCCCAACATTAGTCATGGTAGAAATTATGCACAGCTTGTCGGTAACTCCCGACAGCCAGGACCGTCCACGGGAATGTGTGTGTCTGCCCGCAGGGATGTGCTGCAGTGCACCATGGCCACGCACCAGGTCCTGCTGCGGGGCGCAGCGCAGGGCTACCTTCTCCAGACAGCCATGAGCTTGCTCAACGTGGTGAGTGTGTCTTCTTTGCTTAAGATTCTCCACTTGGACTAGTGGGCATGCAAACAAAATTAACACAATAGCAGGTCTGTGATGCTAACTCAAGACTTACAACCTTAAGGGAATAAGAAACCTAGCTGGCTCTCGTAAGGCACAGGGTCACTTTTGTAGCTTTGAAAAGTAAGAATCACTTTTGACTTAAGTAATGAGTAATTTCTTATAGAATGTCTTTTTTTTTTTTGCTTTTAGATTGTGACCATCTTGTCTCTAAGATAGTAACCTTGATTTGAAGGAAAATAGATTTATAAAATAATCTTTTTTTATATAATGTGCTAGTTGTAATCAATATTTTCATTTTAAAAATTAAATAATATTTTCTTTTTAAAAAGTAGCTTTCTTTAGATTGCACTAAATTATACTTTAAACAGTATACTAGAAAACTTTAAAATGAGTAATTTAAAAAAAACTTCCTCCTATACTCCAGGAAAAAGTGTCACTTTCTGACATCTCAACTTTTCTCCTGTCACTGAGACCAGAGGAGTCCTTGGGACGAGGAACCTCACTGTGGACAGAGGTGAGACCAAAAATAATTTGATGAGTAGGTCTTTGAAATCTTTATAGAAATTGTTTTCTAATTGAATTCATCATTAGCCATTTACACAAAATAGAACAATTGCTTTGTTATCTGTCAACAGACATTTTAAAAAATGGTACATTTGCTCTAAGCAGAACTAACTGATAATGCAGCTAGGAGCTCATGGAGAGATAGGGGATGGGAAGACTGGGAGGGAGACACACCTGCCAGAGGGGGAGGTGGTGCCAGAGGGCAGAGCTGGGTCCCTGATGGGATGGGAGGTGTGAGGAACAGTGAGGATGGCAGACACGAGAGCAGTGAATGACATGTCTCTCTCCCCTGTCAGTTAGTGCCCACTTCCTGGCCGAGCCTGACATTTCAGTTCTTCTGACTTTATGCTTCTAATTCACCTTGAGACCCTAAGTGTCTTTCCTGCAGCCACTGCCCCGGTGGAGACCTCCAGCTTTCCTGCTGTGATGGCCTCTCCTTGTCCATCCCTGACTCTGCCCTGTGCTGCGACACCCCCCCTCCCCCGCAATGTGTCAGGGCCTTGCAGTCAGTTAGAGTCTCACGGGCCTCTCTGCAGTGCCCCCTTCCTCCTTCTCTTTGTTTTACATTGTGGGACCCAATTTGTACTACTGATTTCGGCTCTTACCCGTTGGGTGCTCGGTCACATTCCAGTCTGTGTTCCCTGTAGGTCATGTGTTTTTTAGTTTAGGACCCTTTATTTTTTAATTTTGTGGTTTGAGGTCACTGAAGACAGGGATGTGATGACCTCTTTCAGAAGGTAGTGCTGTCTCTGTCTGCCTAGAGAGAAGCAAGAGAAATGAGCTTGGCCTGTGTTAAAATAATTCAGGCATAAAATAAAGAGAGCATAGAATAGGATAATGGCAGAAGGAATGAAGAGAGGCAAATTGGGGCCTTAAAGAATTAGAATTTTCTTATATTCTTGGTCATGATGCACATAATTATATGGAATCTGAAAAATACAGAACGATTAAAGAAAATAATCACCTGTAATGCCCACCTATTTTTTGCTTTGATTCTTAATTTTTTTAATACATATATATTTTCACTCTCGCTTTCTCGCTATATATGTATATTTAAAATGACATATTAGTATATATGATATTTCTAAACAAAATTAAAATTACTGTTTTGAATTTTGTTTTTCATCTTTACATATATGTGAGCATTTTAACATATTGCTAATTAATTCTCCCATATGTGATATTTAAAAGTTCAGTTGATTAAATGTTTTGGAATTTATTTAATCAGTTCCTTCTGCTAGACTTTTATTTCAAAATTTATTTCACCTATAAATATTTCACTATGTACTGCTGAAAAATAAGGACTTTAAAGGGATACAAAATAGGCCCTGTTTACTAACCTTAAATTGTTAAATTTCTTGATTTCAAATATCCAATTCAATTACCCTTTTTCAGATGTTCAATAAATGTGTTTTTCTGTTTGTTTCCTGCACTTTGTTCAAGTATTCAACTTGAAGTGTCCAAATGAGGTCTGTTCATTGCATTGACATGTATAGTTTGTCAGCTGTGGCGATCCCTCTGGAGTTTATTTGGTGTGTGGAACGGGCGGTCAGGTTTGAATGAAGAAATACACGTAACGTTTCAGACTGTGCTTGTTTAGCCCATGGAAGTGTAAATCCCACAACTGCCATTATCTCATCCCTGTGATTTGATGAGTCAGACCTTTAACCATTTGCTTTTGAGGAGCTGACCCTTAGATTTCTTTATTTGTTCCACTTAATTTTTCAGTTATCTATTTCATTAATATCTGTCATCATTGTTTCTTGTTTTGCTTTCTTTTAGTGTGTTTCATTAATGTCTTGAATTTATTTACTGAAAATGCTTTATTGCACACCTTCTGCACACCAGCCTTTGTGTGAAGTTTCGGGAATGCAATGGTTAGGAAATGCATGTGGCCACTGTGGTTTATACTTGAGCCCAAATTTAATACTTTTTATTTATTTAATAATAAAAACACACGTATATGTATATGTATCTTAGTGTAGATTTGGCTATATTCTGTAACTATGGCTGTATAGTATAAATGTTGTATTATGATGAATCATATAGAAACATGGATATTTAGTCATTTTTAACTTACAGAAATGGTAATTTCATATAGCTCAACCTAGGTAATGTTTTAAAATTGATGTACTTTGTTTTTTAGTACAGTTTTAGGTTTACAGAAAAATTGAACAGAAATTACAGAGACTTCTCATAACCCTCTTACACCTCCCCTCAGCCCCCACATTTGCCCCTATTATTCCCACCTTACATTAGCAAGGTACATTTGTTACAATAGAAACATTACTATTAACTCATCTCCACAGTTTACATTAGGGCTCACTCTGTGTTGTGCATTCTGTGGGCTTTACAAATGTATAACTACATGTATCCACTGTTACAGTACCATACTAAATAGTTTCAGGGCCCTACAATCCCTCTGCTCAGCCTGTTCTTCTCTCTCTTCCCACCCCCTACTGCCTCTGAAGTTTCACATTTTCCAGACTGTCGTATAGTTGCAATCATACATTGTGAAGCCTTTTCAGATCTGCTTCTTTCTCTAATGCACCTTAAGGTTCTTCCATGTCTTTTCACAGCTGGATAGTTTGTTTCTTTTTATCACTGAATAATACTCCATTTTCCCCATATACCACAGTTTATTTACCCATTCACCTACGGAAGCATGTCTTGGTTGCTTCTCAGTTCTGGCAATTATGAAAACAGTTGCTATAAACATTCATGTGAAGGTTATTGTGTGGACATAACTTTTCAACTCATTTGAGTAAATGCCAAGGAGCACAGTTGCTGGATTGTATGGTACAAGAACGTTTATAGTTTTGTGAGAGACGCCAAACTCCCTTCCAAAGTAGCCATTCTCTTTTGCATCCCCACCAGCAAAGAATGCAAACACGTGCTCACCAGCACTTGGTGGTGTCGGTGTTCTGGATTTTCACCATCGAGTTAGGTGTGTGGTGGTAGCTCACTGTTGTTTCACTTAGCAGTTATGTAACAACATGTGACAGTGAGCATCTTTTCATATGCTGTTTGCCATCTGGATGCTCTGAGTTCTTTGCAAAGTGTCTTCAGATCTCTTGCTCATTTTTTAATTGGATTGTTTGTTTTCTTGTTAAGTTTTAAGAGTTGATGTTGAATACCAGTCCTTTGTCAGATGTGTCTCTTGCAAACATTTTCTCTTGCTCTTTGGCTTGTCTTCTCCTTCCCTTGACAGTGTCCAGATAGACTTTTGTGACTTGTATTTTAATGGGAAATCAGGGGAACCTGTGGACCTGGGACTGCCAGGTAGATGCCACTGAAGCCATAAGTGTGACATGAAGAGACTCTTTGAAGGGAAATATTCTAAATTTTGTGACATTTGATAAAGGGAAAGAATCAAATATGAATGAGTTTACTTCAATAATTTTGTTACAATAGGATTGTGCTTGTGGAAATACAAGATTCGGACAACCACAGATTTTATGGCAATAGTTGAGGAACTTAGTCTGGTCAGCTTGAGAGGAATATGAGAGAAAGTGCACACTGGCCCACTGTGGGGAGATCGCACTTTAGATCATCTGCTCAGCAAAGACCTACCCGCAGCGGCTTCCTTCTGTGCTGAGCTGTGCGTCATGGGTTCGTGGGGGTGTCAGTTTCAGTCCTGACTGGTTTATTCATTCACCGAGTGATGTATTTTTATTTTTCATCATTGTTTTGTCTCCTAACCTGTAATTTTGGGTTATACTTTAATGGAGGCAAAATATTTTTTTTAAATTCTTACTTTTTAGAAAGACATAATTGTTTACTTCATACTTAAATTCATGTATAAATTTGCACATTAAGATATATTGTAAAAAGAATGTTAACATAGATTTCAAAAAAATTCACAATTACAGATGATCAAAGATTAGTACTTTAAAGTTCTGCGACTTAGTTTTGCAAGTCTCCTAAAAGATGTTATGGAGAAGAGCTGGGGCAGAATGTTTCTTTTAAATTAATATATTTTAAAATACATGTATGATAGAAAATAAACTTGTGATGAGGTAGGAACTTTAGTTATAACATATCTCAAATTCTACATTCTCTCAGAAATAGACATTCTCATTTTAGTACGTGAAGCTAGAATGAATTTTAATTTAAGGTATAATGTGTTATTTTGCATAGAGATGTTCTTTAGAATACCTTATCACAATGTGCATTTTATGTTAGGTACTTGAAAAATTCTTGCCTGTTAATGAAGTTTATAAAATCTTGAATGGAGATTAGAAAATATACACACGCACTTTTTTCTGCCTCCACTATCTACTCAACTCACTCATGACAATAAATGCTTTATTACTTTGTTGTGTTCAGTCATTTGAATTCAGTTTATTGTGGAAGAAGAAATGGCTTTGGGAAATTGAAACTCTTTGTTTGCTTAGGTTTTTAAAATAAAGTAATAGCTGTTGTCTTTTCTAGCTCTGTGAGTGGTTGCGTGTTAATGAAAGCTGTTTCAGGCAGTCCTCAACTTGCAGCTCCATCGGACTCCAAGAGACATGCTCTTTGAATGCTTATGTAAAGAACCTAGTTGAAGAGTATGTTAAGCCACCTGCTGGGGAAGGTAAGTCTGAAATCATTTTCCTGGACCAGTCTAACCAAAATGTTTCCAAAGAACTGTTAACTAGCTTTCAGAGCAAGGTATGGGCTTTACCAAATGTGTCAGTTTTCTGACGTACACAGGTTTTTCAGCCAGGTACTGTGAATAACAGGACATAAAAATGCTGCTCCCTAACTTGTACTTTATCTGTTCTAGGATTTGAGATTTAAATGGTTTTATATGGTTTAATAAATGAATAAGTGGCCAGAGTAGGAATTGGACTCGAACCAACCTATTAATTTGCTCTACAATTACCAAGTTTTTTGCGGGCTAGAAGCTACAGAGGTGTGTTTGAGGGCCTCTGAAGTAGAAATACTTGTGGTTCTATTAGCTCTTCTTTCATTTGTTGCCACAGTGTCACATTCAGCATGACCTGATTGTGAAAAGCAATCTTAGAGAAAAGTGTTTGAAGGGATGGTTTTGTTAGTTTTCCTTTTTGCCAGGTAGTTGGCAAAGGTCAGTCTCGTGGCTTCCTCGGGGATGTGTGTGAGACTGTGCAGGGGCAGCGCCAGCCGCAGGTCTGGTCCTCAGGATTCTGTTTACGTTTCTAGTGCTTCCTCTTCATCAGCCTCATCTGTGACCATCATGGTAACCTGTAGATGGTCACCTCTATCTCTGAATTTAATGTGTCTTCAGTTTCCTAGGTTTGTCTCAGACTACTTCGTTTTTATTTACTGATTTCTTTAATCTGATCATGGACTGGCTCTTAAATGATCGGATAATTATCCTCCCAAAGTACTTGAGAGTATCTGTTCTTCCTCCTTCAAACATTTCTCTTTTATGTTTTATTTTCTCTGTTGTCTAGTAAATTTTCTGTGCTATTACTTGGAAGATTCTTTTACTAGGCCTATAAAAGTAAAGGAATTTTAGTCCCTACTATCCTAAACATCGTTAATCGTTTTAGGGGTTTAATACCCCTAAAATAGAACTTGTCTTATAACTCAGAGTATATAACAGCATCAGATCTGATTAAACACTCAAAATTGGATGAAACAAGATTTTCAGATAACAATCAGTAAGAATCCACTGAGCTTCTGAAAACTGCTGGGCTTCCAGAAAAGATCGGTGTTTCTAGAGGCCTGCTCTTGGTGCTTGCGGGAGGCAGGTGAGAACTCTCTGGTCAGCCACTGAATGGCCCCAGCCTGTGTGCTGACCCTGCCAGATGCAGGGTCATGCCCAGTGGCCCCCAGCCCACACAGCAGGTTGGAGGGGAAGAGGCTGAAGCCCACCAGGAGAGGAAACATTTCACTCTCAGTCAGAGCCCCAAAGAGCCCCCTGCCCCTCCCCCACCTCACGTGAGCTCTAAGGGTATCTTGATTGCTAGAAAATGTGGAGAACTCAATAGTGTAATGGCATTTGATTTCATTTTACTCTTCATTTGTGAATGAACTTTTAATGTAAGTGTGGGATATAAAGCATTAATATGACTAAAAATGTGAGTAAAAGATTCACCTTTATAACACTTATAAATTTAACCAACTAAATATTTCGGACTAACACCAATATTTAGATTTAAAAAAATACAATTAGATTTCTTATTGATGGTAAGTAAATGGCCTTTATAGCATTTTAAAAATAATATGTAATAAAGTTTATTCTTTTTTTATTTTTAAACCAAGTTAACCTACATACAAATATATATTTTTAGTATTGTTTGTCTCCTATACTACTACAATAAATTTGTATCAAAATAGGTTAAATTACTTCCAAAGTGTATTAGAATATTGTAAAAAATGTTTTAAGTATTTGAATCACTGGGCTAGAAAGTAAGGTTTCTTATCTAAATTTTTATTGGGAGCTGATGTGAAGAGTATAGTTTTACAGTAATATGCCAAAAATAAAAAAGTAATCTACCCATGACTCCTTTTTATTTAACTGGCTTTCTGAGATAGCAAAATATCGATTATATCAGTCAACCAAGTTCTCTCTTCCAAAGCTTGTTCTAGGAATTTCACGTATGTTATTTAATTTTTGTAATAAACCCAAGACAAACTGCAGGTTTTACTTGTTTGATTTCATAGAAGATTCGGTAGACTTTCCGAGAGGTTAATGGACTGTCATGAGGCCCCACAGCTAACAAGTGCAGGACCGGGCCTCAAACACAGGTCTGGGGTGCCAGAGCCTATGCGTCTGTGTGTGCCCTTTCTGGGTGCATTTCAGGGGTTCTCTCTCGGCTGAAAACTAGACTCGACTCTTCACTGATCCCCTAGCATCTCCTCTCGCTTCCCCTGCAGTCTTTTTCCACATTGTACCCAGAGAGAAATAAGTACAAATTTTGATCTTACAAATGTCTTCTTCCCTTCTGTGCATAGAGGCAGAACTCCGGGATATTGGGGGTTCAGTTCCAGACCTCCACAATAAGGGCGGTCACGTAAAGTTACGTTTCACTGTACTGTAGTCTCTTAAGTGTGCGGTAGCATTGTGTCTAAAAATCACCTTGTTGCTAAAGCACACTGACCATCCCCGGAGCCTTCAGTGAGCTGTACTCTTTTTGCTGGTGACGGGCTAGCCCCGAGATTGTGGGCTGCTGACTAATCAGGCTGCTGGTTTCTGAAGGTCGGATGGCTGTGGCAGTTCATTAAGCCAACAATGAGCTTTGAGGCATTGGTTGACTCTTTTTCATGAGCATATCCTCTATAGCATGCAGTGCTTTTTGATAGCAGAATAGTTTGATAGTAATGATTTTACTCACCATAGAACTTCTTTCAAAAGTGGAGTCAGTCCTCTCAGACCCTGCTGTGGCTTTATCAACTAAGCTTATGCCATATTCTAAATTCTTGGTTGCCATTTCAACAGTTTTCACAGCATCTTCACCAGGAGTAAATTCCAACTCAAGACACTTCTTTCTTTGCTCACCCACAAGAAGCAGCTCTTCATCCACTCTAGTTTCATCATGAGATTATAGCAAATCAGCCCTGTCATCAGGGTCCACCTTTGATTCCCACTCTCTTGCTGTTCCTGCCACATCTGCAGTTACTTACTCCAGTGAAGCCTTGACCCCTTGAGGTCATCCACAAGGGGGGGATCTGCTCCTTCCAACTCCTGCCAGTGTGACCCCTTCCCACAAATCGCAAATATTCATGATGGCATCTGGAATAGTGTATCTTGCCCAGAAAAAGGTCTCCGGTGTACTTTTCCCAGGCCCGTGCACAGCCTCATGCTGTACTTTTGTTAAATGGTAAGACTTGGAAGTTGGAATCACTCCATGATCTGCGTGCCGCAGTGTGGGTGCTGTGTTCCCAGGCATGGAAACAGCAATGACCTCATTGTAAAGCTGCCCCATTAGAGCTCTTGGGTGACTGGGGCATTGTCCGTGAGCAGTAATATTTTGAAAAGGATCTTTTTTTTTTGAGCAGTTGATCTCAACAATGGGCTTAAAATACCCAGTAAACCGTGCTGTAAACAGATGTGCTGTCTTCCAGGCTTTGCTGCTCCATGTACGGAGCGTGGGCAGAGCAGCTTTAGCATAGTTCCTAAGGGCCCTAGGATTTTCTGAGTGGTAAGTGAGCACTGCCTTCAACTTAGAGTCATAGCTGCATGAGCCCCTCACAAGAGAGTCAGCCTGTCCTCTGAAGCTTTGAGGCCAGGCACTGACTTCTCTCCAGCTGTGAAGGTCCTAGGTGGGGTCTTCTTTCAATTTAAGGCTGTTTCATCTGCATCAAAAATCTGTTGTTCAGTACAGCCACCTTCACTAATTATCTTACTAGATCTTCTGGAGAACTTGCTGCAGCTTCCACGTCCACACTTGCTGCCCCACCTCGTGCTTTGATGTTCCAGAGACTGCTTGTTTTGTTGAAACCTGTGGACCCATCTCAGCCAGCCTCAGACTCTTCTGCAGCTGCCTCACTCTTCAGCCTTCACATCACCAAGGAGTTGAGACTTGCTCTGGGTTAGGCTCTGGCTCATGGGAATGCTGCAGCTGGCCTGATCTTCCCTCCAGACCACCAGTGCTTTTTCATGTCAGCCATAAGGCTCTTCTGCTTTATCATTTGTGTGCACACTGGGGTGGCACCTTTAATTTCCTTCAAGAACTTTTCCTTTCCGTATGCAACTTGGCCAATTATTTGGCCCAAGAGGCCTACCTTTTGGCCCATCTCAGCTTTGATATGCCTTCCTTACTCAGCTTGGCCAATTTTAGCTTTGATTTAACATGAGAGACTTGTGACCTTCCTACACCTGAACACTTAGAAGCCAGTGCAGGGTTATTAGTTGGCCCAATTTCAGAATGGCTGTGTCCCAGGGAATGGGGTGGCCCCTGGGAAGGGGGTGTCAGTGGGGCATTCAGAACACACAGCCTTCACGAAGTAAGTTTACTGCCTTCCATGGGTGTGGTTGTGGTGCCCCCAAACAGTTACAGTAGTGATGTCAGAGAGCCCTGATCACAGATCACAACAAAAGGGTTGGAAACGTTGCAAGAATGACCAGAATGTGGTAGAGAGACACAGTGAGCAGATGATGTTGGAAAATGGCACAGGTAGATGCGCCTGATGCAGGCCTGCAGTTTGTAAAAGCCACGCCACCTGTGACGTGCACGAGAGCATGGTGCGCCTGCCTGCTCCTGGTGCTCTTGAAGCTTCCTCTTGCCTGTAGGGTAAAGACAGACATCCTCTCCAAGGCCCACAGAGCCCCCTTGTCATTGCACCTGTCTCTGTGACCTCATCTTGGTCACTCCTGCCCCCCAGCCCCAGGCTTGTGGGCACCGTTCTGTTTCCTGGAGTGGGGCCCACTCTCCTGCCGGAGGCTGATGACATGCCTGTCCCTCTTCTGTCGGGGACGGCTCGTCTCCCCCACCTGTCTCACTCTTTCTCTGCCACCACACCAGCCCAGCAGTTATTTTAAGCGTGTGTGACCATGAGCCGCATTTCTGTAAAAATTCAGTATTGGTGGGACACATTCCTTCAGCTGTCCGCCCGTGTCTGAAGCCTCCTCTGTGAAGGGTTTTGCTCACGATTCTCAACCTTGACTGTCCTTCCTGCAGCAGGAGAGACCTGCTGGATGCCCAACTGGGCTGAAGCCAGGCTTGTCGCCCTGATGGTCTTGCTGGCTGTGGACGTGGAAGGAATGAAGATGCAGTACAGGTGAGCATTTCTGAACCTGGAAACAAAGCTTCCAAAAAAAAAAAAAAAAGGCTGCTCAGATTTATGGTGGGTATTCCGACTTTTCCACAGCTGGCATGGAATTGACCACAATGTATTGTATTAAAGGAGGGACCTAGACATTGGCAATAAATTAATTATAAATTAACAATAAATTAATAGTAATAAAGGCATAATAGCCTGTATTAATTAAAATATATAAGTTAAATTATTAGAGCTAGTTTAAAAAGCTATACAATAATTAATGGTTTTATATAAGAATGTTAGAAAAATAGGTTGTAAGATCCTAGTATAAGATTAGGTGAAGAAATTGACCGGATTTAATTCCTTTGTAAAAGGCGTAATTAAAAAGGAATAAAGATAAAACAATCTCACTTAGGTTTTGAGAATGTGAGTGGATTGGTTCTCTTAGATTATAACTGTTGTGAAAAGCAGCTTCCTTAGGTCATGCGTTCACAGGATATGCAGTTAATTTGGTTAACATTCGCATCTCTCTTGACAGTTTTTGTACTAAAGTTGGTCATAACCGTTTTCTATAAATCCTTAATTCTTTATATATTTTTTCGTTAACATGTCTCATCTCCTTGACTAGCATTTTTTTTTTTTTTTTTTGAAATGTGGAAGCAGGGTCCCAGCATTTTAATTTGCAAGTGAAACGGGCAGAGGATTTCCTTCGTACTTGTGTGCAGAGCTGTGTGTGCACGCTCTTCCCTGTGCCTTCAGCTGGTGACACACTCTTCTCCCCAGGAGAGCACAGGCCAGAGGGTTGGCGTGCAGTCGTGAGGGACGTCAGTCCTATGAGGAGCTGGGTGTTCAGATCGTCCATCAGAGTGATTCTGTCTCATTGAGTCCATTAGTTAGCCAATCCCACAAAGTATGGTTGGGAAATAATTTCTTTCTGCTTTAGAAATGCTGAATTTGGCTGTGTTTTTTTAATGTCTAGTGAGAAGTGGAGAACGCAGAATGTGTTGAGGATGTTCTTAGACCCTCTCCTGGATGCCCTTGGGAACCTGGGCATGAACGCCTACATGCCTGTGCTGAAAGCCGACAGGTGCCTGCAGCTGCTGGTGATGCTCATGCACACCTGTGCACGGAAAGGTCCCTGTGCCCAAGATGGTGAGGAGGAATGGTTTCTCCGGGCCCTTGCTTGGTATGCAGTTGGCATTTAGAACGGAAGGAAGTTCCTGACCTTTGAAAATGAAGAGGCTACCTCATGCTTTCAGCAGGTGTTCCCTGGTCTCCCCTGGTGCCCCAGGACGCAGCCAGGGAGGAGGAGAGTTCTGCCCCCGAGGAGCCGACAGTCCAGGGCATACTTCCATTGGTTACTGTTGATTTTAGAATGTGATCTCATCTGCTGTTATTTTTTTAAATTTATGCTTGCTCATTGATTTCTAGACCATTGGAAATTATCACTATTTCATGTACGTTTAAGCAAGATGCATTTCTAATCGCCACTAGGCTGTTGCAGAAAGTAGGCTAAAGTGTGAGGGTGACAGCTTTTTTATTTTTAAATATGCGGATCTCTGTGCACCTTCTCTGAGTAGAAGATGCTTCCTGTAGAGAGTGTCATAGTGGTTGGTAGAAGCATCGAGCCCTTCCCTCTCTCCTTGCACTAAGGTGCATGTCAGCCAGTAGCTGAACACTCAGTGGACATTATGGAGGAGCGTGTCATTGGGGAAACCTTGATTCCAGTCCTTCCCAACCCATTTCATTTGGAATTGAAAACATTTAAAATTTAAAAAAATTCTAGAGAAACACTGGTATGAGTTTATACCTGAGGATACTATTGATGAGGGTAGATTTTAACATGTGCTTATGAAGTAGTAAAGCTAGTTTCCAAGTTCTGATGTATTTGGTAATGGTTGCAGAACCAAATGCTGTACCCAGAACAGTGACTTCTTACAAGATTTTCAGTTCCATAACGGCTTAAAGGTAGATTCATTTGATGTGCATTGTGTGTGTGTGTTTATTATGTTTTGTGGTGAAATAAACAACAACACTTACCATCTTACATCAAGCCTGCGGGTCCGTGGCCTTGAGCACAGTCGCACTGCTCTGCTGCCCTCCCCACCTTCTACCCACAGAGCCCTCGTCACCTTGCAGCACCCAAACAGCCATTGAACAGGAGCTCCCCATTTCTCCTCCCCCAGCGCAGGGCCCCCACCACTGTGCTTCCTGTATTTACGGCCTCGACTCCTCCAGGTACCTCACATAAGTGGCTCAGCCGTAACTGTCCTATAAAAACCCTCTTACTTTTCTCCTTCTGAATTAGCAAGGGATGCAAGCTCTGTGATAGCGTTTGTCAGAGTTCCTATTCGCCCTGTCTTCATTGTTTTACCGGGCTCTGCACTTCCAGGCAGAGGACTGGGTCGTGATGCCTTCTGGAAAACTGTTGTGATGTGTGAATCACAGCAGGTTGTATATGTTATGATGCAACGTAAACACCTGAGAACTCACTGCCCAACTTAAGAATGAAGTTCCCTGTTATTTCTGGCTGCTGCTTTTGCTCTCTTGTTTTGGCTTTTATCTTTATCACTTCCATGCTCTTTAAAATGTGGTTTCACTAGATATATAGTTTTCAACAATATGTTGTCTTGTTCTCTTGCTTGTGACCTTTATAGAAATGTTACTTTATGGAAGAAGTCTTCTGTAACTTTCTTCACCTCACATGTTTCTGAGATTCATCCATGTCCTGTCTTCGACTTCGTTATTCCCATTGCGTAACCACCACTGCGTGGTGACAGCGCAGTGCTGCCCTGTCCTGTTGCAGGACATTGGGTGGTATTCAGTGGGTTACTGTTGCTCATGGTGCTGTGTGGACCCCATCTGTGTGTCTCCTGGGGGTGTGTGAGTCTCCCCAGGGTGTATTCTCATTCTTAGGGCATGAAGGAGGACCCAAGATAGAAGACTGGAGTTAGAGAAGGTTTTGGAGAAAAGGTGAGTTCTGTTTTTGGATAGTTTAAGTGGGATACCTTTTAGCTGTTATCCTAGGCAAGGTGTTGAGTTGGCATTTATCTCTGAATTATTGGTTCTTAATTCCACTGTAGTTAGAGAGCAGGTGTCGCACAATTTCAGTCTTTAAAATGTCACGGAGGTTGGTGTGATGACCTAGGGCAGGGTGTCTTGGTGCATGTTCCATGTAACTTGAAAACCATGCGTGTGCTGCGGCTGCAGCTGGGTGGAGGGTTCTGTAAATGCTGTACGAACCCAGAGTTTCATGGGGTTTTCTGGTTTATATCCCAGCGGAGTTCCTGTTTTCTCTTTCTGTTACTGAGAGGGAGATGTTGATGTCTCCAGCTGTAATTTGGGATTACACCAAATTTTTGCTTCCTGTCATTAGGAGCCCCACTCTCAGGGGCGTCTCTGTGCGGGGCTGTGTATTGTCACCACATGGTGTCCTTTGTCCCTGATTACTTTCTCTACTTTGAACACTTTGAAAATAATATAACTGCTCCTACTTTGGTTAGAAGTTGCATAGTGTATTTGTTCTGGCCTTTTATTTTATTGTATTTAGATCATTCTCTTTCAAGTGCATTTCTTGGATGGCATATAGTTGGGGCATGATTTTCCATCTGTTCTGACAGCCTTTGTCTTTCATGGGTGTAGACCATTTGCATTTAATCTAATCACTATATGTTTGGATCTAGGCCTGCCATTTTATTTTTTGTGTTCTGCTTATTTTCTCTACAATGTGCATATCTCACTTTTCACGTCCAGGTAGAATTCACATTTTACCACTTGAAGTGAATGTAGGTCCTTTATCCCTGCTCACTGTTATAGTTGTCTTATGTCTGCATTTGTTGAAAACTCTACCCAACAGTGTTAGGTGGTTTGCTTTCAATCATTAAACAGATTTTAAAGAACTTAGCAGAAGAGCCTGTTCCACTGACCTGTTTATTGATGGGTCTTTTGCTCTTTGTTCATTTCCCTGTTCCTGTGTTTGTGTGATGTCATATCTATTTTGTTTAAAAACTAACAAACACACACCTTGTAGCATTTCTCTTACAACAGGTTTGTTGTTGGCAGTGAATACTCTTAGTTTTCCTTCACTGAGAATGTCTTTATTTCACTTCTGAGAATATTTTCACTGGATATAACATTGCCATTTTTTTAGATCTTTTTCTTCTGCAGTTCAAAGATGTTCAGTTTGCTTCTGGCCCCATGGTGTCTCATCCCCGAAGTGATGTGCTGTTTTCCTCTGCTTTCAAGAGTCTTTCTTTGTATTTAGTTTTAGCAGTTTGGTTAAACCGTGTCTGGGCATGACTTTCTTTGTGCTTATTGATTTTTAGGTTCCCTGAACTTGAGTTTGGGAAGTGTTCAGCCAATTTTTTACCCCACTATTTTTTTTCGGCACCAGCCCGTTCTCCTCCAGGACTCTTAGGACATGAGCATTAGACTTTTGTTACGGTCCCACAGGTCTCCGAGGCTCTGCTTATTTTTTAATCACTTTTTTCATCTGTTGTTCAGATCGCATATTTCATTGATCTGTATTCAAGTTCACTGACTTTTCTCTTGCAGCTCCTTCCTGTGGTTGATCCCACTGAGTGAGTTAAAAATTTCAGTTATTATACTTTTCAATTACAAAATTTCTGTTTGCTTTTCATGTTGAACCTCTATTTCTTTGCTGAAACTTTCTATTTTTCCATTTCTTTCACGAATGTTCTTGGCTGACTGTTGAAGCATTTTTATACATAAACACTTTAAAGTCTGCATTGTGCTGTTCTGGCGTGAACGGCACCTCCAAGTTGCCGTTTGTAGATGGTCTCTCCCAGGTGTTCCCTGATGCTTTCCGCACCCAGCACGCAGGTGTGCCTGGGGATCGTGAGCACTCTGTTGATGAGACTCCGGGTCTTGTGTAAATCCTCTGGGGCATGGTGGCATTTTCTTCAGGACCCAGGCAGCCTGGCTAGGGTGAGGCCTGGGTTCCTACCCAGCTTCCGCATCTGTGGGTTCCCTGCAGCTTGGCTTGTTTTCGGAGCCCTGGCTGCACTGTCTGCCCCAGCCCCACCTGCTATGCCCCGGCAGGCCTGCGGAGGAGCACTGGGCCCAGCAGCCCGGGGTCCGGGGGCCAGTCTCCTGTGCGCCTCCACCCCGCCCCACCACCCCCTGCGGGCCTCTGGATGACCCACAGTCTACGTCCGTGGGGTGCGCCTGTCCTGCTCTGGCCATTGTGCCCCTGCTTTGGGGACCACCTGGACCCCGCCTGCAGAGGGCTGGGAAAGCCCCAACTCTCAGGGCCCCTGCGGTCTCAACACTGGCTGTGTTTGACTGTCCAGCCTGTAAATGGTGCTTCAAACACTGTACGGCTGGTCTGCGGCCCACCCCACTGGCTCCCACGGGGCTCTCAGGTGAAGGGCAGCCTCCCATAGTGTTCACGACTGTTGTGTCTCCAGAACCTGTTTCTGAAGCACAACCATGTGCTTCACGTGGTTGTGCCTTTGGAGACAGATGGTGTGCTTCGCAGCAAAGTGCTCCCTGACTCGCTCTGTTGCACTTATCTTCACACAGACGAGGTATCTCCGCTCCTCCAGGACCTCGTGGCTGCCACGGCCGAGAGCATCTCCCAATTTGTCCTCCGGAGACTTGCCATGAGTGAGCTGAGCAGCGTGAGTATTCATAGGGGGCTTCTCGCCCCTCCGACACTGTCTCAGTGAGCGTGGCCCAGGCACAGCATGGGAGAAGAACTGACTGCAAGGGCAGTTCTTCAAGAGCCGGCCAAGGAAGCAGGCAGTAAAGCTGTGCAGCCTCTAGTGCCAGTCCTCGTAGGTGGTGACCGTGGCTTTGGGAAAGTGCTGTTGCTCTGTGAGCCTCAGCCTCCTCACTGCACGGTGGGGGCCGCCCCTCTCTGCCCAGGTCTGCAGAGGCTCAGGTGCCAGACCTGCAGGCAGCACTGAGCACAGTGGTGCGTTTGGTGCCGAGGTCCAGTCTGTGACTTGGCAGGTGTGGGCATGGCCACATCTGCGTTTGCAGAGCACCGCAAGAGATTCTGAGATGAGTTCCGGGTGGGAACCACCCACCGGAGATTAGAGGTGCTTGGTGAACATGCCTGTTCTCTTAGGCTTGGTCTCCACATCATCTGTTCTTTCTGGGATGTACAAAAAAAGTTAAGTTCTTCCCTTTCTCCAAAAATGTCTTTAAAATACCAATTCTTATAGAAATGGTATTCTTAATTGTCTTTTTTGGTTGAATTTCCTAGGGAGAAATGTTAAAGCAATTAGAACTGCTGTCAATAATGTTAGAAAGCATACTTATTTTAACAGCTTTTATCAGAACACCCAATTAAGTGCATCTGTTTAATAGCTGATAAGCATGTGTGAACATCTAAAAAGACAAGTTTTATACTGAAAGGCTTGAGATGTTATGATAGGAAGGCAAGGAACTGTGAAGAAAAAACCCTCTGAGTGAGGAGTGTTTAAGGAGACGAAAGTTGTAGTGGGGCGTGTTTATTTTTAACTGGACTAAAATTGTCCCTTGCTTACTTTGCTCCAGTGTCACTTTGTTGTTAGTATTATTGCATTTTGATTGTGGCAGTTTTTAGATGTGCACAAATGAACTAAAACAAACCCATCGTGATGCAGTGCAAGTGTTTCCGTTTGTTTGCAATTCGAAGCTAAAAATAATTTCAAAGATGAAAAGGTCAATGTGATCTCATCTTTCAGAAGCAAAAATTTTAAAAAGCAAACTCAGTATTTGGTAGTTTAAAGTTGTCTTGAAATATGCCCTCTTTAGTACATTAGGTACTGGAGTCCCATTTGTTGGGTAGCTCAGAGTTCAATAAAAACCTCTTTGCCCACTTCCTTTGCCTCCGGCTCCCTTGGAAGGGACCATGGTTCTCAGGGTGTCTGTCTCCATTTCCATGGCTGCTTCCCACACTCTCTTACCTGCCATCTGTCCCCACGACCTCGTCCCCAGCCTCCCTTTGGCCAGGGACCTGTGTGTCTTTACCCCAGCCCTCTCCTGACCTTCATGTCCATTTAGCCTCTTGCTATTGAGAACTCAAGTTGACTTTCTCACACTTAGGTATTCACAGCAGACCCCTGTCATCCCTCCAGGAGCTTTTCCGGGTGCTCCTCGCAGTCAGCATACTGTCATCCAACCAGCTGCTGGCGCCCAAACCTTAGGGACACCCCCAGCACCATCCATGCCCTTGGCAGAGTGCCTGGCATATGTGGCTGCTCAGTAAAAACTGGTTACATTAATGAAGTATGTGCTTCCTATGTGCCATGGAAGGCTTTCAAGGGTATAGTAATTGGTATAGTAATAATCATTATGGCCTAATAGTAACTACTCCATGATGGTATTTATTGTACTTTCAATTCTTTCAAAAACCCTGTGATGGCTAGATGTGCCCCTCCCCATCATATGGGTGAGAGGCGGGGGGCTAAGGAGCTTTGGTGGCTGCTGTCAGTCACAGAGCTGGTGAGTGGGAGAGCTGGACTGAACCCAGATCTGCCTGCAGCCAGGACTCAAAGAGACCTGTGGTTGATTCTGTCCCTCCCCAGCTGGCTCTGGGATGCCGGGTGAGCTGCTTGGCCTCCCTGAAACTTAGTGGTCATCTTAGCAGAGGAGGGTGGTCACCTTCCCTGTGAGAAGGGAGTGTGGCGACCTGCCTGGAACAGAGGCAGTCCCATCACCTTACTGACGACGTGTTAGCCTTTGGGGCAGGTATTGGGGGAACGTAGTCCCTGCCTTCCCAGGTCTCATAGCCCAGGTGGGAGCTGGACAGTCCCTTGTGGTTTGCGAGGTGACTGTGCAGAAGGCAGGTCCTTGTGAGCGCACAGAGAGGGAGGACATGCCTCTGTGGGGAGCAGGCGGAAGGCTTCTCGGGGGATTTGCGTTTTTCTCTCAGTGCGGTTTTAGTGCCTGTGAATGAATGATTTCTTGTCTGTGCTCTGCTGGGTGGTGAACCTCATGGACCCTGCTTGTTCAGTGTCTTATCGTCTCTCTTAGGTTTCGGACCTGGACTGTGGCCACTTGTACCTGCAAGTCTTCACGGAGCTCACCCGTCTCCATCAGGAGGTGGGGTGGAAGAGAGGCAACCCTGTCTGGAGAGTGATTTCTCCTTTGAAAACCGCATGTGTTCGGCATCTTCAAGACACAGACAGCGGACAGGTATTGCTCTGTGATTCAGGGTTTGTAGTTCTGTGGGATAAGGCTTACAGGGAATGCGTATTTGATTACCATACAGTATTTTGAGAAAAAGCATCAGCTGAAACACAATTTGTAAAATAGTATCCTTTGCTCATCGTCTTTGATGAGGATTGGGACTCCTGTCGTGTGAGGTATCTAACAAAAGTGTGATGACTTCAGTCTTGACACCGTTTAGATCCTGGAAGGGGATCCACGCTAGGTCCCCTGCTCAGGTACCAGTGAGGGCCCTTCGTGTGTCCATACTCATTGGACTGGTGTCCCAAGCCCCCGAACCTGGCTCTCGTTCTCCTGGTCAGACTGTGTCATCCACTGCCTTCCTCTGGGCTGTATGCCTGCAGGCCACCAGGCAGTTTCACAGGCCACAGGCACATGTCGTTCCACCCTGTCCTTCCCCTGAGAGCGTCCTCCCCCCAGTATACACCTGCCAGCAGCTGGTGGGCCCAACTCAGACCGCGTTTGCCCGGAGGCCTTCCTGGGTCAGGGCCTCATGCTTTCCTTCATTTTCATGTTGCTGCTTGTGCCTCCATTATGGTGTTTACTTCCATCCACTTGTTCGTGGAGTGACTTATGTCTCTGTGTCTTCTCCACTAGATTTCAGAGCATGGAGGCCTTTCTTAAATGTGACTTACTAAGGCCTAGTGGCTGCGAGCACAGGTTTTGGAGTTTAGACTTCCTGGGGGTGCATCCCAGCTTTATCCTTGCCAGCTGGGTGACCTCGGGGACATTACCGAACTTCCGTGTGCCTCATACACCACAATCACAGGTGAGGGTTATAGGGCTGAGGTGAGAATTCGAGCCAGCTGGTACGTGTTGGCACAGTGCTTGGGACATAGAAAGTCCTCAGTGAGTGTGAGCTGTTTTACATGGCAATGCTGCTGACACACGGAATATAGTTTACTGCTACTTTTGTGCCACTGTGGTCCCTGTTAACCTTCATGTAATTCAGCGAATGACCACAGACAGCAAGCCCACCTTCAGAATCACTGTGCACAGTTCACGATTTTGGCCTTTCACTTTAATATGTTAATTTGTGCTACCCAGGATGTCATCATTTTGCAGGGCAGTTCTTCAAAACTTTCAATTAGGTGATTAAAGCAATTACGTAGTTTCATTATTTTAATTAGCAGCCCAGAGTAAACTATGATTCAGGCAAACTTCAGTTAGCACTTACCCTATGTTCAGTAAAAACTTGTAGAGCTATGTGATGTGTTTCAGGGGGTGAGGGAATGCATGGGATCAGCGGTCGGCAGTTCCTTCTGGCACAGGTCACTGCTGGCAGTGTTGGGAGTGCCGCTGTGGTCTCGGCACAGCGGTTGTGTGTGCCTGCCTGCCTGCCTGCCTGCGCTCCTGCCTCGTGGCTACAGATGGCTGACTTTCTCCAAGCAGGGAGCCAGGCTGTCCTGGTTTCCCATTTTGTGCTCCTCCATGTAGAACCCCAAGTGCTCTGCATGAAACACCCCATTACTTAGTCTCCACAGTGGCCCTGGTGGTGGGTTCTGTGCTGCTGCACTTCACAGGGAACACACTGTGTGAGGCACGTCCACAGTCACGCTGGTCCTAAGTGCGGAGCAGGAGCCATACCTCGGCCATGTGGTTCCTGAGTCCAGCCCTTGACGGCTGTGCCGTGCTACTTCCAAAGCAGCGTACAGCTCATTGAAGGGGTTACTTACACATGTGCCTGGAGCCTTTTTTAAAACACACTTTAGCCAAACTGTTATAGTAAGACTCACCATGGGGCTGTTAGGTCCAAAGGGGTAGTTGAGTAGGAAGAGGTGGAGAGTCCTAACTCTCAGACAGGTGGGGATCTGTCGTTTGCTGCTCCAGGTACCCACCTGCCAGGTGAGGAGATCTGTCTCCTCTGCCCCTCTGGGTGTTTGCTGCTACCATGGATTCATTCGTTCACCAGTCTGTAGAGGAGTGTCAGACCTCATGGTGTGCACTGGATTTCCCTTGTCCCTCTGCTGTTCAGGAGCAGGAGGAAAGAAGGGAGGGCATGGACTGCCATAGGTGGCAGCTCGGGTCCTGGCCCGCTGAGACTGGCTCCTGGTAAATACGGTGCTGCGTTCCCTCCTTAGGAGCCGACACTGGAGAGGCAGGTTCAGAGGGTGGTCAGCATGGCGGCCTTGGCCACGGTGTGCAAGGCCATAGATCAGAAGCTGGAGCTGCAGCCGGACATGCAGCCAGACCCACTGGATACTGGGCCCACGGAGAGGTTCCTGGCCTCCCTTCCACTCAATCAGATGCTGCAGAAGCCGTGCCCAGAGGAGCAAAGCAGGTGTGTGCCCCCTCAGAGTGCAGCGTGTCCCTGGGAGGCATCTCTACTGCTCACGCTGGGAATCCATCCTTGTTCCAGTCACCGAGGTGACTGTAACTCCGAGGACAGGGCTGTGGAAATTTGGGGGCGTGGCTCCATTCAGGATAATCTCATGTTACCACGTTATTCGTCTCCCTACTGGAAACCCATGAACTTTCTGCATTCCGTTCTTAGTGAATTGTATAAAGTGAGTGAAAGTACCTGCTTTTAGGTAGGGTAGTTAGAAAAAAATCGTGGTTCATGTGGTTTCCTTGTGCTCTGGTAGATGGATATTTAAGAGTTGATGGTTCCCTTGTCCTGTGAAAGGGTAGCACGCACATGCAGAGGAAGTGGAGACAGACCAAGGAAGTTGGCAGTGACTTCCTTTTCGTTTCAGTGATTTTGAAGAATTGTCGTCTTCCCAAGGATGGGGGAAAATAGCTGCACAGTACATTCATGACCAGTGGGTCTGCCTCTCCTTTCTCTTGAAAAAGTACCACACCCTTCTGCCGCCCTCAGAGGGTGGACCCCCGGAGCCCATCCTGCCTGCTGTCCAGATGCCCGTGAGGACGCTGCAGTCCGCACTGGACGCCCTCCACGTTCTTCCTTCCAACCAGGTCTTACCTGTGTTCCACTGCATGAGGCTTTTGGTTCCCCAGGTAAGACACAGTGAGCCATGAATTAAGAAATAACTGTAGGAGGGAAGTCAGTTTCTGAAATTAAATGATAGTTATGTATTTCTCTCTCTGTTTTTCCTACCAGCTTCTGGCCTCCTCCGAATCGATCTGCATAGAGGCTTTCGACATGGCATGGAAGGTTATATGTTCTTTAAGCAATGCTCAGCGGATATTCTGGTCTAATTTAAAAGCTTTTGTTCAGCTTGTTTTTGATGCCAAAGTTCTTACCATCGCTGCAAAAACCAAGGGCCAGGCATATTTCAAAATAAAAGAGGTAACTTTCTTTTAATTGGGGTAAAAAACATATAATGTAAAATTTACCATCTTAACTGTACTTAAGTCTGTTGAGGAAGGTTAAGTATATTGCATTATTGTGACAGATCTCCAGAACTTTTTCATCTTGCAAAGCTGAAGCACCATATCCATTAACTTCTCCCCGCTTCCCCTCCTCTGGTAACCATTCTCCTTTCTGTTTCTATGAATTCGACTGCTTTAGATAAAAAGCACATTTGAAACCTATGTAATGTTATTAACAAATGCCACCCAATGCATTTAATTTCAAAAGTGGCTTTCTTTTTAATTCATGAGGCCTCATAGCACATGAGGAAGAAGAGTTATGTTTGTAACTGCATATTAGATTTGTTATTTATTCAGTCAACATTTGAACCTTCTTCAATGTCATGAGTAAGAAAGAGGAAATCTTAGCTGGCAAAGAGCAGGTGAGACAGTGGCCCATGAGCCACATCTGCCCCACGTATGTTATTTGGTTCATACCATGTTTAAAATCTGGAATGAGTTGCCAGCTTTTCAGAATTGGTGAATTTGCATGAAAATCTTGGAAAATGGGATGGTCTGGCAGCTCCAGTCACTCCTACATGGCAGCGTTCCCCTGGCGTCGAGTAGGGGCAGCCTGTGCACCGGCCCGTACCTCTCTCCAGTCCACGCCATCCCTCACGCCCTCTGGACACTGAGGGCAAATGCCAGGCACCTTTGTCATTGCATTTGTGCTGTTGCTTTCCGTGTATGAGACATGTTTCTGTGAACGGAACCCAGTTACGGGATCCTTCTGGTTTCCGGGGGGCATTTGCGTTGATGACCACTGGTCCCCGTAGTAGGGAACCCAGCATGACAGAATGACAGCAAGCCTAGGAATCCACGTGTGCCTTTACCCAAGGGGCAAGTGGATGCATGCCCTTTATGACCCTGCCGTCCCTGCCACCTCTCTCCGTCCTCTTCTGAGGCCCAGTACGTACTCAGAGGCCAAGGTCTTTGCTGCCTCGGGAAGGGAGGCCACTGACAAAACGCAAAGAGACTGAAACTGCTTCCTTCCCTCCATTCTGTGCGGACTGTGGCTTCTCCAGGAGAGCTCTGGGTGGACATCACCATCAGTCAGATGTTGTCACTGCTGAGAAGCAGAAATTCACCTTCTGTGATCACTGAGCATCTTGCAAAATTCTAATGATAAGGATTTTTAATTCTGCAGACTGTATTCACACTTGTGTTAGAACTATCATTTGAAGCCATTCACATGGCAGTTTTTTGCAACAGTAATTTTTTTTTTTTTTTGGCAAAAAACTAACTCAGTTAAAGGCCACAATGACCATTGCTTTTCCTTCCAGATTATGTACAAGATGATTGAGATGTCTGCTATAAAAACCGGAGTCTTTAACACACTGATAACTCACTGCTGCCAGTCATGGGTGGTTCCTGCTTCAAATGTGTCCCCTGGGTCTCTGTCAACTGCTAAACATTACGGCGAACTGGTGGTTGAGGCATGTGTATTTGGAACTGTGTTCAGGCGTGACCAGAGGTAAAAGCACTGTTATTTCAGCCTGTCCTAGCTTATAGTAAGTACCTGCATGAGTAGAATTGTTTTTCTTTTGGAATTTTTAATGAGCAGAATATAAAGTACTAGTTAACTTTAAATTTGGGGTCTTAATTTTTTTTCTGTCTAAAATCTTTTGTTTTTGTCAAATGCTTTTTTATGGACAGACTCATTCAGGACGTACAGATCTTTATAGAAAATCTTGGACACGATTGTGCAGCAAATGTTGTCATTGAAAAGTAAGTGTGGTGTCTCCACATCTTGTCAGAAGTGGAACATTTGGAATTTATCATCATATGAAAACCTTTCTGTATTTGCTAAACTTAATAAATGTTTTTTTATTATAAGACACTGAATGAGCCTTCAAAAGTATGTTATGAATTGTATTCCACTAATATATTTTCTTCAGATCTGTAACTATTTACTAAGATTTGATAAACTTTTAAAAATTTAGAGTATGAAGCCAAGCATAAACAAGGAAAGGACTATGGGAAACATAAAAACCCCTGTTCCTCTTTGTTTGGCTTGGAGGGTGATTATCAGCACACATATTTTACTCTTTTTTTGGCTGAAAGTCAACATATAACAAGTCAATATGGTTACACAAAAATAAAATCACTCCTGGAATAAGCCCTAAAATTTTGACTTCTGGGATAAGACTATTCATCTAATCCCAAAATTAATGCTCTTAGAGGTCATCAAAATAGCTTTTTAAAAACTCTTACTATTATTATTATTATTTTTTTAATCCTCACCCAAGGATCTGCCCACTGATTTTAAAAAATGAGGAAGGGAGTGAGAGAGAGAGAGAGAGAGAGAGAAACATAGAGAGAAACGTTGGTCAGCTGCCTCCCGTACAAGTCCTGGTTGGGGATTGAACCCACAATTAGGTATGTGCCCTGACTGGGGATCGAACCCATAACCTTTTGGTGTACGGACAATGCCTCAATCAACTGAACCACCTGGCAGGGCAAGTTTTATTTTTTTAACATGATTTTCAAAAAATCTGGGTGTCTAGCCCTGACCCTTGTGGCTTAGTTTGTTGGGCGTTGTCCCACAAGGCAAGAGGTCACAGGTTTGATTCCCAGTCAGGGCACATGCCTCAGATGTGGGTTTGGTCCCTTGTTGGAACTCGTACAAGAAGCAACTGATGGCTGTTTCTCTCTCACGTTTATGTTTCTCTCCCTCTCTTTCTCCCTCTCTTCCCCTTTCTCTAAAAATAAATAAATTAATTAATTAATTTTAAAAAATCTGTGTGTCTAGGTGTTTATAAAGAGGATGGTGTTGTATTATTCACTTTGATTTTAGAGTTTAGGACCACAAATGATGGTTGTATACAGTTACCACAGTGTTTATTATCCTAAGTGCCATAGCTATGTTTTATCTTCTATCCTTCATTAAAAATATACATTTTTTCCCCTGGCTGGTGTGGCTCAGTGAATTGAATGCTGGCCTGTGAACTGAAAGGTCACTGGTTCGATTCCTGGTCAGGGCCCATGCCTGGGTGGCAGGCCAGGTCCCCATTTGGGGGTATGTGAGAGGCAACTAACTGAGCAGTGTTTCTCTCCCACATTGATGTTTTTTTCCCTCGCTCTCCTTCTCCCTTCCCCTCTCTCTAAAAATAAAGTATATATATTTTCATTGTTAATTTTTTTAATTGATCTTTTTTTTTTTTTTACCAGTTTAGTGTAGCGACAAAAATAAAATTTTTTTAGTTGGTGGTTCCAAAATAACTTTGATTTCTACTAGGGAAGTGTTTTGTTGTTAAAGTAAAATGACATGTGCTTACATTGTGACAGTTACAATGAACTTTGGAGGTTCACTTACTTTATCTTTCCACATTTGCATACTGAAAATGCTGGGATGCTGAGAACACAGGGTGCTTCCTGAACACACCCTCGCCCTCACGCCCTCACCTAGAGCGCGTGCATTTGCAGTGCTGCCATTGGGGCTTTTGAGGCGGGGTCTCACCCCAAGGGGGCGGAGCTGTCCATGTTCCTTGCTCAGGAATGGCCTCATGAGCGCAGGTCTGTTTTGTCTACTGATGAGGTATCAGTAGCCCAGAGTCAGTGGTGCATGCATGTTTTTTCCAGAAATATGGGTGAATTTGTGCCCATTCAAACTTTCTGTACAGGCTGTCCTTTCGATAGATTTGTTATCTTCTAATGTCTTCACACCAAATTAACAAGCATTGCATTAATTATGGACCTACTCAATTTTAGAAAACTTTGGAAGGTTTTGATACTTGTTATGATATTTTGAAACTAATATTTGAGGTATTTTTCTGTTTTGAAAATGTATTAACCTGGTCTATCATTTCATACTTTTAGTACCCAAAGAGAGGACCATTATGTCAGAATCTGTGCTGTCAAATTCCTGTGTTTATTAGATGGCTCTGACATGTCTCATAAACTGTTCATGGAGGATCTTGCAATCAAGCTATTAGATAAAGTAAATATGCTTTTTTTTTTTTTTTTTTTTACTTTAAAGTATCTTGGTTGTATAGTTAAGTCAAAATCCAACATTTGCTCTTTATGGTGACAAAATTTGTATTTCTAAATATTTTTATCAATAAAAAAATGAGATTTACGTTCCTTTTTTTTAGTTGAAGGTTGGTTAGTAATTGTCCAACTCAGGTTTGGTTCAGAGAACAAGAATGTTTTCCCTGAACTATTGGAACTTTCCTTTGAGTGTTTTCCAGAACCAGTTAAAACCAGTTGGATTTAGAGTGATGTATCTTTACATTGTTTTATGTAAACAATAGAGTGAAAAGGTAGTAACGTAGGAACTGGCATAATGCAAACGGTTTTTTTGAGTGCAGAGGCACCTGTAAATGAGAATGGCGGTGTCTGAGGGGTGGGTTTAGTAAAGCTGGGAGGAGAACGAACACAGTAAAGTCAGGTACAGGGCTCACCTCTGCGTGCAGAGCCGAGGCAGATGCAGCTCCTGACACCGGATGTCACTGGCGACCAACCATGCGACCCACTGAAGTCACCTGCACTGAATGCAGTGTTCACTGTACATTTGTCAGCTTTGTTATATGAAACCCGGGAGGTATTTTTATGCCAAAATGCCCTCCTTTGTGTGGTGGGTGTCAGGAGCGCTGTCTCAGGGGAAGCAGCATTTCACTGGTTTCCTGAAGGATGCATAGAATTGACAGTAGCGGGGACCCACCAGGCAGAGCGCATGTGCCCGCTCTGACGGGCGCAAGCTCTGCTAGTGTGGGAGGCTTCACAGCTGCTGCTCTCCACCTGGCGATGGCAGTGCCTGTCCGCTTCCTGTGGTGTTCTCTTCCTGGTGTTTTCTTCCAATGGCAGATGCATAGTTTGAACTTACATGAGACGAAGAGTCATAAAAGGAGAAGTGCCTATTGGCACCTTGAGAGACATGTTTGATACCCCGTCTCGTCCCACTGCATGGCCCCATGGCCCTCTTAACTGGCCACAACAGAATGGTGTCCTTCCAAAGACTTTTGTAATGCACACAGTTACATAGTTCCTTTTCTAATTTTAAAAGAAGATAAGCAACTAAATGCACTTTTTTGAAAACTAAAGAATTGGCTGTCTTACTCTCCTTTCTGCCTTTTGGAGGATGAGAGGTTCTGGTGCCAGTTTAACCTTCTGAGTGTGAAGTTACCATGGATTTGGTTTTCATGAATCACAAATCCAGTAAGTGATTTAATATAAATTCCCTCCCCTGCCCCCAGGATGAGCTGATGTCCACGTCTAGAATGCGATACTATGTGAATTCTCAACAACACAGAGTGAAAAACCGAGTGTGGCAGATTCTGCTGGTACTTTTCCCCAGATTTGATCAGGTATAATATTTATTATATTTGTGCCCTTAAGCATGTTTTCACATGAATAAATTATTTCGTAGACACTGTCATGTACTATTTTAAAATGGAGAAAGTAATCTGCTTAAAATTTATACTTCAGTTCTTAAAAATCGAAGTTATTCAGAACTTTTTTAACAATATTAAAGCAATTAGGTGTTGCAGACATAAATCAGACACTGGTTTACCTCACCCCATTGGGTACTATTCTTTCAGTATTTTAGTGTAATACTGTAAATGTTTAACAGTTCACATGGCACTTGATTAGAAAATCTAAATACTTAACTCCTAATTTGCACCAGCTAAGATGGCTGGGAGTGCAAGTGTCTCGCACCGTCTGCAGCCCAGAAACCACAAGGTGCGTCCTCGGGGAAACTGGTGGCACAGCTAGTGCAGGCGGACTCCCAAACCACATCAAGCCCGAAGTCACACTCTGCTTTATGCTGCTGTTGTGGGGGCTCAAAACAGGCTTTTCTGCTCCTCTGCTACTGATTTGAAGTTCTCTTAAGATGAATTTTTCTTCTTTAAAATAAAGAAGTATACATAATAAATTTTTTGTGTGCTTGTATGAGGAGATAATGCTTTTTACCTGCTACTTAGAGATGGTCAGTCACCCAGATAGAAGTGTGATTTCTAAGAGCACTGTGGCAGGTGGGAGAAAGATTTGGAGTCAGGGGCTGGGCCAGAGCTGGGGAGGCTGTGTGGGTGGGGAGGAGGGATGGGAGGAGTCAGTCCTGGAACCAGGAGGCTTGACTCTGCACCTCCCAGGCTTGTCTGTCCCCTGCTGACTCTGGCGCCCTGGGGTCCCAGTTGCCAGGCAGGACATACATCCTGGCACATCTTGATCTGGCTCAGCTGCGTACTAAATACACGGCTTTGGGATAGATATTTAACTTTTCAGAATCCTTTCTTTTCCCTGTAAAAATACAGAAGATAAAAACCTTCCTCACAGAATAGATGTCCAAGTAAAACATGAAGTACTTGGTGAAAGTGCCTTGTCACCATATTTCAGTCAACAGGTATCAGGGTCAGTGTTTGCAGAGTGGTAGGTTCAATAGTTACTTATGATAAAACTTCAAGCTGTTTTTCATAACAATGACTTTTTAAAATTAAAATTAATAACCATTTTCAAAGTTGCTAAGAGATTAGATCTTAATTGTTCCCACCACAAAAAAGAAATGATCATTTCTTTTTTAGCTAATAGAGGCATTTAGCTAATAGAGGCATTAGCTAATGCCACAGTGGTCGTACTATCGTGATATGTAAATGTATCAAATCAACATTTTGTCCCTTAAATTTATACAGTATTATACATTAATTATATCTCAGTAAAAAGAAATTTAGAACAATAACCAAAACACAATTTAATTTCTGAATTTTATTTTTCCCAGAATTTTTTGAATAGAATCATTGACAAGATTTTCCAGGCTGGCTTCAGCAATAATCAGGCATCCATAAAGTATTATATAGAATGGATCATTATATTGATCCTTCATAAGTTCCCTCAGTTTCTTCTGAAGTTCTGGGATTGCTTTTCTTATGTAAGTAAAGATTTTTCATACTTTTTTAAATGAAGAAAGATGCAGGCTGTGCTGAGAGATTTGTTTTGCTCTAATTAGTCATTTTTGACTATCAATTGTCCTGTCTCCAATGTATTGACTCCTAAGTTGTGTTCTGCAAGATTTGACTTGATGTAGGAGACAGACATCCCTGGCACAGCTTGAGCATGTGGTTGTGTTTTTTTAGAGCTCCTCTACTCTAACAAAATAAGAATGGAAAAGGCTTTTGTTATTAGGAGTTGAGAGAAATAGGTGTGTTCTACAGTCTTACTTGCCAAGAAGAGTGTTTGATCTTCGAGATAGGAGTGGTAAAGAATTAAGTGCATTCCTTACATTGTGAAGAAACTTAGAAGGGAGATTTCAAACATAACGAAAGTATAAGGACTAGGAGGGAACCCCTTTGACCTCAGTGCCCTCCCATTCTCCTTTCCTCTGTGCCTCACCCACACCCTGGCCCTGCCCTCCACAACATTTCTTGTATCTTGAAATCATTGTTAAGGAGTTGATACTAGGATTAGTGATGGAGTTTACAATTGTTTCTAAACACTAGCCTGGTAGTCCCAAGTTCATGCTCCCTTTGTGACCTTCTACTTTGTGCATATTTCCTTTTCGGTTTCTTCCTTCTGGTTTCAGGGGAAGAAACAGTGTTTGCATTTCCTTTACTGGCTTTGTTCTGAAATCTTTACTCTTAATATGATGAATTCCTCTTCTTCAAGCCACCGTCCTGGTGTCTGTTCCTGCACGATTAAACTTCAAGAACCAGTGCTCTTTGCCTTCCTCTCTTGCTCTACTGAAACCACTGGGGTCCGTGGCATTTTCAGAGCTTCTGCTTGAGGACTTCCTGAGCAGCAGCAGAGCGGAGGGCCTTTCTCCTTCTGCTTCACCGGCCTCGCAGTCCCAGCAGCTGCCCCACAGCTGGCTGTCACCGCGGTGTGCCTCTGCCCGTCCTGGGAGACCAGCTGTCTCTAGCCCTTTCACACTTGCTTTCTGTCTTGGTTTTGTTGTATGCATCATTGTTCAGCCTTGAGCTGCTCTTTCTGTACTCCCTGTGCTTGTCAGCCAGTCTCTGCTGGCTCAGCATCTCCAGCTCTCCTCACATTCTCAGCTTCATCCACGTACAGCAGAACTGATGATGATTTCTCTCCCTCACCTGGCCCCTTCCTGCTGATCTTCATTCTCTCAGGCTCCAGCAGCCACGTCACCCTCAGTCATGAAAATCATGGAGGAGTGTTCACATGTCATTTGTGCAGAAGCACGTTCCTTTTCACACCCAAGCTTCTTCTCCTGGCTCTTCTCCCCTTCATGTCCACGAATGAAGGGCAGTATTCCCTCAGTCTTTCTTGCAGTGCTTCTCAGACCTGTGGCTTTGTTAACCTCGTCTGTCCTGTCTGCTCTCCAGCGGGTCCGGCTGACTCTGGACTCCTGAGCCATCCCACCTCTCGTGTCCCCAGTGATCCAATGGTTTGTCTCCCCCTTTCACAAAGAGCTTTCAGGCCTTGTAAGTCCTCTTCAGACCTTTTGCTGTGGACATCAGTCAGGGTTGTTCACTATAAGGAAATACAGCAGGTTGAGCCCACTGAGTCAAAGAGGGACTGCGGACCAGCAGTGGGGGAGGAGGCGGTTGGCAGCTTGCAGAAGTCCAGAACACTGCTGTGATGCCACAGAATTAGGCTGGAAAATAGGAGAGAATGGGGTGGGGGGGAGGGGAGGGGCGCGGGCGGCAGTGGGCAACGTGTGATGGCTCCCACACTGCAGCCGTGGAGGCTGGTTCACTAAAGACACGCACAGGGCTCACACTGAATTCTCCCTCCAGCTCTCACCCTCCCTCACGGTCACACTCAGGCTTCCCAAGTGTCCGACTTCCCTGCTGGGCTTTCCCACCCTGAGCTTTCCTGAGTCTCTCTACAGTCTGTCTGGCATCTGTCAGGTTTTCATCCCAAGTGACTATTTTGGGAAGGTTTCTGAATTCCACTTGAGCACTCTCACATAGGTTTTCCTCGTTGCTTTTCAAAGTCATCCACAAGGCCCCCTTGACATCTGAGCTCTGTCCCTGGAGTTTCCCAGGTCACTGCCTTCACCTTCCACTCACCTCTGTGTCTCTGTCTTGCTCACCTGCCACCTGTTCTGTCTCCTCCTTGCTCCCTTCTGGCCATTCCCTCTCAGCCTCCTGGCCTCACCTCTCCTGAAGGGATGCACCCCGACCACACCCCTCCCCTCACAGGAGGTTAGTTAGCACCTCATAGTGTTTGCCGGTGGTTGTTTGTGTAGGTATTTGGCTCTGGGAAGTTAGTTTTCTGTCTTTGTTTTTAATCCCATATCCCCACCAGGCTGCGCCTGTGGGTGGGGGAGACTGCTTCCCTTCTGGGCCCCGTGGGGTTGGCAGGACCACAGTGAGCCTTGAATGACTTTTGTTTGTCTGATTGTTTTCAGGGTGAAGAACACCTGAAAACAAGCATTTGTACATTCTTATCAGTTTTGTCGCATTTTGACATCATTACTCAAAATATTCCAGAAAAGGTGAGTTTAAATTGTGAGAAGAGTTTATACTTGACTGTCAAAATAGAATTTTATACATTCAGATGAATTTTTGTAAATGTGGAGCATTGCTTATGTTTTTTTCAGTTTCTCCCCTTCCCTTCCACTCCCCCCCCCCACTCAGTGCACACACACTTAGATGTGAATGCACAGTAAGATGTTGCAGCTTGCACACCTATACACTGAGGGACGTACTGCTTCGCCAGATACCTTCAAGGACAATTTTTAGTGATATTACTATTAATTTTATACAAGTATTTAAGGATGACTATTTAAATAGGACTTCTCCTATTACATGTCGCTGTTCCTTGACTGGCGTAGTTACTTAACAAACACTCATACGGAGGAACTTACGGTCAAAGTACTGAGAGCTATTGGGTGATTGACGGTTGATGAAAATGACTATCAGGTGAGTGTGAAGGTCACACCCTTCCCAGGTTCTGGGCAATCTCTGCAGTGGGCTCCTAGGTAAGCAGAGATCCTAGCTAATTCTGGTTAATCACTGTGGCAGCTCTGAAGAAGTTAGGGAAACCTGCCAATGAAATTTCCAGTTAGATTCTGGATTGTTGCATCTGTGGAGAAGATAGATGTGTTGTAAGCTTTAGGAGAAACTTGGTGTGTGAAATAAGAAGTATTGTTTAGTATTGAAAGTGAAGTAAAAATATAGGGGAAAATGGTTTCCTAGAATTTCTCAGTGTGTTCTTATCTTTAAATAGTAGTAACAATCAAATGTAGTTGTTAGCCTATTTCATCAGTCCTAACGGACCCTTCTCCCCTCCATCTGTTAACCTCTGAAATCTCAATAATCTTGAACTTGATGGCGTCCTGTAGTGTCTGTCAGCCCTTGTGGCAGTGTGTTGGTTTCAAGAAAGCTCTAGCACCCAGTGACATTAAATTTACTTCCTGTTTTAAATATGCGCAGAGAGAACTTTGCTTACAGTCTGTTGAGAGAGATGATAGACATGCTGCGTTATTGCCGGCAGTGTGTGGGAGGCCAGGATTACGACTTCCGGGTCAGTTTAGACACATTCTGACAATGAGCCCATCCTAGGAGATGCCCGGTTAGATCTGGTACGAACAATGTGGCAGTTTTCAATTAAGCCCTGTTTGTACTTGCTGTGTATTAGATATTTTAGGTTTATTTTAAATGTTCAAAACATCCAAAAAAGGAATGCTGGTAACTGGAATAGAATAATCTCAATTTTAACATCTTCTGGGAAAAACAGAATCTAAACTGGGACACCAAAGTGAAGACCGAGCTCTTTTACGTTGCAAGTCCCACTTCCAGTTCATTGGGACCACTGTCACTCAATGAGTGCGTTTTTCCTCCGAGACTTCTTGGAAACAGTCATAGAACACTTTCTACTTTCTTCACAGAGTGTCCTTTGTCACTTACCCTGTGTGTGCAGTCCCTGCTGGGCAGTCAGATGAGCTTCCAACCTGTTGTCTCACAGGGCAGAGGTCAGGGTCCTGCATGCGTGTGGGAAGTTAAGGGAGAGAAGGGCAACCAGGATGCCCTGGTTGTGGGTGGCCAGGTGGCTGCTCAGTGGGTGAGCCTGTCAGCCAGCACAAGAGGCGCCACCGTGGCTGAGCAGGACCCTGATGGCCTGGCAGGCGCAGGGCCCGCCGACCAGACAGGGCTGCACGGACACAGTTATAGGACTGTTACAGGACTGTCCTCCCTACCGAGGATGGCTGTGGGTTTTCTTCACTTAACAGGTAATACACCCCCAGTGCCCAGGTGTTGGTTTCTAACACCATTCTCTCTTAGGAAGAACTGGGGCTCCTCGGAGAAATGGCAGATTCTAGAATTGGGGCAGAAAATGCAGAAGATAAACTTGGAGCATCTTATAGTGCCAGGAAGTCATGAAATGCTTTCCACACACATACAGAAACACACAGACACGCACAGACACGCGCACCTGGGATGGGTTCCCAATGGCTAAGACTGAAACAGCTTGAGCAACACAATGAATAAAGTAATATTGGATTACAACCCAGAGTGTAAAGTAAGTATCTGTGAGTCCATACTGATAAAAATAAATGGTGGGGTCAGTGAATAGATAAACCAGAGATGGCAAACCTCCTATGCAGAATCCTAGTAATTTACGCAGGTGCCCCGCCCTCCAGGATGGGGAGTGGACCCCACCACCAGTGAGGGCTGCACTGGGGACCTGCTTTCAGCGAGTGGAGAGCAGGTGTCAGGGCCAGTGACTGCATGGTGGGGCCTGCCATAGTGGTCAGTCCCGCTGCTGGTGGGTCCCCTCGATGGGATGTGAGGAAGATGACATATGTGGTCCCCCCCACACCACCATGGCCCCTGTGGAATCATCATCCCAACCCAGTCAGGGGCCAGTCTGCACAACCCCTGACCTCTGCACCCCAGACCTGACTCGCATCACAAGGAGAGTTTGGGACACTGTCACGGCCAAGGGGAGAGTGGGCGCCCAGCAGCTAAATGTCACATGGCCTGGCTGGGATTCTGGGATAGGAGAAGGAGGTGAGGAAAACAGAGGAGAGCAGAATAAAGCCCAGACTGAGGATTAAGGATGTGAAGACTGGTGAGAAATCGGGGGGTGGGGGGCACATACCCTGGCACTTGGATGGCATTCCTTCAGTTCCCTGTTGCATGACTTGCACAGATGCTGACTACTGACTGTGAGTTAACACAGCAGCGCCACACGCTCCAAGAAAGGGAGGCTGGAAGGCCTGCAGCACAGTGGACAGTGCCGGCTGCCACTGGGGACACAGTGGGGCTAGGGAACCCTAGGCTGGAGAGCCACTGCCTCTGTCTGTCAACACTCCTGCAGCCAGGCCTTCAGGTGGCGTGTGCCTGAGGAAGGCAGCTGTGGAGGTGTGTGTTTCGTCAAGGCAGGCCCAGCTAGGGTCTTGGCGTCCGAGCTTTGTGGGCAGAGGCATGGGTACAGCACTAGGCTTGTATGGGTGGTGGGAGGCCCGGCCTGAGTGGGCGGTGCTGGAGGCTCCTGATCCTGAGGGGCGGCAGCTGGTTCCTGGCGCAGCTCCTGGTGACTCAGCTGAGAGCCCAGGGTCTGCTCCTCCTGTGCTTCCTGTGATTCTGTGAGGAAGGGCCGTTTCTGCCCTGGTAGCCAGGTCCTGTTCCTGTGGCTAAAATGTGACATTAAAATTTAGATTTTTTCAAAAAATTAAAAAAATTCAAATATTTTTCAGAACACCATCAGTCATACCAAAAGCTGCTGTAGGGGAGGGATGTGAGAAGGAGGTGGTGAGGTCAGAAAGGGCACAGGAGGGACCCCAGGCATGGGGACTGCGCAGCATCCTGACTGTGATGGTGGCTACACGGACTCACATGTGTTGATGCCTACCAGTAGAAGCTCCCTGTAGGCTGTCACTCGGTGGGGACATCGAGGAGGCACCTGACAGTGCGTTAGACATTTGAGCCCATCTGAGTCCACATTAACATGTCACTATGTCACTTTCCTTCTCTCTTGGCCTAGCTGTGTCATTTTAAATTCCGGGACTGGCACTGCGTGACCCTTCCCAGGCTGCGTGCTCACAGGAAAGTATGGGAAGCTTAAACTCTTCATTGCTTTTCTTCCTACTTCTTACTCCCTGCTGCCCCGCAGTGCTCTGTGGGTGCGGGGTCACCTCTGGGGGTGCCAGAGCAGTTCAGAGTCCCGACATGGAGGGACCCTTGGCTGTGGGGGCTCCCCCAGCTTCACGGAAAGTGGGGCTCCTGAGGAGTGATCTAACGTTTTCAGCCCAAGACAAGCTGGGGATGGGGCCATGGTTTTCAGACGTTGTGGTCGCAGGGTGGTCAGTTGGAAAACCCCTGCCTGCTCTGCCCAGGTCCTGGAGATGGGGAACTGCCGCAGCATCGCACGCAGAGTGCTGGGGGTTTCTCTCTTGGGGACCACGATGCCAGCACACCCTGTCTGGCTCAGGAAGAGGATGGGGAGTCCTGCTGATGTGAGTGCAGGGACGTCAGTCTGACTTTGTCCTCCGTCATCAGTCGGGGGCGAATGGCTCGTGTGAAGAACTGTCCTCCTCTCTTTCCAGAAGCCCCTCCTGAAGCAGGCCCTGGCCATTGTGCTCCAGTGGGGCCTCAGTCACAACTTCAGCGTCCGGCTGTATGCGCTGGTGGCTCTGAAGAAAATCTGGGGCATGTGTAAGACGTGGCAGGTGGAAGATGTGGATGCTGTGACACCCGTGATCGAATCTAGCCTCAGTCAAGTGGAAAACATGCATGGAGCAGGGTAAGGAGCAGGGCAGGGGCCCGTGGCCGGCAGTGTCGTCCTGGGGGCACAGGGGATGGCTTGTTGCAGGCTCCCTGTCTCAGCTCATTGTAGCATCACATTGAAGAGGCAGAGCTGATGTGGCCCCGTGTGATGAAGCTTAATTACATTTCAGTTGATTGGTGGCTCCATCTTGACCTCCTGAAGCTCGGCTGCCATGGGTGGAGTGAGAGGGGTGCCTGACCCAGTGTCTCGTAAAGCTGCTTCTGGGGGGAGGTCACCGCACATGCAGGCCCAAGTGTCCTGGTCTCTGGACTGACCGCCTTGCCTCCAAGGTGCTGTTTTACTTCGTCATTAGTACTGATTGTCACCGTCCAGGAATGCCAGATTTTCTCATTGCAGAGGCCCAGGCGGTAAGAATCCACTACCAGGTTGTCCTTCACATGCTCAAAAGCACTGACTTACAGAAACCAACAGGTAGGGGTTGGAAGCAGCAAGTCAGGCGTACTAAATAGTGTTTGGAAAATCAGTAGTACATTGCCATCGGCCTTTGCCTTGAACAACAAGTCAGCACGTGGTACAGATAAGCTGCCTTGAGAGTCACAACCGAGTCTTGAGCCTTGTGGGGTGCACAGCCCAGGTACCTCTGTGGCCATGCACTGTAGCCCTCTACCCACCTACTGTTTTTTTTTTTCTTTAAGATTTTATTTATTTTTAGAGAGAAGGGAAGGGAGGGAGGGAGGCAGAGAAACATCAATGGGAGAGAGAACCATCATTCAGTTGCTTCTCATAAATGCTCTGACTGGGGACCGAACCCACAACCTAGGCATGTGCCCTGACTGGGAATTGAGTCAGCCTTTTGCTTTGTGGGATGATGCCCACCCAACTGAACCATAATGGTCTGTGCCCACCTTACCTTTCGCTACAGTTGAAAAGAGGCATTGTGGTGATTACTGGGGAGGGGAGGTTTCAGGGCTCAGGAGAAAGATCTCAGTTCAGCAAACATCCTAAAATACAGTTGCATGCGATCGACAGGAGGGGACTAGAAGGAGAGGCGCGTTAGGTGGGCACAGGACAAGCTAGAGACGAGGGGTGAGGAGCAGGGAGGGCGAGCTGCTCTGGCACATTGTGCAGCATGCAGGAAATGGCCTTCAGTGCAGGTCCCAGCAGAGTAACTGAAACCAGCAATTCCCTGTGGCATTGCCCACAACTCCTGACTTCCCAGGTGTGTTCTGGCCATTGGAGCTCTGGCTGTTTCTCAGGTGACCTGCAACACCTCCTTCCGTCTCCATGTGTGGGGACGCACGCATCGATCACTCCTTACATTTTGCAAATGCTCGGCTGAAGCTGTCTACAAGAATAGATTTGGACATTATTTTTCAGAATAGCATCTGTATTATGTAGTAAGCCAAACTCGAACTGTGAAAGTTGTTCCTAATCATACTTCAATGTATAATTTAGTGAAATTGTATTTTTACAGAACACCTCCTCCCTCCGAATGGGGACTTGAGGGAATTCTTACCATGCAGTTAGGGTCTATGGGTCAGCGTGCATTTTTCTCTGGGACAAAATTGTCACTTATTGTTTGGTTTGACGTGTCTTAATTGGTTTTTGATCCTGCTCAAAATTCTTGGTAGCTGTGTTTTAATTTTTTTTTAAACATTTTATTTATATATTTATTTTTGGTGAAAGGGAGAGAAATATCAATATGTGGTTGCCTCTCACCTGCCCCCAACTGGGAACTGGCCTGCAACCCAGGCAGGTGCCCTGACTGGGAATCGAACTGGCAACCCTTTGGTTTGTTAAGCCACACCAGCCAGGGCTGTGTTTTGTTTTCTACAAACAACTAGCTCAGCTCATAGTTTTTATTAAGCAATAAAACACTCTTGAGAAACATGTTCTTTTTAAGATCTCAGTACCACGCAGCAGAGGTAACCAATCAGAGTAGGCAAGCCTGGCTGGAGGCAGCTCTTGAACAGCCAGCACCCCAGCACTGGCTCTGTGACAGGCACAGGCTGGGGACTGGAGGTCAGCAGCAGGCAGACAAGTGGTCTCTCTCTTCATGGCGTTCAGTCAGATGGAGATGGACATCAGATAAATAATCACACCAATTAAGAAAAGGTTTGACTCATGGGGAGCCCTCTAGTGGAAAAGTCTTGGTTGGTGGGAAGGCAGGGACTGCTGATTCCAGTTTGGTGTGAGCTGCAGTCTGCAGGGTGAGCAGGAATCTGGCAAATGCAGTGGAGGGAATGATTTCTGGGCCAAAGAGAGTGTTGGAGACCACTGGGGGTGGGAAGTATGGCTGCACTCCCAGGTGACAGAGAGGGTGACTGGGGAAGGGCAGGGCCGAAGGAGGCCTGGTGGGGTGGGGGCAGGGCAGGCTGCATGAGCCTGCTGAGGAGTGAGGGGGGAAGCCCTCCGGAGTCCATGCTTCAGAGCAACATCACCCAGTTTGCTTTTGTAACTTGGAAAGTGTGAGGAGCGACCAGGGGCCGGCAGGAGAGTGGGAGCTGAGCTGTGAGCTGGGTGAGCTCAGTGCACAGGCTTGTGGGATGGATGAGTGAGAGCCCAAGGGCCCCATGGAACCCGAGGCCATTTCAGTTGTGCCCCTGGGGGGGCAGAACAAAATTAAAATGAGGCAAAGCGGTGGGACCCTTTGTTCTCCCTTGTTAAATCCCGTGACAGGTTCATCGGTGTCTTTTTTCTTTCCTTGAACTTGTTTGAAATAATTTGTCTTTTTTTAACAAATGGGCAATGAGGAAAGTAGAACACTGCCAAGTTGTGTGGTAATTCTTGAACCACTTCTCTGTAAAGTGTAAGAACAGTGGTTGGAGGTGGGTATGCTGTCAGAGGAGGGCCTTTGTTTTATTTTTGATGAGCTTAGTGTTTAAATAGGTGTCAGGGAGCTGAGCAGGGAAGACAGGTGCCCTGGAAACAAGCCTGCCTGCAGCCCTGCCTTCTTCCGCCCCCCACCCCAAAGCCGTTCCTCTTGGAAAAGGGGTCTCTTCATCAGCTCTTCCAGTGTGTGCCTGGGCCTTGGCTACCTCCCGAGTCCCTGCCGATGGGCGCTGTGGGCTGGAGGAAAGGCTACAGAGGACAGGAAACTTCAGAAGGAGGGGCATGGAGCAGAGTCCTAGGCAGGGATCCAGAGCCCACCCAGGGGTGCTGTCCTTTCAGAGACTCTTGAGAGCAAAGGGAAAGAAGACAGGTGTGGAGGGCGGGGGCAGGTCTCTGTCCCTCACCCTGAGAGGTGGGAGGCATGGCTGTCTGCTCCGCTGTCTGGCAGCCATGAGGGGCTGGGCACTCTGGGGAGTGAAGATGCTGTGTGCGGCCCGGGGGCCTTGCCTTGCCAGGAAGACGTCTGAGATTGCTCCCGCAGCTTCTGGCTCTTGACCGTGAATTTAAACTGAAACCTGCCAGGCATGTTGTAGTATTTTTATTCTCATCTCTTTAGCCTTTTTAAACATGACAGATGGGTTAAGAATTCAAGACCTGCTCACATTAAATTTGTTTGGTTTATGAAAGCTGGTAAGTTTGGCTACGTGTTGTGAATTTTGAGAGTAGAGAAAGGGACTCACATAATGGTTTTCTCCCCTGAAAAAGCCTCTTCTGCCAGAGACCTAAGGGTTGCAGCCCAGAGTTCTCTCAGCGTCCGCATTTGGAATTCTTTTCCCCAGCACTTCAGTGGTATGTCCGACAGCTGCTCTGCACTGTCCCTTCGCTGTCCACTGACCAGCACACTTGCCGGAGCCCAGGCTCTGCGCAGCCTGCTGGGTTGGCCCCCATGCTTGTAGTGCAGTTCCTGGCCCCACACTTGTTGAATCATTATTTGTTGTAGGACCCTGAGGTGTCTGCTTCTGTGTTCCATTTTAAAAGATCCAATGCAGTGTCAGTTTTTAAAGTCGGTTAATCTTGGAGATATGGGTGTACAAACCTTAGGATAAAATTCACAGTATTCTCCATTTGTTCTAAGTTCTGCAGTACCTCTGTAAGATATCTGACCTTTCCCACTTGTTTGTACCTCAGACTGTATCTTTAATCCTTAGGAACGCCAAGAAGAATTGGCAACGCATCCAAGACCATTTCTTTTTTGCAACATTTCACCCACTTGAGGATTACTGCCTGGAGGTGAGCAGAGATGACCGCATGTACATTCTCCCCTGCATGCTCAATCTGACACTCCCTTCCTGCCGTAGTCATTGGAGGGTGACAATTAGCCTAACCCTATCCTTGCTTGCAAACTTCACCTTAATTAACATTGTCAAGTTCAATTGTGTCACTCCATGCGGATGACTTGCTTGCATCTCACTCTTGTTCAGTGACAACTGGCTAGTCATTTTCACTCTCTGTTTCTTAGGCAGGGTCGGGCTTGTAAATACTGGAAGGGGGAATATTTAACTCTGTACAGAAATCTGTTCTGACATTAAAAGGAAATGAGTGAGAACATTTGTGCAGGTGAGATTTTGCTGTAATGAAGCCCATTGTTAACGAAAAAACAAAAAGATCTACTTTTTTGTTAATTGCCTTTCTAGGTTCTTGGGTGACTGAAACCGCATAGCAAATGATACACCACTTACCGAATGTGCTTATGTAATTTTAAGAACCATAAAAATGACTATTACAATTACCATATAAGTCAATTAACTTCATATCTAAATTACTAAAATTTGTAGAAATTGTATTACTTTTTCCCTTTGAGTTGAAATACTTGACCTCGTTCTTTTTTTCTAAAGAACTTGGAAGTATCAGTCTCTTTAGCCACTGTGCACAAGTGAATTATTTTGGTGGATTATTAATAAGATGGCCTTTAAAAAATACAGATCTGTATATTGTGAGATACTCATCATAGAACATTATTACTATGTACTTTCTGTTGTTTCATCTCAAAAATTGGTTAGGATTTTTCAGGTTCTTTAACCCGCTCTGTCCTGTGTCCCTTGGTGCCCAGAACACACTGGTCAGCATCTCTCCGAAGGGATCTGTAGTAACCCTGTAGTGTTCGGTCAGCCCTTCCATTCAGTCCTCCACAGGAGCAAGTCCCTCGCTTTCCTCTTTCCCTGCCTAGGCCTCACTCTCTCGTCGCACCTCTTTCATTCTTCATTTGTGATATGAATCACAACTACAGGTGTAAATAAAACCAATGCTGCCTAAGAATTCTGTCTTTTTGTGCATGTGTAGCTATATTAGTACCTAAAGATCAAGTAGCAGTCATGCTAAAGTTTACACAAATATTGCATGAAGAAAACCGTATTCATTCATATTCATTTTAAACACTTATATGAAGACTCACATGTTGTTCTACATTTGTTTCATTTTAAACTCTCTTGTCACTTGTGCTTCTGCTTCTTATGTGCCTGCTCACCTTTGGAGATTTTTTTGGTCTCAGTTCTCATAGGTAAGAAAGGATTGTTTATGTGATGACTAAATAGTTATTGTTTATTGTGCAGTTTACCAAACACGTTTTTTCATGTGCTGTTTTAACCTGATTTTATCCACACTTTACAAGTAAGGAAGTTGAACCCAAGAAAGGCTAAATGGCTTCAATTTCAAGTGCATCAAGAGAACTTGAACTTGAGTACTTACGGAGAAGTGGTGATCACTAGGTAGCATCTTTCCAAATGCTGTTCAACGCCAGCATTTCCCAACCCGATTTGCCTTCGTGAGAGCATGGTGGTTTGTCACATACACGTGGGGACAGCAGAGGGGAAGAATGGCCTGCGCTCAAGGTTCTCCTAAGTTAAGCCCCTGGTTTCTTAGAAAAGACAGCACATCATATAGATTGTTGCTACAAGATAGGAAGTATGCAATTTCATCAGATATAGTTTGGGAAACTGCATTAGTAATAATAAGTTGTGCTTTAAACACCCATTTCTTCGTTATTCTTAAGGGGAAAAATTTAGATTTTACGACTTTCTTTCCAGACCATATTTCACATCCTTCCGCGCCTCTCAGGCCTTGTGGAGGACGAGTGGATCGCCATAGACAAATTCACCAGGTTCACTGACCTTCCTCCAGCTGCTGGGCTTCAGGGCTACCTCTGTCCGACTCAGCTCCGTGAACTGAGACCAGGTGACTGGGCTCAGCAGGACATAGGTAAAAGGAAGTTTTATTTTATTCTTCCTGCTGTTGACTTGCTTAAGCTTATTAAGTCACTTAGAACAAGTGGTTGGTAATACGTTTTTGTTGAGGTGGTGAACTCTGCTTCTCCACTTAGGGAAGAGACAGTGGAAAAATGCGGTATGACTTTGACTGGAACTTTTGGGTGACCATTGGCTTTGCCATAAAAAGCCAAAGGGAGCCTGCTCTGCTTCATTATGTAAAGCTAGTGGCCAATTATGACATTTCTAGTCCCACTTAGTAATGAAGCAGAGATTGTGACTTGAGTCCTTCCTGGTCTGGTTGGACGTCACCTCACCTGTTACCCTTCCTTCCTCCAGCTCCCCTAGGACCCTCCCTCCCCTGCTGCTCTCCTCCTCCCCTTCCCAGCCAGGGGCCCCAAAAGTCCAAGGATTAAGTCCCCACCACCTATTTTTAAAATCACAACTGATCTTAGTTATTGTGTAGCCATAGTCCAAGTCCTCATCACCATCACAATTTGTTCTTGTTCTGACTCCCTGCCCTGTAACTGTCATGGAAACTTCTTTCAGGAAATCAGAACACTGTCGCTTCTCATACGTGAGATCTCTGTGTAACATTTATTGGCTCGTTTCTCACTCTCCTGATTTTCCTCCTCAACCTGACTTCTCCTCCCCCCACTTGTGCCTTACAATTTCTCTTAAATTATAATCCAGATCCCTTAGACAGTTTGTTAAAAGGGAAGACTCTTGGGTCCCACCTTAGACTGTTTAATTCAGGGTCTGGAGGAGAGCTGGGACAGCTCATGTTTTATCAAATATTCTAGATCGTTCTCTAATGCATTTAAAGACATACAAGGTCTGTCCAGAAGGTATGCAGCCATGTAATATGAAAAATAGGGACATTTGTTGAACAAGATCAAGATAAAAGAGACACTGTATGTAGGATAGTGACCCCTCAGCCCCTTCAGAGTAGGCACCTTGAGACCTCACACAGTTCTCCCAGTTGCCATCAGCTGCCCTGTCGTATTTTCCTGAATCTCAACAGTCTGAAATCTCTTCCCTTTCAAAGGTGATTTGGCTTGGGGAAAAGCCAGAAGTCACAGGGCATCAAATCTGGGCTATAGGGGGGGCTGAGTCACCTGTGTGATTTGGGCTGTAAGGGGGACTGAGTCACCTGGGTAATTTGATGTTTCACCAAAAAACTACATGAGATGTGATGCATAAGCAGGTGCATTTTTGTGATGAAGCTGCCAGTCACCAGTTGCCCACAGCTCTAGCCTTCTGAGTCATCCGAATAGGTTCTGTGAAGGAATGTTGAAGCTTAATGCAAAATTTGATGCAGCTTTGTTGCTCTACTCGCTCAGTCATTTTGAATGTGACAGCCACATGGTACACATGCTCACTCAGCAGTGTCTGCTGCCCCCACTGACTAGTGCAGTGAAGTCGTCATTATTCACTCATGCGCATTGCAGTCCCCTCTCCTTGGCTGCCAGGTTACATTGATGTCGCACAAACCATTGTCATTGCATTAACAATGGCTGGACTTTTTCTGGACAGACCTTGTATACCTTAAATTTATTCACTCAGAGAAGGTTGATGGATGGCCTCCTGTGTGCTAGACAGACCAAGGCCCTGCCCTCACGGAGCTTACATTCCCAGAGGACAGACAACCCCCAAGCAGCACATAACAGTGTCAGGTGGTAAACCGAGCTGTGAAAGAAAGCAGGTCAGAGAGCTAGTGCCAGGTTGAAGAAGACCTTTGCAAGGAGCCTACTCTGAGCTGAGACTGAAGTGGAGTGAGAGCAAGTCAAGCAGGGACTTGCGGGAGGAGCTCCCCCAAACAGAGCAGCACCTGTGAAGGTTGGGGCAAAAGACAGCGGCAAGAGCTGTTGCCTCAGTGTGGTAGGGCCAGCCTGACGGGAGGCTGCGCACAGACTGGGAGGGATGGGGGTGGACAGCACGTGTAGACAGGTGGGCAGAGTTCTGCCAGTGCATGGGGAAGAGGCTGAAGGGGTCTTTCTGTTCGATTTGTGTGTTTGGGCAAAGAGCAGGGCACCACAGTTCGGTTTGTCTGCTCGCCCCTGCCATCAGTGTCTCCTGAATGTTCCATTGGCCTGCTTTCCTTGTTTAATCTCCACAGCTTGAAACCACTGCCGGTGCCACCCCAACTTTCAGGTCTTTCTCAGCCCAGCCTCTCCCCTGGGCCTGCCGGGCACCCCATGGGCCCCTTGAACTCAGCACATCCAAACTGCATTCACCTCTGTCAAACTTGCCTCCTCTGCACTGTTAGCTGTGTCACTGTCACATAGAAGCCATTCCTTTCCTGTGTTCTCTCTTGCCACACCCATCTAGCACTTGGTGATCTGGCTGCTCCTCCTGTAGCCCCTCTTGCAGAGACTTAATTTGGACTGTCTCGTCTTTGCCTGGACTAGTGCAGTAGCCTCTTAATGGTTTTCCAGCTCCAAATTACCTCCACGTCGCTTTTAACAGGGATTTCTCTAAAACTCAGAACCACTTCTGTCGCCACCCTTCCCAAATCCTTTACTGGCTCCCACTGTAGAATTAACTCATCATCACTAGGCACAGCATCCTCTCGAAGAGTCAGGGCCACCTCCCCACCCAGTGCCTGCTCCCAAGCACCGCGCTGTGCAGCCGCTGCCCCATTCTGCTCTGCACACCATCACCCCTTCACCCCGCTGCCCCCACCCCCACCCCCACCCCCGTGAGCCTTCTGGGCTTTTCCACCGCCCCTCCCTCCCCTAGATGTTAATGACCCCTTTCTGGGTGTGCATGCCTTCTCTGTAGTACTCTGGTATAGTTCTTAGTGTGTGTTTTCCAACCCCAGTAGCCAAGTGCTCCTGGGTTGCTCAGTCAGCAGTCTGGAGTAGGGAGAGGCTGAGGTCTGTGCTGGAGACAGCAGTGGGCCAGACAGGTTAGTAATGGTCTGCATACTCATTGGGTTAGGTAAGAGAATAAATGTCCTTTACTTTAGAAAAATGCCCCCAAGTATTTGTAATTTAGGATAAAGACTATTTATATTGTTTTCAGGAATATATTTCTGCACAAAATTCTAATTTAATGCACTATTGTTTGTAAGATACACATTATTTTATTACCTCTAAGAAGAAATACTAGCAAACTATGATACCCAATGAATTCTAAGATGTTTCCCAATTTTGGAGATAATAAAATGTAAAAAAAAAAAAAGTGTTTTTTTAACTGATGTTTTTAATGGGATGTTGTAATATATTGGTTAGTTGAGTTGAATTTGAAAACTTAAAAAATCACTTTTGAAAGTGGCAATTGGGTCTGAATCCAAGTCAAGTTCTTTAGTTAATGAACCTGATCCTATCATTTTAAACTTCTGAAATATATGTATGTAAAATATATATAACATATACAGTATATGAGAGAGATAGATTGGTTTATATTCAGGGTTATTGTTTTCCTTCCCAGGTTCTAACTCAGGCGAGGCAGACAGCCCATCTGAGTGGACTGATGTTCAGAAGAAGATAATCCCATGGAAAAATAATGTTTCCGACTTAGACCTGGAGCTAGTGTTTCAGGATCGTGCGTCCAGGCTGGGGAAGTCCACCGGGAGACTGATTGTGGTGGCCTCGCTCATTGATAAGGCAACCAATTTAGGAGGTAAAACTGTAGGATTCCAGGGCTTGCCTGAAATCTTTGATCATGCAAGTGTCAGTGTCAGGCAGCACGCTGCCATGTCCAGCTGTCTCTCCACGTGTAACCCTCCTGGGTGCTCCAGAGGGACTTCAGCCTTGTGCTGGGGACAGTGACTCCAGCTTGTTCTGCGCAGGCCTGTGCCGCACCTGCGAGGTCTTCGGGGCTTCAGTGCTGGTCGTCAGCAACCTTCAGTGTGTCCATGACAAACAGTTCCAGCACCTCAGTGTCTCTGCGGAACAGTGGCTTCCTTTAGTGGAGGTGGGTGGAAAGTGATGTGTTATTAATTTTTTTTTTTTTTTTTTTTTTGCCAAACTGTAGTACTCCATCTTCCTATAGCAGTTCATTTGCAGCAATTTATAGTAGTCCAGCCTTTAAAAGTTCAAAGATAAAAGTAAAATATACCCCAATTCTGTTCTCCTATTCCTTTATTATCTTTCATGTGGTTATATTTTTAGAAATCAGTAATGTGTAGAATTCTTTTTGGTATGTAAAATGAGTTCTACTCAACTCACTGTTGATGTAGGAATAATTTCTATAAATTTTTATGAAGTGGGGGGAGTTCTTGTTTATAATGTGTATTTCTGTCCTTTCCTTTTAAAAAAGACTTTTAAACAACTTAGTTGAATAAAAGCTTTTTTAAAAACTCTGATTTTATTCCAAGTAGGGCTATAGCTGAGTGATTGAATGTTCTGCTCTTTTAAAACGATGAAGGTAAAGCCACCGCAGCTGATGGATTACCTGCAGCATAAGAAAGCACAAGGCTACACAGTCATTGGCGTGGAGCAGACCGCCCGGAGTGCTGACCTGACCCAGTACTGCTTTCCTGAGAAGTCCCTGCTCCTGCTGGGGTACGCAGTTCTCTGACGGCAGTGACTCCTGTCAGCCCCAGGCTAGAAGATATTTCAGAAATTACAATCCTGCTGGACTCCCAGCATGACCCCTAATATTACTCCTCAACTTGACCTTTGACTTGCAATGTTCACAGAAAGCCCCCTACTTTTCATTTAATTTTACCTGTTTGGTGAACAGAGAATTGACCCATAAACCTTGTTTATCGTCTTATTTTCCTGGTAATTTACAATTACTTTATTTTGTTCATCCATCTCTTCCAGTAACATTCAGAACACCTGAGAAAAATACTGCTCATTACAAGAAAAGTAACCTTTCTTTTCCCATTTTTCATCAGAAATGAGCGTGAGGGAATCCCAGCAAATCTGATCCAGCAGTTGGATGTGTGCGTGGAAATCCCTCAGCAGGGCATCGTCCGCTCGCTCAATGTGCATGTGAGTGGGGCACTGCTGGTCTGGGAGTACACCCGGCAGCAGCTCTGCCGGCATGGGGCCCCCGTTGGGAGGCCCTGCCTGTTCTGAGGTTAGCTGCTGGTGGTGTGGACGTGTTGTTTTAGAAAGGAGACTACCTGGACTAATGAAATAGATTCTGAATTTACTGAGATAATCTGTACATTTTTTCTTACAATTTAATGCCAAACTTTTCCATGTGCCTTAAACACGTTACTGTATTTGTCCCTTTAAACATTTTTAGCTAAATTGTATTGTTTCTTTAGTAAAATGTTTTAAGCAATTGTGGAAATAAACATATATTTTTGAAAGATCTTATCTTTCCTAGGAACTAGTGTTGTCGGAAAACTGTGCTGCGGAGTGCAGCAGTTCATGGCAGCTCTGTCTCCTATGGCACAAGGGAAGCAAGGGTTCTGCAGGAAGGAGGGTCCGTGGGACTCACTGTCGAGGAGCATGCCTGGCAAGGTGCTGAGCCAGCTTCCCTAGAAAGTTCAGAACACTCAGGTGATAGGTTTTCATTTATTTTTAAAGCCAGGAACGAGGTCACAATCATTCATATGAAGTTTGTAAACGAAATGTTCATATGCCACCTTTGCCCAGAGTTCAGTGGTGGTTGGAAACAGTCTATGTTATGTCTTCTGTACCCATTTTGCCTTTTCCAGAATCATAAACAGAAGCATGTATTAATTACATAGCCTTTTGGGTCTGGCTTCTTTCACGAAGCAAAATCCATTTAAGGTCCACCTGTGGTGTGGGGTGACTCAGCTGTTCATTTCTCTTTCCTGCGTGGTATTGTATAAACGCACTACAGTGCATCCATTCCTCTGCTGCAGGCACCTGGGTTGCTTCCAGTTTTGGCCAATTAGGAGTGATGCTGCTAGAAACACTCGCATAGAGTTTGGTGAAATACCTAGAGTGGGACGCTGGGTCATGAGGCAAGCGTAGTTTAACTTCACACACACTAAACTGTTTTCCAAAGGCATGTCACCATTTTGCATTCCTACCAGGGCTGAATGAGTTTCTGCTGCTGTGCATCTCCATCAACACTCGATACTGTCCACTTGTAATTCACTCTAATAGGCGTGTAGTGACAGATCATGGTTTTAATTTGCCATACTCTACTAATAATATGAAGCATCTTAACATAATACCTAATACTGGTTATTACATTACGCCCATTTTTTAAACTTTGGCAATTTGTTTTTTTAGAGTTTTTAGAGTTCTTCATTCTGGATACAACTTCTTTTTGTTATGTGATTTGCAAATATTTTCTCCCAATCTGAAACTTTCTTTTTATTCGAATAGAATCTTTCATAGAGCAAAAATTTTTAATTTTGATAAAATTCAATTAAGTTTTCCCCTTTCATGGATTTTGCTTTTGATGTTATCTCAAAATTCATTTTCAAACCTGAAATCTTGCAGAGTTCTTCACATTTTCTTCTAGAAGTTTTACAGTTTTATATTTAAATCTATGATCCATTTTTAAAAACAATAACGTGAGGTAACATCAAGGTTCATTTTGTTGTGTATGGCTATCCAATTTTTCTAGCACTGTGTGTTGGAAAGATGGTCCTTTCTCCATTCAGTTGCCTTTACCTTCGTGCTGACTCTGTGTGGGTGTGTGCCTGGACTCTGTTCTGGTCTGCAGAGCAGTGCCTGTCCTTCTGCCGCCACCGTTCCATCTGGATTACTGTAGTGATCACACAGTGAATCCTCCAGCTCTGTTCTTTTCAGAACCATGTGGCTCTCTTAGGTCCTTTGCCCTTTCATATAAATTCTAGACTCAGTTTGTAGGTGTCAAACATATTGTAAGCTATATACTGAAGTATTCCTCTTTAAAAAAATTTTTAGTTTTATTGTAAATATGTTTTTTTGTTTTACATTCCAATTGTTCATTGCTAGTACCCAAGAATATGACTATTATATTCTGACCTTGTTTCCAGCCACTTTTCTAAGATTCATTTATTAGTTTTTCTGTTGGTTTTGGGGATTTTCTTTAGCGATAATTCTATCATCTATGAATAGACTTGGTTTTCCTTCCCAACTTGCACGCTTTTTATTTCTCTCGTCTTAGTGAGGCAGCCAGGACCCAACCAAGTGGTGAGCAGGAGACGTGAGAGAGGGCATCCTTACCTTGTTACGGATTTTTGGAAGAAAAAAACATTCTTCATTCATCATTGAGTATGATATTAGTTAAGTTTTTTGTAGATGGTCTCTATTAGCTTATATTCTTTCAATCCTTATTTTTGTGTGTGTGCCTGTATTAAAATGGCAACTCCCAGGACACATAACAACAACCTACTTTTTTCAGTATCTTATATTTGCTTATTCTCATCTTCTAACCAAAAAATAAATAAATAAAAAGTACTTTATAATAGGCTTTAATTTTTTTATTAAAATACTGACTTCTTACTAAATTAAAACTGAGCATATTTCACACCATTTCATTTCAATTCTTCATCACTGATCTCCTGTCACGCCATTGTTTTAATCATCAGGTTACGTACACAGAAGCAGTTAGCACTGATGGTCACCATGATTCAAACTTCTGCTGTCCCACAACCAACAGGCGATTCTGAATGTCCAGGAAGAGCAGTTCTCCCTTTCTGAGACGGCCAGGAACAGCCTATGACTTTGCAGTTGATTTTGAAGGCTGGAATTGTCCCGCTTCAAATTTTTCTTTAAATTTTAAGTAGTCTCTTCTTTTATCAAAATATTTTATCTGTTGAGAAAAAAGGGTTTGAAATAGAGCAAGTTATGCAGCTTAGATAAACAAAAGTACAGATTTAAATGCAACGCATCATTCAATACAAACTGCCTAAGGAGTCTTAAGTAGTTCATGTTCTAGAACCGTTTCAAATGAGCGTGTCTGATGTGGAAAGTGGGTACAGACCAGTACATCATTAGCTTTTTTGGATTACAGATCCTGCCAAACACTTGAGTAAGCCATGAACCTTCTTTAGAAATATAATCAAAACAAAACAGGAAATAAACAACCACCTTGAGACAAGTGAAAATGAAAACCTGACTTTTCAAAAATTTATGGATGCAGGAATAGCAGTTCTGAGGGAAGTTTACAGCTATACAGGCCCATCTCAAGAAAAATCCCAAATAAACAATCCAAGTCTACAACTAAAGGAACTAGAAAAGGAACAAAACCCAAAGTAAATAGAAGAAAGGAAATAATTAAGACCAGAGCAGAAATAAACAGCATAGAAATAAAAATTTAAAAAAGATCAATGAAACTAAGAGCTAGTTCTTTGAAAAGATAAACAAAATGGACATACCTTTAGCAAAACTCATCAGGAAAAGAGAAAGCCCAAATAAATCATAAATGAAAGAAGTTCCAACCAACACCACAGAAATATAAAAAAAATTATTAAAGAATAGTATGCCAACAAATTCAGTTTAGAATGAATTTCTAGAATCTTACAACTTTGTTAAGACTGAACCAGGAAAAAACAGAAAATCTGAATAGACATTAGTAGTAATAAAATTGAGGCAGAAATCAAAAAACTACCAACAAACAAGAATCCAGGACCATACAACTTCAAAAGTGAATTCTACCAAACATTTAAGGAAAAATTAATATCTATCCTTCTTAAACTATTCCAAAAAATCAAAGAAGAAAGAACACTTCCAGTTCACTCTATGAAGCCTTAAATTCACTCTATTACTCGATACCAAAACCAGACAAAGACATGATTACAAAAGAAAGAAAATTATAGGCCAATGTCCTTCATGCAAAAATTCTCAACAAAATATCAGCAAACAGGATTCAATAATACAAAGAGTTTTTTGGGGGAGAAAAGTCAATATAAATGTTTATAGAATCTTAGAGTAAAGAAAGTATAACGGTAAAGATTAATACAGTTAATGAAAGGTAACTAAATTCTCTACATTTCAAAAATAGTTTTTTTTTCCAAAGAGGACAGATGGCCAGCAGGTATATGAAAAGGTGCTCAACATCACTAATCATCAGAAAAATGCAAACGAAAACTACGGTGAGATACCACCTCATACCTGTCAGAATGGCTACCATCAATAAATCCATAAACAAATGCTGGGGAAGTTGTGGAGAAAAGGGCACCCTCATGTGCTATTGGTGGGAATGCAGACTGGTGCAGCCACCTTGGAAAACAATGTAGAGTTACTCAAAACAATTAAAAAGAGAACTGCCTTATGACCCAGCAATTCCACTTCTGGATAGTTACCCAAAGAAAACAAAAACACTAACTCGAGAAACTACATGCACCTCTATGTTCACTGCAGCATCATTTACCATAGCTAAGACATGGAAGCAGCCCAAGTGCCCACCAACAGATTCTTGGATAATGAAGATGTGGCCCCTACACACAGCGTGGTACTACTCAGCAGTGAGAAAATGAAGTCTTGCCATTTGCAACAACATGGGTGGACCTGGAGGGCATTAGGCTGAGTGAAATAAGTCAGAGAACTACTGTATGATTTCACTTGTATGTATAATTAAAAAACAAAAACAAAAACGTGCATAAACAAAGCAAAATAGAAGCAGACCCCCATGACAGAACAAGCTGACAGTTGACAGAAGTGAGGGACTAGGGGAATGGGTGAATTTAAAAAGTAAAGGGTCTGAAGTATTCTAAAGGCCCAGGCCCTGAAGCAGTACAATCCTGTGGCAGGAGATCGAGGCCAAGCAGTGCCACAGGCCTGTATCTGAGCCGTTCTGCAGACAAGGCAAGGCAGAACACCACACACTGTCATTGCCAGGCTAGAACACACTAGTTCTGTTGTGAGATGCGTTTCTTAGGATTAAACCTTAAATATTTCAGCGATACCCCAGGATGTGAAAACCAGCTTAGACTGAAATGTAAGAACCCGCCCATCCCTGTCTGACGCTGGGATGAGACGCAGACGGAGTAGCTACAGAGTGACACACAACCACTGTGGGCTTTCTTTCCTAAGAGACCCGTTTGAGCGAATGCCCCTTTCTTCTTCACCAAGACACCTGTTCCCCAACATCAGAGACTGAGGGAAACCTCCCCTTGAAGAGGCAGCAGTGAGCAGGGAAGACCCACGTTTCCCTGGAGGTGCGCAGGCGCTGAAGGAGCTGCAGCCTGGATTTCTGGCCCCGGGCTCCCGATGAGGGGTCTCTGAACAAACATACACAGCTTTTATCCCAGTGGGAAGCAGGACCTGGCCCACTTCTCAGTCCAGCCTGACAAGGACCTGTTACACGCAGCCTGCTTTGCTCTGAGCCTATCAAAACCCCTTCGTCTCAATGTCAGCCAAGCCCTCCCCTCCCCTCATCCTCCACCAACCTTCCCTTTGCTTGGTGAGCTGTCCCTAGTTCCTTGGGATGTGCGGTCTCCCTGGTCAACATGTCTGTCAGGCTGCAGCGGTCACAGGTGGGGGCGGCTACGACAGGTAGGGACACCACTGCGAGAGTGCACAATCCCCTGAGCACGCTTGTGGCAGACGGCAGGACTCTGCATTTCCTGTCCCATCTCCAACAACCTGGTGGACACGTCCATTCAGAGGTTCTGTCTACATTTCAGCCCAGCTTGCCCAGACTGAGCTCCTCCCACACATTTCCCCTCAAGCACCACCTCGTTGGTGGCAGCGGCACTTTCTGCCCAGATACGCAGACCTCCTTCCCCTGTGGTCCCCACAGTACAGGCCCTCCTCTCTTACCAGCATTGTTCTAGCAGCTCTTTGCCTGTTTGCCCTGCCTCCTTGATCCATCTGTCACACTGCTGCCAAGGGTCACCTTTCTGAAACCCAGATCTGATCTTGTCACTTGCTTGTTTAAAGACCTTTATAGATCTTTCTGGGTATCTCAGGGGCTTCAAGCTCAACATCCAAACTCCTCAGTAAAACAAGGCCACTCGTGACTTAATCTCCTCCCACCTGTCCATCCTGTGAATTTACCACCAGCCCCTGCACAGAGCCGCCCAGTCCCTGAAGGTGCTCATTTCCTGGCTGCCGTGCCTTCGCACACACTGTCGTCCTCACCTGAGCAGTGCTGCTGCCCAGCCTGCACCTCCTCACTCGGTTCAGTCCACAGCCCCAACACAGCACTTTCTCTAAAGGCTATGAATCAACCAGCATCTCGTGAGAAGCACTGTGTGCGTGCAACGTGAGTGGCCTCCGGACCACTCAATGAGATGCAGAGCAGTCGTGTGCATGTCACAACTTGGAATGTGAGACTTCTTAAAGCCGTACAAGAAAAAGTCTCTGAAATGGATGGTGGGACCAGATGTCTGGCTGCTCTATTTGTGTAGGGCTCTGGTGGATGATGCCAGAATGACAGCTGAGTAAAAGAACACAAACTTTGGGGGCAGAGACCTATATTCAGACCCCCCTCTACCACTTGATCTTGGATGGATGACTCTGCCTTTCTGAGCCTTAGTCCCTACTCTGTAGGACAGGCACCTCCCCAGGCCGGGTGAAGACAAAGCCCACGGAACCACCATCTCACACAGGAGTACACCAGCAATACTTCCAGCTCTCCCCTTCCGCCACCACCCCAGCTCCTCACACACAGTGCTGGAAACGTCTCAGTGTTTATTCTAGGCTATTGGGTGAGACCTCAATGAGGTCCTATTGAGAAGAGAGCACAGGTGAAGGGGAGCAAAGGGCAAGGAGCAGGCTGAGCGGGAGAACCAGTGCAGGCTTGCTCGGGTGGTACTGCAGGAGGAGATGGCTTGTGGTGGGAAGTGGCTATCACAGCCAGCGCTGCAGAGGCCTGTGAGAGCATGGCCATGCTCCCCTTGGCCATCCTTGTTGGACCTCTCTGCCACTCTGCGGGCTGCTGTCCTGTCCGACATTATGCCAGTGCTCAGCTGAGGCCAGGATCCACGTGGTTGACCCCAGCAATACCCCAGCCTCGCAGCCCCTTCAATCATCTTGTCCTCCAAGCTTCCTGCCTCCCCGGACCAAAGTCTGGACCCTGACCTCACTGACAGATGTGGCCTTTCTACAGTCCCGATGCCGGGCCTCCATCCCAGCCACCCTGCCCCCGCTTTCCCACTAGGCCGCTGATGCCAGCACCTCACTGATTTCACAGACTTTTCACTGTCACCCCTCCCCTGTCTCCCAACTCAAAGCTCTCCAAGGGCTTCCCATGCCACCCAGACTCAGAGCCACCGTCCGTGGTCTCCCAGCAGCCCCTGACCCTAGTTTCTGCAAGTTTCTCCTTGCTGTTCCTCAGACAACCTGGGTCTGTCCCCACTGCAGGGCTGTCTTAGGTGTCATTGAGCTTCCCTCCTGAGAGTGCTCCTTCCACAATTCTCCAGGCAAAGGCTGGCATCCTGCCCTCTGGGACTGTGCTGACGCAGGGGCTCCCTGAGGTGGAAGCATGAGAGGACATGGGGGAAGGTCTAGTCCTGTCTCTGCAGAGGCTGGTCCTTGTGAACATTCAACTAGAGAGCTCAACAGGTGCTTGTGGAGGAGAAGCAAGGGCTGGGCTCAGGTGCAGGCGTCCTCCTTCAGGCCACACCTGTCAAGGAGGCCTTGCGGGGGCAGCTGGTGGCAGAGTCTACCACATGAACATTCACTTTCTAAACACTTCATTATACTTTGGGTACATAACTATGTCGTTTCAGGCAGGCAGCTGGAACACTTCATTTGTTGATAGCAGCTCTAGGCCAATGGATATGCCTGCTCTTGCCCAAGATTAAATATCAGCCCTTAGGAAGATCCTGGAGAAGTCTACCAGTTTAGTGGATTGGGTTTTGGGGGGTTATGTTCATGTGTTTTGTTTTTCAATGATCCTTAAAGCACCAGGTGACTTTTCCCAAAGGTCGGCCTGATGTAAGGACATAAAACGAGCTAGGACAACCACACGAGGTTTTCTCAGCCTCTCACAGCCTCTGTTGATTTGCTGACTTGACGCGCCTAAAACAGCCCTCATTGCACAGCCTGCCACTCACACCGTACCCTCTGTGTATTTCAACAGCAAACAGAAACACATCCAAGCCAGACTTACCCACTGCTGGGGGCAACTTGATTCAAAGGAGTGTCTTTGCTTTTTGCACTGCGAGGCGTCCTCCTCGTTCTCGTCCAAACACTTCCAGTACTCATCCCGGGCTCCCCAGCAGGCCTGCCTCTCCTTCATGGACGGGGCTGCCATCCCAGCGGGCTGGAGCTGCTGGCCAAAGCAACAACTGTCATGAACAAGGCGGCGGACAAGCAAAACTACAGCGGTTCTGCCCACGCCAGGTTTTCAGAGTTACGCCTGGTCAGCCGACCTCCGCTGCACCGGACCAGCTGGAGCCTGAGAATTCCCACCAGGTCTGACCTCGCCCATCGCGGCAGCGGGCTCCGGGCCGATTCGGAACAGGAGCTATGGCTGTCACTGAGGGTCGCGCCTTGGTTCTCTCGAGCCATTTCCCCATCGGTACAACGGGGGTAGCGGTGCCCGTTTTACCAGGTGCTGTTTGAATCTGCTCTCCATATTAGTACACGGAGCAAAATGACCGAGCAAGGCAAGGCGTCTATTCGTTGCGCAGGCGAGTAACCGCTGCTCCGGACGGTCAGCGACCTCCCAGGTCCACCCCATACACGTCCGCCCGCCGGCCAACAGCGAACTTACCTCCCCACCCGCCCAGAACCGGTCTTCTTCAGCACCGCCCGGGAGAAGGGGCCACACCGCCCAGCACCGTGGGGAGAACACGGCGCTAGGTCCTGGCGCCGCCGGAGGGTCCTCTCGCCTGCAGGTTGCGCCTCAGGCGGCGCAGAACTCCAAACGGCGCACTTGCCGGCCCCACACGCACCCTCACGCGCTGCCGTAGACAGTCCGGGGAGTGGGACTTCCGGCTCCGTTGTCGCACAGACTTCCGCCCCGCTCGGTGAGGGGGGCGGTCCCTGGGGGCTGAGGAGGTGGGGTCAGATGGCTGGCGCGGCCCATAAGTCCCTGAGGTTTTTCCACTCCTGGGACGAGCTCCGCCCCTTTCCTAACCCAAGTCTCAGCCTCCCGCCCATTGTTCCTCAGAGCTCGCTGCGTACTCTGCTCCGGAGGCGGCCTATTTGAGGAGGCTTGCTGGGGGAAGCTGCACCTGAGGCAGCGGAGGTGGACCAAGCTCTTTGGAACTTTTTTTAACTTTTTAAAAAATATATTTTATTGATTATGCTATTACAGTTGTCCCATTTCTCCCCCATTATTCCCCTCTGCCCTGCACACCTTCTCCCACCCACATTGCCCCCTTAGTTCATGTCATGTGTCATAAGTTCTTTAGCTTCTACATTTCCCACACTATTCTTGCCCTCTCCGTCTATTTTGTACCCTCCATCCATGCTACTTATTCTCCATACCTTTTCCCCCTCTCTCCTCCTCCCACCCCCCTCCATGTGATTTCTGTGGTTCTGTTCCTGTTCTAGTTTGCTTTTGTTTTAGGTGTGGTTGTTAATATCTGTGAGTTTGCTTTTTACTGTCCTATTTTTTAGCTTCTTTTTCTTAGGTTAGTCCCTTTAACATTTTGTATAATAAGGGCTTGGTGATGATGAAGTCCTTTAACTTGACCTTATCTGAGAAGCACTTTATCTTCCCTTCCATTCTAAATGACAGCTTTGCTGGGTAGAGCAATCTTGGATGTAGGTCCTTGACTTTCATGACTTGGAATACCTCTTTCCAGCCCCTTCTTGCCTGTAAGGTCTCTTTTGAGAAATCTGCTGACAGTCTGATGGGAACTCCTTTGTAGGTGACTGTGCCCTTATCCCTTGCTGCTTCTAGAATTCTCTCCTTCATCTTAATCTTGGGTAATGTAATTATGATGTGCCTTGGTGTGTTCCTCCTTGGGTCCACCTTCTTTGGGACTCTCTGAGCTTCCTGGACTTCCTGGAAGTCTATTTCCTTTGCCAGATTGGGGAAGTTCTCCTTTATTGTTCAATTAAGTTTTCCACTTGTTGCTCTTCCTCTTCCCCTCTGGTACCCCTATAATTTGGATGTTGGGATGTTTAAAGATGTCCTGGAGGTTCCTAAGCCTCCCCATTTTTTAAAATTCTTGTTTCTTCATTCTTTTCTGTTTGGTTGTTTGTTTCTTCCTTCTGGTCCACTCCATTGATTTGAGTCCCAGTTTTCCTCCCATCTCTATTGGCTCCCTGTGCGTTTTCCTTCATTTCACTTAGTGTAGCCTTCATTTGTTCATCTAATTTGTGACCAAAATCAACCAATTCTGTGAGCATCCTTATCACCAGTGCTTTGAACTATGCATCTGATAGGTTGGCTAGCTCTTTGTCGCTTAGATGAATTGGCTCTGGGGCTTTGATTTGTTCTCCTGTTTGAGCCTTTTTTTTTTTTTTGGTCCAGTCACACCTGTTACATGTGAGAGGCCAGAGCCTTAGGTGTTCACCAGGGTGGGGCAGCCCAGTCTCTGGGTAGTGACGCTGTATGTGGGGGTGGGGTCCAAGGGGGAACAATGGTGCTTGCTCTGCTCTCTCATATTTTAGTCCCTTCCACTGCTTTCCACAAGCAAATTGGGCCCTCCTGGTGCTGATCTCCATGTGGGTGGGCTTGTGTACATTCTAGGACCCTGTGGGTCTCTCCAAGGAACTCTCCTGTGAGGCTGGGAATCTCCCCTGGCACCTCAACCCCCACAAATGTTTTCAATTGGTGTTTTTAAGTTTTATTACCCGGCACTGGGCCCCTGGGTTGCAAGGTCTGTCGCACCCCCTGTTTTCACCTGGATTATCTGTGCTCGATTGTGGGAATGCCTGGTCAGCCAGCTGCCTTGCGCAGCCTCACTGGGTCTGCCTGTTGCCATCCCAAGCCCGAGGTTTGCTCCACTAGCCACCGCCTGCACTCCTGCGCGCCCAGGTCTGCCAACCTCTGCTTTTTCCTTTTGTGACTCCGCCCCTCTTACAGGTCTGGATGAATGGTTGTCGGACTTCTGTACAGTTCAATTTTGTTAGTTCTGGTTGTTTTCTTGTTTCTAAATCTTTGTTATCCTTAATTTTGGTTGTGCAAGGAGGCACAATGTGTCCACCTATGCCTCCATCTTGGCTGGAAGTCCTGGAACATTTTTTTATCCTCACCTGAGGACCCTTTTTTCATTGCTTTGTGGAGAGGGAGGTAGGGAGCAGGGAGGGGAGAGAGAGAAACTTTGATGGGAGAGAGGATCGGTTGCCTCTCACAGGTGCTCACAGCAGGGATCCAACCTGCAGCGTTTCAGTTACAGGACGCAGTGCCGAGTGATGGAGCCATCAGCCAGGGCTCTCTTTGGAACTTATTTGGTGAAAAATGTGATGTAGTGGCAGGAGGCTTCATGGATTTCAGATAAATTATGTGGACCTGTACAGAGGAGTGTTTTTTTTTGTTTGTTTGGGTTTTTTTTTTTAATGAGTATGGGGTTGAGAAGTTTTTTTAGCCATAAAGGAAAATAAATTCAACAACATTAAAATTCAGTGGAAAAGACAAAAACCACATTGTAGGAGAAATGTGCAAAACATATAATGAAGGAAGAATTAGTACCCAGAATATATAAAGAGTAAGGAGAGCACCTAATTTTAAAAATAGGCAAAAGGCTTAAAGGGGCAGGATGCCAAAGAAGAACTACAAGTGACCCATTTGCACACATGCACATCCTTACTAGTGACCACAGAAAAGAAGGTAAGCACGATCAGGCAACACTGGACGCCCACCGGAGCAGAGATTACACCGACAGACAGTACCAGTGTTAACAAGCAGGAAGGAGTGAGTCCCCGCACAGGGATGGCCATAGAAATCGATACAACCACTTTGGAAAACAGCGTGGCAATACCTAGCAATCCCATAGCATCTCTTGTCATGTGCAGCTACATCACAGCTCACATCGACAATAGGAAGGATGAGTTATGATCTGTTCATACTGGGACGTATGACAGACATGGCAGCAAAGAGGAGCACACTCGGTCGTTTACAGCAACACAATCCATGTCAGTACTGAGTGACAGAAGCTAGTCACCCAAAGAACAGGCACCCTGTGTTTGTACTTTTCAGGGTCCAAACATGGCAAAATACAACCGTGTTGCTCAGGCCACATACGCAAGTGGTGAAACTGTTAAGAGAAATGGGATGTGATCAGGAGGGGTGCAGAGGGGCGTTCTGAAGTGCTGACTGTGCTCCACGCCTGGACCTGGGTGCTCATTTATAATTATTCTTCAAATAAACTGCAAATGTGTGTAACTTTTCTACATGAATGATGTATGTCACAATTTTTAAATAGTTGACCTGAGAAAGTTCATCTTTATTGCGCAGAGGTAAAAACAAAACATGTAGAATGTGATGACCACGTTTTTAATGGATTTAACACCTTATGTGCTCAGCTAGGTCAAGTCAGTAGACTTTCACGCTAACTGCCACTTGTGCGGCAAAGCAGTTCCTCCTGGTCAGTGGTAGGGCTAAGGCGCAAAAAATTACCAACAAGGTTACACAAACTGCTGTAATAGTGCCTGCCCTTAATCCCAAGGGTTCACCAGTGGAGAAACAGTGGTCCAGGTAACAGAGAAAAAAACTAGAAAAGAGAAGTGTTGAGATGTTGATAACAGGAAAAACCAATGCAGGATAAGAAATGCAAAGTCCAAATTTGCCTTCTAAAATACAGGCCAGTAAAAGAATGTAGGTGCCATCCTATGGCACAAAGGGGGTATAATCTCCAGCCCCGTTTTCAGGAGAGAGGAGGCCCAGAGGAGTCTGGGGGAGGAGGTGGGAGCCTGGGGTGCTGGCTGTTTTCATCCAGAGGAGGCTGCAGGTGGGCGGGCTCTAGTCCAAACTCAGCAAGTCCCGAGCTGCTGGTGCACAGGGCCAGACAGACCCAGGAGCACTGAACACGTGTGGGTTGTTTCTCTGTTGCTGCCCACGGACTTTTATTTATAATCTGACTGCTTTACAAAGCAGTTATCAGAGACACCTACTCAGGGACACAGACAGGATAAAAATGACTTCGACATCAGTGTTGCTGCAGAGGTCCTTCTGAATGTCCTTACAACTCTGTGCTCTTTTCCCGTCACCTTTAGAGATGCTTCAACATGTTGTCCTTCTCTGCACTGTTTTTCTGGGTGAGCGGATGCACTCTCTCAGCTTCGGTACCACTTCTGTCAGAAGGACTTGCAAGTCTTCATTTCAGTTCTAAAAGAACCTCTGGGCCAGTTTTCTCTTTCCAAGTCCCCAGTGGGCCTCTCTTCTCCGTTGCTCTTCCCATCACTCCAACATGTTCAAAACTGGCCCCAGGATTCCCTCTCCAGAGCAGCTTCTCTTTCTAAGCTGTTCCTTTTCATCTGGTCCACGAGCCTTGGTCTGCCAGGTAGGAACCTTTGAATCTTTTGCCATGCTTCCTGTGCTTGTAGAGCCCATTGATTTCATGGACAGAAAGCACCTGCACAGTGTCAGGTGCTGTGCTAGTCTTGGAGATATAAAGACAGATAAGGTCCTGGCTCTTGAGAAGCTTGGTCTAGGTGGGGACCCAGGCCATTCTATCCTCAAATAATGAGTAATAAAAAGAATGATAGAGGGACACATCAAGGTCAGTGGGAGTCCCCACTGACTAAGAAGGGGATTACAGGCAGTATTAGAGGCAGCAAAGTGGATGAGAGTGTAGGTTTGGAGCCAGACTGGGCTTGAATCCTTCCTCCCCGTGTCAAGCTGTGTGACCTTGGACAGTTACTGAATCTTTATCTACATTGGTTTCCTCAGTTGAAAATATGGATGACAGTAATATCTACATTAGGTTTCTCGAGAAAGTTAAATGAAATGATGCATGCAAAGCACATAGCACAATGCCTAGCACACACAAAGATTTCATTCATTCATTCATTCATTCATTCAATAAACACTGAGGACTTACTATGTGCCCAGCACTGTTTTAGGGGCTGGGTGACATCAGGAACAAAATAGATGAAAATCCCTGCCCTTATGGAAATGCACATTCTAGGACAAGACATAAAAATGTAAATTCTTTAAGTGTTACCGAAAAAGAAAAAGATAACTGTTATTATTAGTATTACTATATTTTAGAGGTCACTTGGTCTTGGACATAAAGGAAGAGAAGTTTTAAGAAGAATAATACTATGTCTCATCAAATCTTAGATGTATTGATTATATTTTGTGCCACCGTTTTATGTACCAATAAGAAAGGAAAAAGCACTGCTTTTTGTTACCTAGAATTCTTACCTTAAACTTGTTAACACCTATTTGGACATATTTAGGTGTGCATTTTAAAAATCACATCACACCTGTACACACAGAAGCAGGACAACAAAAGCAGAAGGGACGGTATTCCTAACGAACGCTTCTTTACATTCGGAGTCCAGGCCTTGGAATCCCTTTTTGGTCCGGTCCCAGCCAAGGTTTGTGCTTTTCCACTAATCTGGGCATCTCTGCCATTAGATACTTTGAGCAAATCCTCCTATTTTTTCCTGCCCCAGTCTTTTCAGATCCACAAAAAAGCTAAAAGCCATGGTGCTGAGCAGTCAGTTCACTAGGTAATTGGGTTCAAGGGGCCTACTTGTTACTTCTATTTGGGACTGTCACCAAACACATGGGAGGGCCTCTCTATCTGCCACCCCTGCCTTTAATATCTAGGTTCCAAGAGGTTACAAGACCCCTCCTTTGTCACCCAGTGTGACTTCTAGGCCACTGACAGTCACTCTGCCAGTCTGGATGCTCATGCTTTGGTGTGTGTACCCACGAGCAGTGACAGCGGTGACCCTGGCAACTGTCGGTTTGTCCGTATGTTTTTTTTCTGTAAAAATAAAATACACATTTTTCATTTTCATCATAACTTTATTGATTTGGATATTTTGAGTATGTCAGCTCTCTCCCATCTGGTAGAACATTGATTGTTCTCAATTAATGTCTCGATTTGATTGCTATCGACCTTGACTGGTCTGCCTGGCCGTGGAACGTCATTGTCCAGTGAGACATCTCTAGCACAAAGCTTTGCAAACAAACCACTTTTCACACGTTTGATCAGTCACAGCACCTTCTCCATGCACTGCATAAGCCGTGTTTTGAATTTGAGTTGCATTTTTACCTTTCTGGAAATAATAAAGCATAATATGCCAAAAATGTTGCATATTTTCTTTCATCTCCAATATTAAAATGGCTACACAAAAATTCACCGGTTTTGATAAGGTTTTTTAAATGCACACTGAAATGACAGCTGTCACAATACAAGCTAACAAAACTGTGTCGAGTGAAGTGAAAGACAAGACAACCAAGTGCTACTGCAGCCATCATTCACTGCACACGCCCTCATCATCTAAGCCCTGTCTCTCAAAGAACAGATCCTCTAGAAACCAAACGGAAGGCCAAACTTGGGAGCTAAAAGCCTACCAAATCAACATGGCCTCTCCTCTGAGTCTCACACAAGCTAGCCTCTTGCATTCCCTAAAACAGACTTGAGGAGTTCAAGTCTGGGGTCTGCCATCTACTAGCTACAGGACTTTTGGCAAGTCACTCACCTCTCTGGACTTACTGCTGTGAAGCACAGCCTGTCTGCAAGGACATCTACAGCTGATGCTCTACCTCCTTGTGAATTAGTGTGTAGGGAGCATCATCAGTGCAATGCCAGACAGGCTTTAGGTTAACAGGTGTCCCCTGCACTTCCCCGAATATGGAGCAAAGCACTCTATTTGGAGAACTCTTCCATGAAACAGAAAGCATATTCGGAAATACACCCCTGTCTTTTGTCACACTCTTCATGCCTTGTACTGGGAAGAAACAGCATAGGCTGTGGACCCATCTACTAGTTCCATTGGTGAGAAATCAGTAAGAAAATTTTATGACTTAACTCATCACACTTAATGCAAAAGGGTAACATAATTAGAAATCTCTTCCTTCTCTACAATAAAGATCAAAATACATCTGGGGATTGAAACTGTGGAGTAAGGAGGAAACGAGACAGAGTATTTAGCTGTTACTTGCATGTTACTTGCATGTGTAAAGGTCATTTTCCTGGCAAAAACAACCACTACTATTAACAGACGTGAGCATAAAAGTCTAAACATCACCAAGAAAGTTCCAGTTGGCAATAACTATTGAGTATTTCTTAGATGATGCTCTTTCATACCATTAAAATTCAAGAGGTTTCTTTGATACAGACCTATGGGTTTCCATGGAAACCTGCTTTATTACCTAGGCAACCAAGGGCTCATACTGGCACTGTTAGATTTCAAATTTTTCATAAAATTCAGGTTCGCTTAGATAAAAATCATGCTTCTTGGCCAAGTTTAAACTTTATTTCACTATTTCCCTGTGCCAGACTTAAAACTTTTCATTTAGCCTCAATAGACACAAATAAAAATGAAATTTCTAACTAATCTTGCCAGTTCTCTAAGCTTTTCTATTAACCAGATTGATATTAAAGGAGTTACATTTTCCTGAAGGATTTGAGAAGGATCTATTTGATAAATCTCATACTTTCCTTGAAGGTTGATTGAAAACCAAATAATAAGGCTGAGATTCAAGTGTGGGACAGGAAAGATGCGATGTTTCAAGGAATACACTGCAAATGCCAGGCACTGCATAGGTTGGTGAGAGGTTTATACAAGTAGTGAGTGTAAGCCATGTGCATGGGTATAAGCAGTCAATAATGTCAGCTATTGTTGTTGAGAACTGCGGCTGGACGCTGCTATTCATGGGAATCCAGGTTGGGGAGATGCATTGCCCAAAGAATCTGAGTCATCACCAGTCTGGGGGGAGGCCACTTTGGGTTGTGACTAGGGCTATGACTGTAGTTGAATTAAGAAGCATAGTCGAGGATGCGTATCTAACCTGCCAGGGATATGGGGCTGGAGGAGATAGCTCACAGTTTGTTTTTAAGATTTTATTTATGCCCTCCCTGGCTGGTGTGGTTCAGTGGGCTGAGTACCAGCCTGCAAACCAAAGGGTCACCAGTTCAATTCCCAGTCAAGGCGCATGCCTGGGTTGTGAGCCAGGTGCCCGGTAGGGGGCACACCAGAGGCAACCACACATTGATATTTCTATTTTTAAAAAATGATTTATTTATTTTTAGACAGAGGGGAAGGGAGGGAGAAAGAGAGGGAGAGAAACATCAATGGGTGGTTGCCTCTTGCACTCCCCCTACTGGGAACCTGGCCCTCAACCCAGGCATGTGCCCTGACTGGGAATCTAACTGGTGACCCTTTGGTTTGTAGGCTGGCACTCAATCCACTGAGCCACAACAACCAGGGCAATAGCTCACAATTTTAATGATAGACTCAAGGTCAATGAGATCCCAGCAGACTGGGATGATGGGAAGAAATAAAGCAGATGGTATGTAATCATGCTACTCTCCTGCTCAGTCTCTTCCAGGGGCTTTCCAATGCTGACCAGTGAATGCCAAGATGCCCCAGGGTGGCACTGAAGACCCCACACTGGGACTTAGCCTGTTTCAGAGTTCATGCCCTACAATCTCCTACCGATGCCCCTCTCTCTCCCTGAGCTGTTTGTTGTTCCAGATATTGCCCCTAACCAACACCTGTTTCTCTCCCTGCTTTCCCGTTCACCTGAACTGCCCCGTCACCCACCTGTTTCTAAGATCCCTACTCACCCGGTTTGGGCCAACTCATCAAGTTATTACCTTTATGGAGTACTCCTCACCCCGCCCCCAGACCAAAACAGCACTAAGTCTGTCCCCCAGAGTCGGCTGTCTCCCAAGGTCTGGGGGCCTTGATAGTCCTCATATTAATATCTAAGTTTCTCAAAGACAGGAAGTATTTCAATTACGCAGACTTCGCTGTTAAAGTATTTATGAAACAAATAAATACATAAGATGAAATCCTGTTTGTGTTAAAAACAAAACAAGTTTTGGGGAACAGGATGGTAGGAACAGGTAAGTACACCTTGCCAGTCGAGTGAATTCCACGCAGGAGAAAGGACGAACACTGTAGGCACCAGAAGTGACTGCGCACGCACAGGGGCCATGCTCTCCAGGTGAGAATGACTCTCCCATCCCCTGCTGCGAGGCATTCCCCTTTGTTCTGTGAGGGCTAATTACTGAACTCACTGGAAGGGGCTTCACCTGGAGGGGGTGCATTTTTCCCCCTTGCCAATGACAGCACAGTCCTCCCCAGGAACCTGGTTAAATCTCTACACATTCTCAGACCCACAGGGTTGGAGAAGCTTGAGCCGCACGCCTCTGGCCATGGCTGGGAGGGGAACACAGTGGCCCAAAAGGGAAGGGCTGGTCTTATGGTGAAAATGAAAATGTTGCTGGCTGTAACAGATAGGCTTAGAACCATGAATCAGAGTGAGAGCACCAAGGGGGCACCTCTAGGAGCTGGGGGCGGGGGTGAGGCTGAAAACATGTGTGAGGCCAAGATGGGGGAGGGGATCCTGGGGGGATGGGGAGGAGCCTGCAGACAGCAGCCCTGTCAGTGAGGGGTCAGAGGTCAATCGACAGACAGGTCCAGGTCTGCAGTTTGTGTTTTCTGTAATCATTTTTTGCTTCACCTCAGAACTTCAAAAAAAATTTTAGTTTTTAAAAATGAGATATAATTGACATACAATGTATTTGTTCCAGGTATGCGACACGATGATGTGATATCTGCGTCTCGGGTGATGACCCCACAATGAGTCTAGTCAACGGCCATCGCCACACATTTATATATTTTCCTCCTTGTGATGAAACTTTGAAGATTTACTCTCAGCAACTTTCAAATATGCAGATGGTGTCACCAACCGTGGTCACGGCATTGCGTATTACATCCCGGGACCCATCTGTTTGATAACTGAAGAATGTGCCCTTTGACCCCCTTTGCCCTTTAGGGAAAGTATTCCTTAAGGTTTTTTTTTTTCCAGTTTCCAGTTCTGCATGTAAGGAGCTTGGAAGTCTCCCCTCCATCCCAGCAGCAAGTAACCTGAACAGGCTAAAAATTAACAACTTTTCCAGGATCTGTAAGAGAGGTGTAGGGGCGCTGAGCAAACCACTGCCCCCAGCCCTGGAGAGGCCGACAGACAAACACTGAGAAAACTTACCAGAGCAAACAGGGCCAGAAAGGTGGAAACTGCCACCAGAACCCTGGGCAGGTAGGAAACGGGAAGTACAATTGACAAGTGCAGGAAGTTCAGTGTCCAGGAGGCCAAGTTCAAAACTAACTCCAGGGGACCCAGCCTAGGGGGCCCCACAGCACTGTGAGATTTACTTCCAGGAGTTCAACAGCAAATATCTGAGGTAAATCCCTCAGGCTTCCCGCAGCAGAAGGGGAAAGGAACCATTTTGAAACACCCAGGGCCCTCTGTTCTTCTTCTTCTTTGAAAGGCTGCCCCAGGGGGAAAGTAGTTAATCATCAGAGACTAACTCACTGGGGGAAGGGAGATACCAGCCGCATGAGCCATCCTGTCCCCGGGAAGGCAGGGGAGAAAGGCCCTCGGAGAAGTCCACCGTGCAGACGGAGACCCAATCACAGGACGGGACGGTCGCACCGCCACACCACTAAAGGTATCTGGGGCAGCGTGTCTGGCTTTCAAGGAAATGGTTGCAAGGCATACCAAAAGGCAACAACATAACAATGTATTCAATTAGGTATGCTTCTGTATCTATCTTAAGTTTATATATTTGTATATATATACTTATACATAAATGAAATGAAACAACAATGGTACAGATGAGTAGAAGAATTAGGGTTATGTAAAGTGCCACAGTTTTATTGAAAGTGGTTGGGAAGGTATACTGAAAGTGTGTTGAGAATGTATATTGCAGACTGCAGGGCAAACCTCTAAAAAAGTTTAAACATAAGTATAACTGATATGCTAAGAAAGGAAAGAAAATGGAATCATATAAAACGCTCAATTAAAACCACAAAAGGCAGAGAGATCAGAAGACAAAAAAACAGAACAAAACAAAACCAACCAGGGCAGCTGCGTCTGTGGAAAGACCTGCACCTCCCTGGGAGCAAGCTCCGCCTGGGGCTGAGCCCAAAGGAGCCTTTCCTGCACAGAGCTGCTCAGCAAACCCAGCCTCCGCCCACAAAGTGTGGTCACCTGCACAGCAGGGTGCTCACACAGACATTTGTTATAAACCACTGAGTGTGAGGTGGATTTATATATATATATACCCCTCAGTATATATCTATGTGTAGATCTGTATTTTAATCCTCACCCGAGGATATGTTTATTGATTTTAAAGAGAGAGGAAGGGGGAGAGGAAGAGAGAAACATCAGTTGCCTCCCGTCTGTGCTCTGACTGGGGGTTGAACCCAAAGCCTTTTGGTGCACGTGATGATGCTCAAACCAACTGAGCCACCGCCCAGGGCATGAGGGGGATTTTAGGGCAGTGCTATTGTTTCAAGAGCTGACTATGTAAAAGCCTACCTGCCCTATGTCCCATTCTCTCAAGGTGTTTTACATGGCTTACTGGCTAATCATTTAAGAGAATTCTAGTTAAATAAGTGAACGGGCTTGGTGGACAACCCTTACCAAAGACTGATTTTGAATTTCCAAAAGGCCTTCATGGAGATGGTGTGCTGTGCCTCAGAAGAGTGACCCCACCAGGGTTTTCCAACGACCAGGGTGGTGAGCTCAGAGCTGCAGACCGGTACCCAATGCGGATCCAAGGAATCTTCTCCCACTCGCCCACACAGGGCGACTGGCACAGACTGAACCGAGAGGGCAGTCACTGGCTCATCGCAGTTGCTGCTGTGTCTTCTCATTTCTGTAAAGCTGGAACTGTACTGCATATTCAAATTCATTAGTAGAATAATGCTTCCGACCAAAGCACCATAGGTGATGAAGAAGTCACTTTGGTTTTTAGTATTGAATATTTAGAAGAATTTCCAGACACACATCGACAGTGACACACTAGTTAGTAAAGATGAAAGGGTAAGTGCAAATATAGACTCCCGAACATTTATAGAGAGTTTTTAGGATTGATTATATCTCATCATAAGCAACATGTAAAATAACTGGGCAACAGCCTAAGGTAAGGGTCTTAGGATTCCCTGTGGTCGACTTGTTTGGAAATCTGTAGTGCTTCCTGAAAACATCTATTATTAATTCTAATGTTAATAAATCAACTGTATAGCATACACTTCTGAGTTCCCATAAGTTAAGGGAGTTTCTATTTTTACTTCTGCCTTTTCTGTTGTTGACTTTTCAGCAGAGATCCGCTCAGACCCCTATCTGCCTAGGAGCTGAAGTGCCCTCGTATTGATTCTTTGCTATCTGCGTTGCTGCTTGCTGGATTGATTGGTCACGTCTCCATACTGAAAGCACCCTGCCCTCAATTCCATTAGCTAATCTTATGCGTAGTGCTCATGCACAACCCCTGATGGGAACCAGCCTGCCCCACCTGCCCAGGTGTGCGAAAACCCCTGTTCTGCTCTTCATAAAATATTGGGACAGATGCCTGCCCTCCTGGAGCCCTGTCATGGTCCCGAGTAAGGGAGGGACATCTCCCTGTGGGCTGTTTGCCAGGTATTCCTCTTGGTCATGGTCAGTTTATGCATCAGCCAGGAAAAAAGGTGGGCATTGGAAAAGCTGATTCATGATTTTGGAGCTGCCCATCTCCTTAGCCCTATCTCCTGCCACAGACACTGGTGGACATGCTGCTTCATGCCCTGTTTGCGTGTGTCTGTATGTGCCTCCACTGGAGTTTGCATTCCTACCATATGCGCTTGGGCCCAAACTCTGTACAGCCCAAGGAAGAATCTCAATGGCCAACAGAGTCCCAGGTAAGTGATGGGGATGAGCTGCATCCAGTGCAGACTCCCCTGCAGATACTTGTGAATGGTGTGGCCAAAGGCTGTGGCCACAACTAGGGGTAGGCTGATTTTTGCTTATGAAATGCAGGCCTAACTTTCTGGAAGCTTCTTTCAAGAGAAGTCATTTAAGAGACCTCAGAAATCCACATTTTTATGTGAGATCTCCCAATTTAAAAATGTTGGCGCAAGTGCCTTTAAAATGCAGTAAATGAAGAGACTGCAAATTGTGCAGACACTATGGAAAACAGCATACAGTTTCCTTAAAAAAATAAAAATAGAACGACCATAGGATGCTATAATTCCACTTCTGGGTACACATCTGAGGGAAACAAAGTGACTTTCCTGAAGAAATGTCTGTGCCCCATGTTCACTGCAGCATTACTTATAAAGCTAAGACATGGAAGCAACTTACACATGCACTGATGGATGAATGTTCTTTATTGTGGCGCATCTATAAGAGAATATTATTCAGCCATGAAAAAGAAGGAAATCTTGCCCTTTGCAACAACCAGGATGGCCCCTGAGGGCATTAGAAGTGAAATACATCAGACAGAAAGACAAATACCATATGATCTCACTTATGGTGGAATCTAAATAAGCCAAATTCATAAACAGGGAGTGGGGGTGGGGTGGGGGATGGGTGCAGGTGGTTAAAGGCAGAAACTTCTAGTTAGAAGTAAGTCACAGTATGCAACATGGTAACTACAGTTAACAGTATTGCATATTTGAAAGTTGCTAAGAGAACAGAAATTAAAAATTCTCATCACACAAAATACTGTGAGGTACAGATGTTAACTAAGCTTATTGTTGTGATCATTTTGCAATATACATACAAATATCAAGTCAGTATGTTTACACCTTAAACTGATACATTATATATCATTATATCTCAATAAAGCGAGAAAAAGTAAATTCCTCTAAGAAATAATATGTTAAGCCCTGGCTGGTATAGCTCAGTGGATTGAGCATGGGCTGTGAACCAAAGGCTCACTAATTTCATTCCCAGTCACGGCACATGCTTGGGTTGCAGGCCAGGTCCCCAGTGGGGGGTGTGTGAGAGGCAACCACACATTGATGTTTCTCTCCTTCTCTTTCTCCCTTCCTTCACCTCTCTAAAAATAAATAAATAAAATCTTACCAAAAAAGAAATAATGTTAAAATGCAATCCAATAAAATCCTACATTTAACTATGTATGTAAAAGACAGCTTGCATGTCACCAAGTCTCAGCTTTTGACCTACCATTTATTTTGTCCATGGCATTGACATTGATGGGTACACTGCACGTCTCTCCATTCATCCCTTGGCAGACACATGGGTTGCTTCCACCCGCTGGCTCCTGGGAGTAATGCTGCTGTGACCACAGGTGTACAAGCATCTCTCTGAGTCCTGCTTTCAATTCTTTTATGTCTTCCTAGGCTTTTACGCCTGGTAGGAGAACGAGGTAAAGTTGCTCGAATGTAGGGTTTCCCAGTTTTTCATGTTATGGCTTCCACAGGATATGCTTGCTTGGCTGCCTGGGGTAACTGGAGGGCCTTGCGGCCCAGACAGAGTTGCGGAGATTACTGGTCCCGGTCCCACAGCCCTCAGAGCAGACACAGGTCTCCCTGGGCAGGGTGTGCCCTGCTCCAGACGCTCGACTCTACTGGTTCTGACCCCATGTTGCAAGTGGTCTGTGGTGTGTAGTGAAGGGAACAATCCAAAGAAGGCAGTTGTTTACTCGGGCAGATGGCCACCTGGGTGGGTGTTAGGGTAGAAGGGTTGGGGGAGGTGTCCCGCTGCCCTAAGATAACGGTTCCGCGCGAGGGCTCTCTCAGCCAATAGCTAACCGCCACTTTTGTGTGATTGTTTGCTCGCCTCTATAAAGAACCTAGCTGTGAGCGCTAGGCGCGGCTCTCTCTTGTAGCTCCTTGGGGGTACTGTGTCCCCAGGACGCAGGTTGAGAGTTTGCCCCTGCGCAGGTAATCTTTGGCCAATAAAGTAACATCTTAAACCTGGACGTTTCTGGTGGCTGATCATTCTTGCTCGCAGTTGGACTGCAACATGTAGACGCTCTAGGTATGGGTGGTAGGACAAGGTGTCCTAAAGAGACTCATCAGCTCTCTGCTCACATCCCTCCCCCACTTTGCCAACCCAGCTCTTTGCAGCTATAGAATGAGAGACCTTGGACCTCGAAGCTGTAACCCCAGCTGCCTGGAACAGCAGGGTAGAAGTTATCTATCACAGCTGGTAGATCAAATTCTCTGTGGGGCTAGATTAGGTTAGGATGCCCAAAGCAGAAGGTAGGTGTGGAAGCCAGGTTGGAGGACCTTGTCCGTTTAGGGACCTGGGCTGCCACTCCAAGGCAGCTATGAGAGACCAGTGCCCACTGGGCCGTGGGTCCAGTCTGTGAAGGAAAAGGAGCCGGACGTGAGGCCCAGGGTGGGCCTGAGGGCAGCAGGCCACTGGTGGAAGGACAGCACATGGGGGTGGGAAGGGGAAGGAAACGCTGCCTTGGGACTTACTCTCTATGTGGCTTGTCCCACTGTCCTGCACTTCGCTCTTGTGAAAGTCAAATCTGTCTTTACAGCAAGACATTTCTTCCCTTGAGGTGGGCGGGTGGCCTGGGGGCCTGAGTGTGAAGGGAGGTGGGACCTGCTGGGAGCACGTGTCAGAACTGGTGTGGTAGGAACACACCCATGTGGCCCACAAGACAGCACCCAACACTTCTTTTTAAATAGTTTATTCATCTGTTTGGCCAAACAGGTGATGGGAACTGAGAATAGTAATTTGCTAAAAAGTTCAGGTCATGAATGCCCCTCGCCCCTGTGGAACAAGAGACTTGGTGGTTACAGAGTGCACCTTTGGGTTATGACCACATTTCAAAATAAGGGTTCCATTTCGTATGTAACAATGTAAACTTCAAAAATAGTATACTCTACCCCCCTCATCCCTCTTTACAGGTCTATCACAGATAGAATTTTCTGGCAGAGCTAAACTGTGTAAGTAAACAGCCTGGTGCTTAAAAGTTTCATAAAAAGATGTACAGATTCTGTAAATAATTTTTCAGACTTGGTCATGAAGTAAAAGCCACCCCGCAGTCCCCTCCTGCAGAGCCTGCCCTGTGTGCACATGGCACACTGAAAACCACGTTCCACGACACTGGCCATCTGCTTTGTCACTTCCGCACACACACACATAATGTATAGTTTTATTTGTTTTTAAAGAGTTGTACATCTAAATTATAAGATGGCATCAGTGACTTATAATGTCACCTCGCTTCACATAGGTAAAGACGAAAATTCTGTAGAAGGCACTGTAATTTCTCTGGTGTGACCTTACACAGACACGTGAGAACAGGCCAGTGGGGGCTCAGATTACCTGCCCCCTAACATCACCCAGCGCAGGCCTGTCCCCCTCCAGCTGCTGCCACCAACTAGTGCTAGCGATGGTTTCTGATATCCACTCTCCTTTCCTGCATCCCCTCTTCACATCCATCTGTCCACCCAAACTAACTTAGGTATCTTTTGGTTCATTGAGATCCCATAAAATTAAGAGTATAGCTCTGGTATTAAAAAAATATATGTGACCTACCATAGCTGGAAAGTAATCACAGTGTGCAATGTAATTTTCGGTTGCTAAGACTCAAAACCCTGCCTCACCCTGCCTCGTCAGGATCGTCTGGCATCTGGACCGACCTGGGCAAGGGCCATTGTACCTTGCTTTACATTCATTTAGAAAGAGTGGAGGTTCTTCCTTTTTCTCTCTCACTTTGAATTGATGCCTGAAGTGGAAGGTCTGATGTGAACAAGAGCAAGCAAATTGGACATGCCAATAAATACCGTGTGACTTACCAAGGTTACCAAAACTGTACAGGTATGTACACCACACCAGCTGTGGCTCCGCTGGGAATAGACCTCCCAATCATTAGTGCCAGCATCCCCGAGAGTCCCAGAGCCCGTCGTCAGCGGGTGAAGGAGGGGCGGCCTCTCCTCTTGTTAGGAGGCCCCAAGCCCGGGTCGGCGCCACCCTCCACCATCTCCTCCTTCTTCCGCACCTTTAGGTGGGTGAGCAGCTTGGCCAGCCAGACGTCCCACTCCTCCGGCAGGAGCAGCAGGAGGAAGCCCAGGCCAATGATGATGATGGCAATGACGCGGACCCCATTGAAGATGATCGTACTGGTGTAGTGATCCACCACTGCAGGGACAGAGAACACAGTCACTCAGTGGGCAGCCGGCCAGCCGGCCTGCTCCAGGAGGGCAGGGGCAGCTTCCTGCCCACCTGCCTTCACTCCCTCCAGTAGGAGGCCTGGTGCTTGTGCTGGTGTCCCCAGCCAACCTCAGAGGAGATGTGGGTTTGTTATGCACACATATGGGGCTGGGGACAAAAGTAGGGTCATAGTTGTTTGTGTGGAAAGTAATGCAATGATAAGTAATAACATAGGAATAAACTCTGTTTCACATACTCACAACTGGAACCCTATCTCTGCCCTACCCTGTGAGTGCCAAAGCTTGATTGTGCTGCCTCTGAGTGGCAGACAATGAAAATATGGTACTTTCTTTATATTTTTGGTACTTTTCACATTTTCTACAATGCCAGGCTTTATTCTTATAGTTAAAGAGCATTATTTCACCATATGTGCACATCTGTGTTTTGAAGACCAAGTTCGAACTGGGTTTGTGAAGATAATAAATACGAATATTTGGTCCCCCCCCCCGCCCCCCCGGGACATGGCTGGCATGAGGCTCTGATTGCCGACTGTTAAGGTTTATGAAAGGCCTGCCCCGCTCAGGGCTCATTCCTCACACGTCAGGTGAGGAACCAAGGGAGAGACAGGCTTCGGGTCATGTCACTTAATAGAGACCCAGACCACCATTCTCTTCACAGCCAAGGGATCAAAAGTGTGTGGATTTCTCCCTCCCTTGCCTCCCCCCTCCCCTCTCTCCTGAATCCTAAACCAGAGAGAGCAAATTGGGAGCTGTCTTCTAACACCAGGTCGCTTTTCCCTTACGTCGTTTCATGAGAGAGGGTTTGCTTTCTTCAGAGTGTGCAGGTTCTGAAAACCAACTGGCCAGATAGCTGCCCATCAGGCTTCTGGGTGGGGGCAGCTCCGTGACTGCCCCATTGGAGGCCTGGTTGTCACCCTGCCCGCTGTTCCTCTACTTCCTGCCCCTTACTGTCACCTTGTCCAGAGGGTGGGCCAAAAGAGACTAAGAGGAGTAAAAGTTAAACCTGAACAAAAACCTTTGTGAAATAAAAGTGCACCTTTTATCCCACTATAATTGAGAAACACATTGATTTTTGATATGGGGAGAGCATTCTGTAACTCAACAGGTGGGGGTGGCCTGCTGGCCCGATGCCTGAGCCCTACAGTGACAGAGGTCAGGGGGTGGTTGAGCCCAGCGCTGGCTCTGTACCGACAGGTCAGACAGAGGCAGATGCCTGTGCTTCTGTCCTTGCCACCTTGGTAAGCCTCATCAGGTGCAGGTGAGTAAGGGGAAGGGATTCTGATTTCTCACTCAGACATCTGGCTGTAGGGTATGGTCACAGTGAGCTTTGGTCTTAGCTGCCTGCAGCCTGCCTCCTTGCGCTGAGAATGCTGTGGGACCACACAGATGGCAGAAGATGCAAGGAAGGGAGGGTGGCAGGTTCTTCTTCAGAAGTCTGCGGTGCCCGCACATGTACCGGCCAGGCCACTTTGTACCAGTTCCCCCGGAGGTCAAGGGCTTTCTGCCCATGGAAGTGCTACCTCCTAGATTATTTCGTTTGGTTCTCACAGCAGCCAGGTGATCAGGGACTCTCAGAGAGGTGATGAGTTGGGACCACTGGCCTCCGGAGGTGGTACCCATCCGGATGCCCAGCCCAGCTGCCCTGGGGCACCGCCAGAGGGGCGGCAGCACCAGGTGAGGTGCACACAGATGTGCGATGCAGAAGGGGGAGAGACTGAATCTCTGGAAGAGGCTTCAAAACCAAGAACTGCTCTGCCAGTGCCTGCAGGCGTGTTAGCAGCATATCCCACAGGTGGGTGGGTGTTCACCATTCCCTGGGAGACTGACCTCTCACGGTCTGGGAAGGAGCAATTCACAAACCCCTCCCTGGCTGAGTACACTCTATACAGGGTGGTTGGGGTGAGGCTGGGGGACTCGGGGCAGAGAATCCGAAGTCCAGGCCAGCATGAGCCTGGAGAAGGGAGGAGGTGAGTGCCAGGTGATGGCTAGTCTCTGGAGGAGCTGCCAGCTGGGTACGTGACGAGGGCCCATGGGAAGCAAAGGTCCTGACCCACCGTGGAGGAGTCTTCCTCTCTCTTCCAGGGGGTGGGGAGTGAGGCTTACGCTCTTCAGTTTACACACATGTCTCTGTGCCACGCTGGCCGCACCCCGAATGAACTGGTAGGCATTAGGAAGTCCCTGACAGACATTAACATGTTTCCTGCTGCACACTTTTCTACACTCACTATTAATATTAATGATGCTCATCACTGATCCCCACACCATCTAGCATTGAGATGGCTTTAGACTTTCCAGGTTGTGAGTGATCAGTGAAAATCAATCCACTGTGGAAAAGATGCTGCATATGTAACAAGCATCAGTGTCACCAAAGTGCTTTCTGTCTGTACAGAAGGGTAGGCCTGCACTGACACAAAGCACAGCAGGGCTCTGTGTGAGCATGTGTGAGCACATGTGCACGTGTAAACGTGTGCTGCTGAGTGCGTGCGTGCCCATTACAAGCAGATACAGAAGACCAGATAGACTTACCTGCATTCACAGGTACACTGAGGACGATTCCAAGAGACATCAGAGTGGGGTATGTGACGGCAATTCCAAAATTTAACACAACATTGAATGCTGAGGGAGAGGGTGAGAAACGGGTGTTACTCGTGACCGGCCCTGGTCTCAGCTTGTCTCTGGTCTGTCTGACCCCAGCTTCCCCATCCCCTGCCCTTGGCTTTGACTCAGTGAACTTGGGTTCCTGTAAGGGCTCCAGGACTTGGGGACTAAGGACAAATGCCCTGATTACTCAGCTCTCCTCTCCCCTGAGCTCTGAGGAAGGGAAGTGGAGTCTGGAGAAGGTAATGAGTGAGGAAGCACCAACAGGACCCTGGGCTGGCTGTGTGAGCAGGAGCTCCGGGAGCTGCACTTTTAGACAGAAATGAAGAGGCATCTCCTGCTGGCACGTCTGCCTGGCACCAGCCATCTATTGGGTCATGATGATGATGACGATAATGAGGGTAACTGATAATATTTATTGGATGCAGACAACGTTAACAGTTCTGGAGCTGATGTTCTATCATAATGTTCTAGAGCAGGTGTGACTGGCCAGCTGCTCCCCAGCCCGTGGGGAGTATACTGACAGCACCAGAGGCCATGTGGCCCGCCGGGCGATTTGTTCACCACCCAGAACAGTGGTCACCACAGGCAGCACGGCAGCCACTGTGGTTCTGGAATTAGGACCCAGGATCACCGTCACCAGGGCTTCACTTTGTGAAACAAGGACCTTGAAAAGAACTGGGGGGTAAGGGTAGCAGGCCTCTGATTTCCTCCCCCAGGGCCAGGGGGGCCACAGGGGAGTCCCAGCAGCTGCTCGCCACTTACTCAGCAGGAGGACTGCGAATCCACAGAGGTTTCCCCAGGGAATGTTGGTGAAAGGGCTCCAGTACTCCACTCTGGTGAAGTAGAGGATGACAGGGACACAGGTGATGAAGAGGAGGTTAAATACACCCAGGACAGACAAGAATAAGGCAGCCTCCCCAAACTTGGCACTGCCCAGGAGGAGCTTGAACAGGACCTGCGGAGGAAGCAGAGGTGGAGGGCTGAAGGCCACTGCAGCCAACACCTGGCCACAGGTGCAGCAAGTGCCTGGGCTGGACCATGGGGCACACAGCCCCTGATGAGTAAACCCTGCCTACCAGGCCTTCAGAAATGGGCGGGGGTCTGACCTATGCTTGCTGAGCCTGTACAACTCTCCCACCCCCTCAGGAATCAGGGGGTCACGTGTTGGCATCATATTCACGACACCGTACCCCAGCTTCAGAGTATTTAAAGAGGAGGCATCCACACCCATGAGAGTATTAGTCATGATGACATAGTCCTCTCTGGACCCTACATTTGACCTCTGACTTCCTACAACACAGTCTGAACACCACTGCCCCCAGAAAAAGGGCTCTGCTGTGGAGGCATTTTCTGTGAATGGAAGGTGGAGAGACGGCCGGTCACTCACAGCTCATGGCTCTAGCCTGCCCCTCTGAGACATGGTGTGGGTCTCAGTGGCAGGCACCTGTCCATTTGCTGCACGTGAAAGAGTGGAAGGAGAGGGACAGATGTGACTGGAGCTGAAAGCTGAACCTAGTCTAGCCCTGTGTTTAGTGAGCTGGTGGTCTAATTTGAGTCTCTGCAGTTTTGTCCCTCCTTCTTTTCCCGCTTCTTCCTTTTTCAGCCTTTTCACATTTCCTGGGTATTTGTGGGTCTCCATGCAGGAAGCATGGGCAGGGAGTAACTGGGTTCAGCCCTCCACCTCTGGGCCCCTCTGGACGAGGACTGAAGAGTAGAGGGAATTGTCAGAGCATCTGCGTTCACCGCAGACTGCGCTCCATATGCTCTCGCTTCCCATTAGCACGGGCCAAGTCAGTGAGATTGAGTGAGGCCTTTTAACACAATCAGACAGTGGCTTTGAGGTCTCTGAATGGTGCTAGACTTGCATGTGTGTTTCAGAGAGGGAAGCCATGTGTGTGCCTCTGTCTGTGGGCAGGGAGCTCATGAAGGTAACACCATAGGCTGTGTTTCTCAGAGCTGGAAAAAAATGCCGTTTCCTGTAACTTTCTAGAATACTTAATTTTCTCTGGATCCATAAAGGGCCGATAAGTCTCAAAGCTAAGACTTCATTTCTCAGTGAGTCCTCAAGGCCAGGTTCCCAACCTGGGGAGCAGACAGTATTTGCATTCTCCTGGAAGGGAGAGAGCCAGGGGAACAGGGGAGAAATGGGAGGGGGTTGTGTAGTCAGGACGTGGGCAGAAAAAGTCACTTCCTCTAGACCTGCCATTAGGACGTGCTTTCTCAAGGTTTCCAATGCTCCATCAAAATGTTTTATAACCCCCAGGGTGTGGCATTTCGTGAACACTGCTGGAACGCTGGAACGTACATGGGCCTGTTCTGAGGACTGGAGGCTGCAAAAGCCACGTGACGAATAATTTAAATGAAAAAGCTGCTCCAGATACTGAAACCTTCGCACCGGATCTGGTGGGGAATGATCTTCCCGAACACTGAGCTACCATTCGGGGTCCTTGACCCTTCCCCAGTCCTCATGGAACCTCGACCTCACTAATCTCACTCAGAAGATCCATGGTCAACACCCATTTCATCCCAAAGACTGAAAGGTTTGGCCCTGGATGGGCAGGTCTGGAGGGCTGCAGCCCTGGGCAGCAGTGAGCACGGTGGAGGTGGAGGCGGAGTTGAAACCTGCCTGCACCCAGGGAGCAGATTCCGGGGTGTCCTAGGGGCTGGGCAGGCCACCGATGCACCTGCGATCTTGCTGCAGAATCTCCTGGAGCCTCACCTTGTAGAGGGCAGACATGGACGCGGAGCCCACCACCAGTGCTATGCCGATGACAGAGTGGCTGTGGAAGCCATCCGCATAGGTCATCATCACGATGCCAGCGATGGCGAGGATGGCGGCCACGATCTGGACAGGAGGAAGCAGATGTTGGTCAGGATTACCTGAGTGTCCACAAAGTTGAAATGTCATGAGACTTCAGCGACTGAGGGCACAGGGGGTCTGCTTTTCTGTCCTTCTTTGGGGAGCAGCAAGCGAAGGCTGCCCCACCCTCTGCCCCATCTACAGGCTTGTTCCCGCTAAGATGGGGACAAAGCCTGGCACAGCCGAAGAACCAAAAACAGTTGGCAGCAAGGAGGGCGCCGAGATTAGCATCACATGGTGGCTGGGCGCCCTGATTCCGGGAAACTCGAGAAGGAGGTAGCCATCATCCCAGAGATGGTTATTTGGTCATAACGGGGCCTGGCAGATGGCACCTGGATGGCACGCAGCCATTGCCTCCTGAGACCTTGCTTTTCTGCATTTCCCATCTCAACAGCCGGGGCACAGCGAGGACTGCACATCTGGGCCCCAGTTCCCTCTACAGCAGTGGGGTCTTTTGTCAGGCATGTGTCACCTGCCTGTCTGGGCCACAGGCTGTGTCCCAACCCTAGTGGTGCCATTTCTTTTCTTAGCAGCGGCAGGTGCCTCCTGCATGGCTCCCCTCAGCTGGTCTTGCGATACAGACCTCTCAGTTTGAATGGGGGCACCAGTGAGAGGCACACTGCTGAGTGCAGAGTGAAGTTGTTGGTGCACACAGCAGATAAAGCCTTTGGTACTCCCAAAAGGAAAGATGCGGTAGCTTCAAACGCAACCCAAGTTCTAATCTGAGGGGTCACGGGGCTCCGCCAGTGTCACTGGGGGTGGGGACAGCGAGCAGAGCAGACATGTACATACACATTTCCACTTCCGGATTTACAGAGCACTGCATCCCTCTATGGATCATTCGAACTTGGCTTCAGCTATTGCTAACAACAAATAGCTGACATTTGCCACGGGGTCCTAGGACGTGTTTTCTGTGCATTTTCTCCTTTACATTCAAAACAGGTAGATATTTTCATTTTATTTTACAGGCATGAAAACATGTTCAGAGAGGTTAAGAACCTTGCCAAAAGTCACAGAGCGGGTGTGTAGCAGAGCAGGGGGACAAGTGTCAGGCCTGCCTGATGGCAGAGTCAGCGTTTATTTATCTAAACAGGAAAGTGGGAATTGCGGGGGAAGCCATTGCCCATGGTACTCTGAGATTTGAACTGAAGTTTCCTTCTTGGTTTAAATGTCAAATTCTTAGGTTAGTGAAGGTAATACAGTGGAGTCTCAGACAGTGCCCCGGTTATATACTCATGCTAGTATGCCCCTCCTGCCATATTCTCACGTAACGAAGTAACTGCCCATAACACCAAGGCTCCGGAGGGAGGCGTTACCCTCCACTAGAGATGCGCCCTAGTCTGTCTGCTGTTCTTTCTGGCTTAGCAGTTTCAGCCGGCAGTATCCTTCTGCTTCACACATGGCATGTATTTCATGTTCAAATGCCACGTGCACTGGGTACAACTCTTCATTAAGAGAAAGAAACAGCAAGTTAATAGCGATTTCCCCCCAAGAGAACAAGAAAGGGCAAGTGAAAAAGCGGGTGGTGGAGAGGCAGTGGCGGTCTTCTGCTTCAGAAGACCAGGTCGTGCAAAGGTGCAGCTCGGGGCCATTCAACCTGGCTCTGCGTCAGGGGTTGACAGAGACAAAAGGAACTGGAAAAAGGAGGGAGAGAGGGAGGGAAGAAAGGTGCTAAATGTCAGATGACTTGGCGCATCTCTGAAGGAACCTGAGTCTTTCCAACTTAGGGCTGAAGTTGGGGGAACTTTTTCCTGCAGTCTTACAAGGCAGAAACCCAACCTCTTCCCCTCTCTTCTCTGTTGACTAAACAACGAACAGATGAAAGCTTCTCCTGAGCCAAGCTGTGCTGAAGAGCTGAGGGAAGGGACAGAAATACAGAAAGTGGTGGCCACCAGACTTCTGGCCCACATGTGGGGAGCCCTGTCCCCATGAGTTCATCCTGCCAGGTGGCACCAGGAGACCATGATCCCCTCACCCATGCTTCAGGGAGGGGGGTCCCAGCACAGTCACAGGATCGACCACTAGGGCTGTGGGGCACCCACCCTCTGGGCATCAGCCTTCCTTTGAAGGTTACTAGTCTACCCTTAAAAAGCAAGTGCGCATTGCTCATTTTGCACCATAACATGTTGGTGTTCGTGCCCTAAAGTGGCCTCTCCAGGAAGGACAGTCACGCTGGACCTGTGGTCCCACATGGCCCTCGCCTTCCTTCTATAGCATGGTAACCTGAGTCTGAAATAAAAGTAACTGAAATTCCCCAATTCCCCTGCTTCTCCGTCTCACACATTCCTGTGTCTCCCACCCCCTCGAATCCTACTGAACTGTCCTCCAACAAGGACTTGGGGATCCAGATGGATAGGACCAAGAGGGGTGAGAGTCACCTTCCCTGCTTTAGCCAGGGAAATGTTAGCTGGAGAAGAGGAAGAAGCACAGGCATGGGAGACCCCAAGCCAGCAGGTGGCCTCACCTGGTGTGGGGTTCTGCCTCATTCCCCACCCAGCCCTGGGCTGGGACCTAGTGCCCCAGTAATTCACCAACACACTGATCCCCATGGCCACACTTCTTTATCGGAGGTCAGGCTGCAGGGGAAGGGAAGCCAGGTCTGAGACTGAGCATCAAGGAGGGAATGGGGAGGTGGGGTAGACTCAGCAAAGTCAAGGTCGGGGCACCTCCCTGACTGGCACCGCCCCCTGCTCTCGCTGAACGTGTGCCACTGACACAGACATTTCAGATCTGGACAGCTTTGGAAAATGAAAAAGGGAAAGAACAGGCTAATGTTCAAATATACTTCTTCCAGCACTTTCCCTTCCAACTCCTGGACAGTTTTTTAAAAAGCAGTTTATTGATTATACTATTACAATTGTCCTAATTGTTCCTCCTTTGCCCCTGCCCCCCCCCATTCCCTCCAGCAATTCCCACCTTAGTTCATGTCCATGGGTAGTGCATATAAGTTCTTTGGCTTCTCCATTTCCTATTCTATTCTTAACTTCCCCGTTTATTTTGTACCTATGGATACCCTGCTGATAACCCTCCAAATGATCTCCATGTCCATGATTTTGCTCCTGTTCTGGTTGTTTGCTTAGTTTGTTTTTTTAGATTCAGTTGTTGATAGTTGTGAATTTGTTGCCATTTTAATGTTCATAGTTTTGATCTTCCTTTTCTTAAATAAATCCCTTTAACATTTCATGTAATAATGACTTAGTGATGATGAACTCCCTTAACTTGACCTTACCTGGGAAGCACATTATCTGCCCTTGCATTCTAAATGATAGCTTTGCTGGATAGAGTCATCTTGGATGTAGGTCCTTGCCTTTCATGATTTTGAGTACTTCTTTCCAACCCCTTCTTGCCTGCAAGGTTTCTTTCGAGAAATCAGCTGACAGTCTTATGGGAACTCCTTTGTAGGTAACTGTCTCCTTTTCTCTTGCTGCTTTTAAGATTTTCTCTTTAACCTTTCACATTTTAATTATGATGTGTCTTGGTGTGGTCCTCTTTGGGTCCAACTTGTTTGGAACTCTCTCTGTTTCCTGGACTTCTATGTCTATTTCCTTCACCAAATTAGCAAAGTTGTCTTTATTTTTTCAAATAAGTTTTCAATTTTGCTCTTCCTCTTCTCCTTCTGGCATCCCTGATTCAGATGTTGCTATGTCTGAAAATGTCCCAGAGGCTCCTTATACTATCCTCATTTTTTGAATTTTTTGTTCTTGCTCTTCTGGTTGAATGCTTATTTCTTCCTTATGTTCCAACTTGCTGATTTGAACCTTGGCTTCCTCACTTCTACTGATGGTTTCCTGTAGATTTTTCTTTATTTCACTTAGTGTAACCTTCATTTCTTCCTTTATGTTGTCAGTATACTCAGTGAGATCTTTAAGCATCCTGATCACCAGTGTTTTTAACTCTATCTGATAGATTGGTTATCTCTGTTTTGTTTATTTCTTTTTCTGGGGTTTGTTTTGTTCTTACATTTGGATTATATTCTTTGTCTCCTCAACTTTGCAGCCTCCCTGTGTTTGTTTCTGTGTATTAGGTAGAGCTGCTTTGACATCCTATAAATTGTGCGGGGTGGAGCCTTAGGTAATCGTCAGGGCAGGGCAACCCACTTCGCCACTTTGTGGCTCTGTGTGTGTGTGTGTGGGGGGGAGCTCAGAGAGGGGACAGTGTCACTGCTTGGTTTCTGTAGGTTGCCTGACACTTGCCCCATTTCCAGTCACTTCACCCACTTCCCATATGTGACTGGCGCCCTTCTAGCTGTTGCCCTGGGGGTGAATCCCAGAGTGAGTGGGTTTGTATATGTTCTAAGTCCATGTGGTCCCTTTAAGCTGAGCTTCCTGAAAATCTGGTAGTTTCTTCCACCACCCCAACCCCCACTGGTTTTAACAGCCAGAACTTACAGGTATTTCTCTTCTTGGCACTGGAACCCTGGGCTGTGCGGTCTGGCCTGGGGCTGGGATTGTTTACTCCTAAGGTGTCCCTCCTGATTTGTACCCACATGTGAATGTGGGATCGTCTGTTCTGCTGCTGCCACCACCTCTCCATAGCACACCGTGTCTCCACGCCTCTCCATCTGTCTCTGTGACTCTACCCATCTGGATGAGTGTGGCTTCTTTAAATCGTTGGTTGTCAGCCTTCCATACAGCCTGGTTTTCTGATGGTTCTGGGTGTTATTTGTTTTGGGATCTAGTAATTTTTTCTATGGTTGTGTGAAGTGAAGTGTATCTCCCTATACCTCCATCTTGGCCAGAAGTCTCCTGGACTGTTCTTATGGACTCAAAGAATATTAGCATTTGGGGGGACTTTAGAGGTCCTCTAGTATATCCTTCTTACATCGGAGACTCGAAAAGGGGCTGGGCTGTGCCGCCCCGCCCCAGGACTCCCCCAGGCTCGGCATCCTCCTGTGCTGTGTTTGGGTGGCCTCCCTAACAGAAGGGACTCAGGGTCAGAGGCTGGAGTCACTGTTCTGGGGGACCCCTGAGATTGAAGTGCTTGTGGAAAAAGTCCAGGGTCCCCACATGGATGACCTTAGCTGGTCTCCTTGCTCTTTCATCAGACCCCCTAGTTTGAAAGCCTGAGCTGCACTGGATGGTTAGGAACAGCGTCTGAACAGCCAGGTGATCTCATCTTCAGTTTCCCCTGAGATGCGGGCTGGGCTCACCCAGTCACCTCTTTCTTCATCCAGGTGCTGACCACAGCTGTGTGAGCTTTGGTTTTGAAAAGGGCCGTATATCATGCCCCAGAGTCCTAACTGCTCCACTCCGTGGCTGCTTTCCCTACACAAAACTGCCTCCTTCAAGGTCACTGCCAACCAAAGAATTGGCTGACAAACCTAACCCTTCTAATTGAGACAGAGATAACATGTTTTCTGGGCCAGGCGTGCATCATCTCGTTCTCACAGCTGTTCTAGAAAATGAACACTAATGTTCTATTTTGAAATGAGGTCACTAAGGCTGAGAGACGTTAAGTAACTTGCCCCAGGTCTAACAGTGTGTGAAAGTGGAACCAAACCCAGACTTGCCTCTGGACTTGAGCTTGGCTGTTGTGTCAGCATCCCTGAGTCTGAAGAGCCAGGAAGCGTGAAAAGTACACGTAAGCTCAGAGTCACAGGATGACATGGGCCAGCTCAAGCTCCTTTTGACAGCCACCTCCATGGCCATGAGCAGCCAGGCTCGCCCCACATTAGAAGACACATTTGTTTCTTTTTGTTCTGCCCATGTAACCTGGGCCTGTTTGCATATTCCAGGAGCAGCAGCCCCTGTGATCTGAGTAACTGTCTTCCTGGCCTGCGTCCTCTCTGCCATTGCTCCACAAACCTGATGCTCTGTTCCTTCATGCCTGGGTGCCCGGAGCTGTATGCTCAGCCCTCCAGGATGGGGATGGTGTCAGCTCCTTCCAGGCCATAGAGATGACTTGGTGGAAGGTGCCAGCTGACCTAGCATCTGAGAGAAGGCTAAGAGAACCCATGTGCCAAGTAGATATTATCCTGGGTGAACATCTCCACCTGCTCATCAAGGGGAAACTGTCAGTCACTCCAACTGGCTGCTGGTGTCTCATGGACTTTGCTAGTTCTCTGAATTCCTGAAGATGAGAGGAGGGAAACCCACCATGACTTAGAGTGGGCCACTCTTAGGGGACAGGTCACATCCTTCTAAGAGAAGTGATGATTGTTGGAGACTCAAGTTCCATCACCCACGCTGGCTCCTTGGACCCTTGCTCTGGTCTGGCCTGCTGCCAAGGCTTCAACCCTGCACGTTGATCAGTATTCAACAGTCAGCACAGGCCTAGCTGACCAAGTAGCCAGGATGGCTAGACTGTATCAGTGCAGACATGGGGGAAGTGCCGTAGCCATGTTTGGCAACAAAGGAGAGATTGGATGGGCCACGTTGTTCTCTGTGTATCTAAGAGGATCTCAAGTATTTTTACACCACCTTCTCTTAACCTCAAAACACTTCTGGTTTCTTGTGCTTACGTGCAGAATGAACCTTACAGCCTCTCTTCCCAGGAACAGGGTCTCATTTGCAATTTGCTTTACACGTCAGAGTTACACCAGAAAGTTCCACGCATTCCCTTGGCTCTATGTATCAAAATAAAGTCACAAAGGGCACCAGTGGGTGGCAGCAGACCCCAGGACATCTATGTCTGCAGTGTCCAGCTGGGAAGGCTGTCTGGGTTACTGCTGGGACTACCCAGCAGTAGCATTCTTCAGGGAGAGGTATCAGATCATTTATTTGCTGAAAGCTTTTTTTTTGGGTGGTAGCACAGTGAGTTTTTAATTCCCAAATTAACACTAAGCCTTAAAACAAAATTCCCCCCCCCCCACCCAACTGCAAGCTAAAAATACTGCCCAGCAGTTGACTCACGTCCCCGCTGCTGTTTGAGTTGGTAAGTGGGCGGGAATCTGCCATTAGGGTGATTTCATAATTCCCAGGACAGGAGGGAAGGACACAATACAGCCTGTGGGGCGTCCCTTGCTGAGAGTCAGCATGGTTCACTCTAAGAAAACCGCCATGCAAAGGGCTCTTTGCTTTGTGCGCAGCCTGCCCGGGCTCAGGGGAAGGAAGGAGTGACACATGCTCTTACTACAAGAGAACGAACTAGCCTTGGCCCAATCCTCTTTTTGTCCTTGTTTGTGGCAAAGTGGTAACAGGACAATAGCAGCTCTTAGCCACGAGAGGGAGACAAACAGAAGCCACCAGGATTCAGTCAAGACTAAATGTCACCTTGTCCTTTCATTGAGGGCAAGACCCTCTGTGTTTCCACTGATATTTGATCTGCATTTGCCATATTTCATGCAATGGTGACAAGATTGGACTGCCCTAAATCTGATTCGATTTCAAAGGAATATACTAAGTCTTGGTTGTGACAATAAAAGGTAACTCAAGGGATGTCATTTTACTCCCCCTTGGTTTATCCTTCCACAGTTGGATTTAGCATGAATGTGTTGCGTCCACCCTGTCTCTGAGAGCATGGTCCAGACCGAAGGCCTGCTGAGGCTGCACACGCATGGCTTTCGGAGACCCCTGTGGCTCATGGGTCCACCCTGTGCAGACTGACAGTGTTGGCAGAGAGCGAGGGCTGAGCACACAGGGCAGGGGGCACACCCCTACCCCAGGCTGGGTCCCTGCCTGGCACACACTTTAGGGAATGGTTGTTGAGATGCTTGGAATGAAAGGTGCTTTAATGAATGCTCGTCTAGCATGGTTTGCAAGCAGGAAGGCTGGCAAGGCGCACCAAGAACCGGGCCTTCTGCTGGGTCTCTGTGCTGCTGTGAATCAGAGGGAGCATGGTCAGCAGCCTAGGCTCATGGTCCTGCACATGGAGCTGAGCAAGCCAGCAGGCGGGTCTGGTGGACATGAGTGATGGAAGGAGACAGACAGGAAGGAACTTACCCTCACGCCCATGAACCTGTCCCTCAGAACGATCCACGAGAGCAAGAACACGAAAGCCTTGTTGCAGCAGAAGAGCACAGAGGCGTCTGTGGTGTTTATTTTTGTTATTGCATATAGGTACAGGTAGTTTGTGAGTGTCCAGAGAACCCCAAAGGGGGCCGCCTTGGTGAAAAACACCTTCAAAGTCAAGCCATTGTCTCCAAAAAATCGACAGCATTCCCTAAAACAGGAAAGAAGGCAGTGTTATTTCATGTGTTTATGTTCCTATACCCGGTCTTTTTGAAAGCAAATATAGGGTGGAGCGGGATCTTTTTATTTATTATTATTTATCAATAGCTCTCAATTCAAGCTCTCCACCCAATTGCTTTGGTCCATTGGTGAAAACGGTGCACAAGGGTCTGATGTTGTGACTCTCATGTTCAGTTTGCAGTTGACACTTCCAGATGGAAGGGGGTGCTGGGATTGTCTGACCTGGAGGAGGGCCAGTTCCATGGGGACTGGTTGAGGGGTCCTGTCACTTGCTTAGAAAGAGGACACCACTAGTCACTAGAGTTTTCTTTTAATGGGGAGGGTGGATACTTGAAGAGTACTCATCGGAACTTATTTTCTAAGAGTTTGCCCCACACCAGAACCACCTTTGCGACCAGGCAGGGCGAGCCCTCCACAGGAACACCTAACTCACTTCGGCCACGGCACCAGGACATGCTCGTGGTCTCCACGTTTTCTCCACAAGGTTGTTCGCAGAGTTTGTTGTTCCACCAAGTGGCAGTTCCCGTGTCCCCACCATTGAGAGCCTCACAGGAGGAAAAGCGGATCCGAGTGTTGGCAGTGGGAGAGTGAGGAGAGGAAGCCGATGGAGAGGAGAGTTTCTTGATGCCACCCTACAGTCTAGGGGCAGGGCCACTGACATTTGAAAAAGTGCTTATGAAAAACCAAGCCAACTCTCCACACACAGGAGATGGCAGAGGAGGCCATGGGCAGAGAGGCAGAGAGAGCCCTGGGAGGGCCCTGGCCCGCACGCAGCTCTCTGCCGCCCTGACCATTGGGGAGTGAAGACCGCAGGTCTGCGGCCCCATGAGCCAGGCCTGGAGGTGGATGAGCAGGGACTCACCCCTCCTCCAGCTGTCACCACCTCTCCAGCCATCCCTGCCCCTCCAACTGTCATGTCCCCCACAGCTACCACCCCGCTCCAAACAACCAGTCCCCCCCAGCCATCAGCCCCCTCCAGCTGTCACCATCCAGTCTCACAGGCTGGGACCAGCACAGCAGATGTGCCAGAGAGGGCAGGGGTCAGTGAAAGAAAGAAGAGACATAGTAACTAGACACCAAATCGGCCAGGGTGGGGACTAGCTGTTGCCTAATAGCAAAGTGTAGTAGTAAAGGAGGAAAATTTTAAAAAACAGTCAGAAGAGAACTGGTGTGATTTTCAATGTAATTTTGTTGGCTCTTGCCCTCAATCCACAGAAGAAACACAAGTTGTCATCACCTGTTACTGGACTCAGTCCTACGTTGCTTCTAAATGAACCAGTGCCAAGTAAAACATGCGAATCTCTGAATTTACCTTGAAATCAGTTCCACTAAATCAGTCCCATGTTGGCTTTATATAAGCGAACATTACCCGCAGGCTGGTCTTCTATCTGCCATGTAATTTTCAGCAGCATTTTCTATGGGGTCTTCTCAAGAGCCTGATCGAAGAGCAGTCTCCTTCCCCAGGGACAGGGACCAGGGTGGCTGCCTTTGTGTGGTGACTGCAGTGGCTGCAGAGTGATGCCAGTCCCTTGAGTGGGACCCACAGGAAACACAAGAGCTCTTTCCTGTCATTAATGTCAACTACTTCAGCTAAGAGGTTACCCTTCTTAGGGGAATACACCACGAGTAGGATGTCCAAGTTCCCTCTAACTCACTCTCACAAAAAAAGGATCCCCATCATGATAGGGCCCTCCGACGTCAATCCGAGGGTCTGTGTTTGATCCCCACCCCCCCCGCCAAGTGAAACTCTGCTGGCCCCTTGAGGTCTCAGGACCGGGGGTCTTAGCTCGGCAGAGTGGATCTTAGTTCCAATGGACCCAAGATGACCGGAACCTGGGCTAGAGAGCCTTGTGCTGTTTTAGGACCAAAGCCTGTCCTAACCCATGTCAGCTGGGGAGAAAGCCGTGGCAGCAGGAGGTGGGGCTCCCCACGATGAGAGACCAGTCCTGGGAGGACGTCCTGGGAGGGAGTCTGCTGGGAAGTCGGTGTTAGGAAGCACAGGGCAAACACCAATCAGTTTTTGAGGCGGTAGAATATTTAGAAGGAAAGAGCTATCACTAATGCACATCAAGGTAAATGAGACACAAGAGGCAAATATTGCTGGCAGGACAGATGCCAGGTTGTTCCCAAAGGGAGACAGAGTCAGGGAGCACCATGTGCAATCAGGTAATAATGAGACTGCCACCACCCAAGAACCAGGAAAGCATTACGTTGAGAGGAAAAGAAATCAGGCAAGGGGTGGACAGAAACCAGGGGGCATCTACATTTAAGAGACACAGAGGTAAGCATTTAACTCGGTTAAGTTGCCAGGTGAACTAGCCACAAGAACTGCGAGTGGCTGAGAGTGAGTAGGAGTTGCTGTTTTTAATAATAATTTTTTAAACTTATTTTCCTTTTCCAAAGTACATACATGTATTCAATTGCTAAAAATAAAAAATCATTTAAAAACATGTAAGGGAGTGGCTCAGTGTCTGTGGCTGGAGCTGAAGCCCGAGTGTTCTGAGGTAGCTTTGAGAGCGCAGTTTGAAAACCGGGTGGAGGAGCCCTGCAAGTCACAGGTAAGGATGCTGGGGCCCAGATCGACTGAGCACCGCTCTCTGGTTCAGACCCAGGTGGAGTCAGACCTGCAGCCTGTGCTCCCTCCGCAGCGATGCTCCCAAAGATGCCTTCTCTCTTTATGATCCTTTCCGTCACCTTTTAAACCTGTCAGAGCTTGCTAAGCTTAAAATATCCCTTGAAGCAAAGCAAGCACCTTGTCAGCCCCTTCCCTTCCCTCCTCTCTCCCAGAGCCAAACTGTTTCAGAAGAATCACTTGCACCCTAGTCCCCCAGGGCCACCTCTCCATTCAGCGCTGGTTCATGGTCTGCCCCCACCACACACCCAAACCCCTGGAATGCTTACATGTGACCTCGAGTTGCTAAATCCCATAGGCCCTTCCCGTTGTTCACCTTACTCTTGGGAGCCTCTGACTGCCGGTCATTCCTCCTTGAAACACCCCCTTGGCCTCCAGCTCCACACATCCCCATTGGTGTCCTCCTACTTCTTACCAAACAGGATGCTATGTTACTCTCAAATTTTCCTATTCTAATAAAAAGATGACAAATATAGTCATGCTTACAGTTTTACAAAACTTTCAGAATTTTCCCTAAAGAACAACTGTATTTATAATAGAATGTGAAGGGGGTATAGATGACCCAAGGGTAGCTTATGAAGCGCACTGTGGCTCCCAAGAAGAAGGTGTGTCTGTGTAGTTAACTGTGTCATATAGGACACACGCCAGCCCCTGGGATGGGCTTGGATGCTCATTTTACACTCGAGGGGCGGACCCCCAACTTCCACACAGAGCACAGGATTTTCCTGGAGGTGGGTGGCAGTAGACTGGTGCAGCCTGTGCCACCACTGTCTCCATCCTGAGGACCAGTGAGCAGACTGCAGGTGGTTGTGCAGGTATGAACTCCAGCATCAGCAGGAAGGTTGGCCTCTGGGAACTTGAATGTTTCTCAAACTGGAGAGTCCGAAATTAGGAAATAAAACTTTTCTGACAGCCCAAATTTATGGCAGCATCCAGTGTTTATATGCTGGTTAGTTCTTTTCATTTTTGTTTTGTTTTGTTTTGTTTTGTATTTACTTAGAGCTTTGAGCCAGCATAAGCAGCAGAGACCACTTACCAAAGCCTATGAATTAGGCTTTTGTTTTGCAGATATTCAGACATCTTTTGGAAACTTTCCGTGGAAGGGTTTTCTCAGGTGAGCCACTGCTGCTCATAAAGAGCGAGGCCACGACTGCACGGGGTGGTCAGCAATGCACATCCTCCCTCCACAGCAGCCCAGGCTGAGCCCCAGTATGTGCCTTGTGTTCCAGAATCGAGTTGTAAAGACTTGCCTAAAAATAAATAACAAAGATGAACTTTTACGGCATAATTAGGAGAGATGAGTCATTTTATTAGCTTGATTCCTACATTGTAACTAGCAACTAGTAGCGTTTTTTGCTAGCAGGGAGTCTAGCAATTGTTTATGTGTCTGGTTGAAATTGCATCTCTCCACCTGTCTGCCTACCCAGTCATCAGCCAGGTCTGAAGACGCATGCCTGAGATGTTCAGAGGCAGAAAAGCATAGTTCTGCTTTGATGTTTGTAGCGATGTCCTTTTCAGAAAGGGACCTAAGAGAGGGGGGCATTCACAGTGTGCAGAGACTCTGGTCCCCAGAGGCTCTCCCCAGAAGGATTCGGCCTTCACCATGGCTTGGTGAGGGAATGTTCCAGAAGTAGGTTGCTTGCATGTCCCACTAGCTAGGAATTTCCCAGCCTCCTGAGCAGGACTCTGTTCTTCCTCTTGGGCCCAGCAGGCTGTTCTGCACACACACCGTGCAGCAGACCATATGAAAAGTGCAGAGAGTGCTCACTCCCCGCTTGAGGTCCTGCCCACAGGGCTGCTGGCTAACCTGCTCATTCCAATGAAGGAATGCTGGGTTTCATGCCTCAGTGGGAGTGGGGAGGACTGAAGCTGCGAAAGCAGGATGGCCAGCAGCTTCCATTTACACGTGGAGACTGATGAGCTAGCTGAAGCAGTTTGGCCACCCCGGAAGGGTGGGCCTTCAGAATTTCTGTGCCTTTCCTCCACATCCAAAAGAGCTTCCCAGTACAGACACCATTCTGCCTGTTCTGGAGAGTTCATGCAAATTCTGCCATGTGGAATAAAGCTGCTCTGAGGATCTCTGCTTATGAGAGCCACCCCATCCTGAGACGGCTGCGAGGATTTCTGCAGTGGGGACACCACCAGGACCTTCTGTGGCCGGATGGGATTTCTCTCCTGTGCGGAGAAGGGATACACAGGCTCTGATGAGGGTCCTTAGTGCAGATGTGGACTCGGTGGCTCTGGAAGTGTCAAACTTCAACAAAGCATACCCTGCAGAGAAGACCGGCCCGCTCGGCCGGCGCCGAGCATGGTTTACTGAGTCCCAGAGAGAGCAGCTGCTGGGCTCCATGTCCACGTTGTGCCTTTTCACTGATTCCACATTGGCGATGGCTCATGCTGAGTTCCACTGAGCTGGCAGGTGTGGAACCAGGACCACAGGCTCACAGCACAGGGCCTGACAGCAGGTTTAGCACAGTGGAGGAGGCCTGGGATGTCCTGTGCACTTTTCCCGGCCATCGAAAGGTGGCTGCAGCCCACACTTCACAAGGATGCTGGGGTGACTTGGGGTCAGATGGTGCCCACAGAGTCCCAGAGCTGACCCTGCCACTGTCGCAGATGGAGCACTCCTCCACTGGCAGGTCCCACTTTCTTCCTAGTGGGCTGTCCTTTGGGGCTTCGGAGCACAGAAAGGAGCATGGCTAGCTGACCACAAGGAAGACATTTGTAGTAATTGTTCCACCAGAGAAGGACCCAGGGCTCCCACTTGGGCCCACTCATTCTCCTAACACCACATTCCAGGAATCTGGGATTCTACCAGTGAGCAAGGAGCACCGGCAGAAAGTCCCAAAATCTGGTCGAGTTTCTTGATGACCTTGGGAGAGCAGCTCTCCATCCCTAGCCCTGCCCATCTCCACCCTTATGATGGAAAGTCCGAGACTAGAGATGGAGGCCTGAGCCCATGAACAGGGTGCTCTGCCTCTGTCACTGCAGCAGGCAGTTGCGTTTGGTACAGATCAGTGGCCAGAGTGGCAATGTTCGAAGCCCAAGCTCTGCAGGGAGCACCATGGTGTACAACGAGCTGTCTCATCAGCTGCCTCCCAGGTCCGCCTCCTGTACCCAGAGTGAGGATGAGGTGGTTACGTTATGTTGTGGGGATTCTGAAAGGCCGTCAGCAGCATGTTAGTCTCTCTGTCACTCCTGCTGACACCGTCTGCTGTCCCAGGTCTTACTCAGGGGGCACGAGCCCTAGCTTGTCTTAAGGAGCTGTCTGCTAAAGCTCCTCCCGAGGACCCAGCAAGGACTGCGTGGCACAGAGAGGAGGCTCTGCCTTATTACAAAGGCATTTCTCTGCTCTGGACTGAAGTCAGCTCTGCCCAGCGCTGTGCTCCCCCAGGCTTCAGAAGTTCAGAGTCACACCTGCCTTGCTATTCCCTTCATGGAGCTCCAGGTACCTAACTCCTCTGGGGCTTCCTCCTTGACCACCAGCTACTGTTCCTGCAGCGTCCTGCACACCTGCCTGTTCTAACCCATGCCCAGCCCCTCACATCTCCACAGAGTTCCTATAAACGCTGTTCACATCAGTGTCTCTTCCCATACACCACCGACCTCTTCCTGGAGAGATCTGCTAAAGAGTGTAGATGCACAAGCCACAGGCTCAGACCACAGTGTGGTGATGGCCAGAGGGAAGGGGGACTGGGTGCAGGTGAGCAAAGGGCGGGGTGGGGGAGCAGGGAGCTTCTGCAAGAGTGTCAACAATAAAATGACAGTTAAAAATAAGAGAGAGAAGCCTGTGTGCGAGTCCCCTTTGCACCCACCAGGACCTAGGACAGCGCCCGACTACAAGGGGTGAGGGAGTGAGCAAAACTCAGCTCTTGATATCTAGGCCCATTTTGCCAACATCAGTGCATTTAAATTGCTAGGGAGTTCAGCATGTGGCCATCGTGTAAAACTACAGCCCACCTGTGCTGGCAGGGATGTTGGAGACCCAGCTTCCTGATGTCAGATGTCGCTCAGGCACATGGGTGATGAGCTCTGAGCCCTGCCGGGTGACAGAGGTACCGGTAGCAGGGCTCAGTCTGGAACTAGGGGCTCCAACTCACCCCTCCACCCCCCATGTTTATTTTAGTGGAACCTGAACAGTAGCAGTCATGCCAGGGGCACTCTCCCTACGAGAGAGTGGCTGCCACCGTGCAGCCAGGACATGGGGAGAAAAACGCCATGGAGCCTGCTGTGTGATTCTCGGGCCCTGGGCCCCTGGGGCCTGCATGCAGCTGGGAGTCAGGGGCTCAGCCTCCCTGGGTTTTGCAGGAATGGGCATCCCGGTTTGGGGTATATTTCCTGCCACTTGTTCTGCAGATGTGTGGGCAACGCTCTAGGCTATTTTCAGGAGCTGTGTCAAAACTATTTAAACTCACAGGCACACATTTATCAACACATTTCTGCTTTCCAAAACAGGCTTCCTTCAAACCAATGAGAGGGAAAGATTTGTGCAAGTTGGCATCAGAAGAACCGGCTGTGTTTTCCAGATCTCAAACCTGAGGTAAAACAGATGACATAAGCTCAATACGGGCTGAAAGCTCAGGGCTGTTACTGAGGAGGCCACATCCACAGAAGGTAAAATGGAATTCTGTTGTATCTCAAGGACAGAAGTGCTCACGGATCTAGTCGATCCCACAACGTGCCATTTTGGATCAAATGGGAGTGTACAAACTGTAAAGCTTTTCAAGGTCGGTGCCAGGAGCCTCAGCTGTGGGTGTGAGCTCGCTGACCTTGAAGGCAGTTCATGTGTCTGTCTGCCTTGTTTGCCCTACTTTCATAGCCAGAATTGCCTCCATCCAAACAAAGAGCACAGACTACTTAGGAGCAGGAGGGATTTCTGTGCCACAAGCTGGGGGCCCTGTTTAAAATAAATTAGACTAGACCTTAGGGCCTTTCCGAACCCACATGGCCGGGGCCTGCGCTGTGGACTGCAGACATGCCACGCGCTGTTCGCCCTTGAAGTCATCACAGTGACTCCTAGAGATTGAAGGGCTCAAAAATGGCCGAAAGTTGTCCTTTCTTTGGGGTGTTTCCGTAGCTCAGAGAGAACCCCAGGGGACACCTGAGTTCCTGCTCTGGTGTCCTCCCGCCCTAGACTTAGACCTACCCTCATGGAGCTGCTGGCTCTTGTCCCCAGGGGTCCGCTTTACCTCTGGGGCCTCTGAGGGACCTTCCTAGTTCCCACCCCACCGCACTTCCTGTCTGTGTTCCTTTCCATTCGCCCAGAGCCTGAAATGCTCCGATTCAACCAGCTGTGGTTGGGAAAACAGTCTCCGTTTTCCAGGGAAGTGGAGATTTCTGATGTGAAGTGACACCTGTCTGCCCAGGGTGGCAGAGAGGTCTCTAGAGGCAGGATTTTGCTTGTGCTCCCTTTCAGGAACCTGATGATAGGCCTTGGGAGTCTTAAATCTAAAAACTGGTTAGCTGTATGTCTCTAGGCCTCTGTTTTTCATCTGTGAAGAGCAGGACCAGTTCAAATGACCTCTAGGTTCCTTTTACATGAACACTCTCTATGAGTATGTGATTCCAGCCTGGTAGCCTGAAAATCTCAGGCTGGAAGTCACCCCTGGGGCATAGGCCAGGCCGAGGGAGGCAGCCTGCTTGACCCTTTCACAGGGGCCTCCCAGGCAGCAATGTCCCTCCACTCAGAGGCCATTAACCCTGGCCCCATGTGGGCCCCACAGACCAAACTCGTGGGCCCTTTGCCCCTTGGGCAGGGCTTTGGGAATGCCACACACTCTTGTCTGGCATCTAACATCCATTCTAGCCTGTCAGAAGGTTCCACCAAGTATCACAATCATTTTCATTGGCAGCAGTTCAGGAAGCAGATGATTTCAGGAGCCCAAGTCTTTCCTGACCGTGTCCTCTGTGCCCATAATCAAGACCCTACCCCAGGCCGGTTGGCAGTGGCCACAGCTTGGAAGCCAGATGGTTCCCCTGCTGCCCTCAGCCAGACTGGGAAGGGACCAACTGCACCAGCCACGCTGTGTATGCCCTGGCTCTACAGGTGACTAGTGGCTGCTACACAGTACACGGGCAGCAGGCAGGCATAGAGCAACGCTGGCAGGGATGGGGGACTCGAGGCTGTACAAGTTTCTGCCCGCCTCACGGCGGGGAACATGCGCACAAGCCACTGGACCTGCAGCCACACCCAGACGGGTGCCCTCTGAGGTTCTGGGGGGGCCAAGCCAGCCGGGCCGCCGTCCCCACCCCCTGCCCCATGTTTCCATCACTCTCAGCCCACCTCCAGCCTGGTGCTCCTGTCTTGACCTCCACCCGTTCCTAAGGTTCTGGCTTTTGCTTCAAAGTGCACATGGAAAGTACCAGGGCCATCCACAGTCATTTGCCTCTTGGATGCAAGCAGACATTGCCTGCGGTGAGCACAAACCATGGTGGCTTCTCATCACTCGCAAAGATCCCTCTGCTGGCCAGCTCTGGCCTCCTCCTCACTCTGTTATTTTGGGGAACTGCTCCTATTCCTAATGTACCCAATGCCCCCTCCCCCAAGCTCTGACAGAGGTCCACGGGGTGTGGTCCAGGGAGTGGCTGCAGAAGCAGCACTGCCTGGAGCTGGTTAGACCCAGACTCTCAGCCTGCACCTGAGACCTCCTTTCTCTGCAGGTTAGAATTGCAGGTTAACAGGCCTCTCTGGTGACCTGGGTGCATGCTAGTATTTGAGAAGTGCTCCTCCAGCCACCTGCACGGAGAGGCAGGTGCCGCCTGTGCCTTTCTGGCCAGTGATTTGTGCAGGTGTGGGTGAAGGATCGGTCATGTTGCCAAGCTAGGCTCCAGTCTCTCACCCCCAACAGCCATCGTGATCAGCCATTGGCTTTTTCAAATTTCCGGTGGAGAAGGGTCTATTCTTTAGTGGCAAATCCAAAGTTTAAGGCCAGATCCACTGGTGGCCTATCCCAACCCTAGAGCAATCCGCAGTAAGAGAGAGTGAAGCCTTATGCAGAGTGGCAGAGCTGACAGAGATTGGAGCAGGAAGGAGGAGAGGCAGAAGCAAGGTCCCTCCTACTAGCTTTTCAAGTCCCTGGTTCTAGCTCCCCAGGTTCTTCACCACTGTGGCTCATTGCAACCAGATACCGAGCTCCTCCATCCACTCTCAGAACTCCGAAAGCACTCTTCCAGGAAATCTCACTTTTTTGCTTAAACTAATTTGGTTTTATTCATTTTTAACTTAAAGGGTCCTGACAGGTACCCTCAAAATCAGAGGCTGGGGCCTCGGCCCTGCATGCAGGATGAAGAGGGAAGCTGAGCAAGGTCCTCAGCATGTCCCCTGGTGAGAAGTGACCCCACCTTGACCTTGTGCTCCAGCACATGGGCAGTGAAGGTATGGCTTCCAGTTCAGAGTACCTGCACATGCACGTACTCACCATATATTCCTCAGTCTGGATATTTCGACCATCAATAGGACTTTTCCGAGGGGTTTGCCGCACTCTTTAATCTGAAGTCACATCTTACACCATTTCTGGAAGTTTCTTCTCATCATTATTCTTTTAAAAATTGCTTCTCCCCATTCTTTTTTTGGAGCTCCTATTAGAGGAATGTTATTGTTTTTTATTTCTTAACATTCCATGGTCTCTTCTTGCCACCCCCTCCCTTTGTATTTTCCACCTCTTTACGTTTCTCTGTGTGTTACGTTATTCTGGATGATTTCCTCAAAATAACCTTTTGAATCACTGGTTCTCTTACCAGCTGCATTTGGTTTATTGTATAACTCATTAATTTCTAGAATGTTTACATGGTTACCTTTTAATTTTGGCCCCACATACAATGCCCTCTTCTCCTTTTTCTTTGAACATTTGAAACAGATTTTTAATAAACTCCTTTTGATTTGCTCAGTAGTTTCCAGGGTGTGAATCCCACCATTTGTTGTGGTTTGCTAACTTCCTCTTTCACGGTAGTTTTTCACTTCACGATTTATAAATTTTGATGTTGGGCTCGCTTTAACTGGGAGTTCTTTGTGAAAATACCACATATACTATATTGTGGAGCTGTCCTCATGCTTTTTATTGATCCAACAGCAGATTTCCCCAGACTTGGGCGGCTTTTTGGTTAATGTTTCACCTGCTTGGTTTAAGTGAATTTGACTCCATACCTGCATGCAGCGAGGGCTGGCAGTTCCAATTTTTAACAGGTGACTTGTTCCTTTTATGCGCCAAGGGTGGGCCACCTGCTGTGTGCCACGCGGTGGTCTTGTAGGCAGAGAAGTTCTCATGTCCTGTTGTGGAAGGAGGGCCCTTCCAGGTACAGTCTCTGTTACAGGGGCACAGACATGTTTCCAGTGGTACTGGAGGCCCATAGGCTCAACCTGGGCGTGTGGTTAATGTTGAGGGTCCTGTGGGCAGTGCGGTCTTTGCTAGTTTTCATTTCCGGCACCTGGCTCTTCCTCTGCCTCAGTGTCAAGAACAGCAAGTATTGTATTTAAACTCTTGCTCTCAAGTGGGAATTCGTCTCCCTCCCTTGCTGGTCTCTTTTCTTCTGCCCGCCTCTCTGCAGAGCTCCTCCAGGATCACTCACTGTGAGCCAGTGGTTGCTGGTTCCCTTGATGCTTTGGCACGTCACCATTGTTCCAAGTGCCCTGGGCACCTGCACTGAGAGGAGCCAGGTTCTCTCTCACCCTCGCTGCCTCCCGCTGCACTCTCTGTGCCTCTGCTTTCTCCCCCATTCTCTTGAATTCTTTAGCACAGGAGGCAGATTTCCCATGGAAGACTTTCTCCTTCTTTTCCTTATCTTCCACGCTCCCTGAGAACAGAGCCAGGCATACAGACTAACATTTCGGGGTGTATGAACCCTGTTTGAAACCAAACCAACAGGTCCAGTACCCACTCACATGGGGAGGGGACGAGTCCCAGGGAAACATTTCTGTGTGCGTGAACTGGAGCAGAGGGAGGCGGGATGCACAGACATGAAGTCAGACACCCTGGATTGGAAGGCTGCCCTCACCATGCCCCATGGCTATGGGAATTAGAGAAAGTTAATGATCCCCTCTGAGCCACAAACCTCTCATTCCATAACAGGGATAATCATAACTGTCTTTAAAAGTTCCGATCAATATCTCACTAGGTGTTAATGTCTAAAGGTTCCTGACACGAGGTAAGTGCTCCCAAAGCGCTGTCTGCTGCTAGTGCTCTTGATCAAATCATCATCACAGTGATTCGTGTGTCCTCACATTCCAGGCTTGGAGGGTGACTGCCTCTCATTCTACAAGGCCTGGCCCCACATTCTTCATCAGCAATCAACATTTCTGCTACAAAGGGCCCATGCGTTGCTTCTGGGGGAGGGCTGTGAGGCTCGGCCCAAAGGCTTGAACTCTCTGGGAGTCTGGGTCCCTCTGCCATCAAAGATTTCTGCCCTTCCAAACATTCCGGAACTCAGCTGCCTCCCAGCAGTGGCCCTCACTGTGGAAGCCACCCCATCTCCCTGTCCTTGGGCTCTGCCTTAGGAATACCTGGACCCTCCCATTTCCCATTGGTTTGCAGTGTTCTTTTGTTTTCCTGAGACCTTCGACAGAGTGTCCAGTGGATCTAAACTCACAGCTACTAATAAGCAACGAGATGCACGAATTGTTTATGCTGACCTATTTGTGGACAAAATGACAATAATTAGCATAAAACACCTGTCTGCTGTCTTTTAACTATATTTGATGGGTAAGAATAGGAGGTGAGGTTTGCTCAAAGTAGTTCCTACAAAATCAAGGCTTGGCTTGTGGCCTCTTGTGCCAGGGCCAGCCTGACATGATGGGACCCTGTCTGATGAACAGGGGGACTCGGCTGTCTGTCAGGAAGTGCCTGTCTGTCCCTGGCTCTGTTCTAGACATGGAGAAGGGCTCTCCTCCGAGGTCAGACTCAGGGTGAGAGCAGGGGTAGGGGAAGACCACCTAGATACCCCATCTGTGTGGTGAGCTGACACCCCGGATAGGCCCACCATCTAGCTTGTGGACCAGATGGAGCACAAGGGACTCTGGTCCTGGGACTGCGGGTTGGTGTGCAGGGTCCTCTGCGCACTTGGTGAGTTTTTGGGAACTGAGCCCAGCAGCGACAGGTGGAGGACGTGGGGCTCCTCTGTCCCAGAGAGAGTGGCTGACAGGGGCCTGTGTGCACCCAGCACAACAATGCCCGGAGGGGTCGGGAGGGGCTCTGCCTCCCCTGGCTGCTTACTCCCCAGAACTGCTAGGCCGGGATGCTTCTCGACACCGTGGACAGGGAAACGGGAGCTTCTGGAAAGGACTGAGTACCTCAGCTCAGCCGTGTCATCGGGGCCAAGGGCGCCCCTTGCTCTGACAGTAATCTGACATGATGGGTAGCAGACAAGAAGGTGCTGGGTAGGGCCTCCGCCATGCACTGTGATCCCGGACAAAGCATGCGAGGGTGGTCACACACGCTCAATGGGACTGACTCACAGGACCTGACAGTGTGCGGCGTCCATTTCCAAGCGAAAGGCTGAGCCGTTTTGAAGGCTGACTTGGAGGTCGGTTATTTTACCACCTACAGCAGACGCTTTCCAGTCCAAGAAAGAAAACCGAGCTGTCCACTTTGTTCGCACACACACACACTCCATGACATGAGTCTAAAGAGTCCATTTTAAACTACCAGATATTTATTTTTTTTGTTCTGAGACTCTTAAACAGTCTGTTTTAACACTTCATGAAATCCATTTTTCCAGTGGAATATCACAGTTGATGTAGACCGACTTCAGGCCCAGTCTCCACTTGGCCACCTGGGGACAAAGAGGAAGAGAAGCCTCAGGCCATGTGGACGAGTCAGCTCGGGCCGCCACAGCGAAGGCTGCCCACTGAGCGGGTGACTTAGATGGCAGACGTTCATTTCCTCTGAGTCCAGAGGCTGTAAGTCCTCGGTTCAGGTGCTGGCAGGGTGGGTGCCTCCTGGGGCCCCTCTCCTGGGCGTGTAGGTGGGGTCTTCTCCCTGTGTCTTCACATGGTCCTCCCTCTACACGTGACTCCCATACAGTCACATCCCGATGTCCTGGGGGTTACGACCTCAGCCAGTGAAGCTGGGGGCCCCACCACTGGTCCTGTGACCCTCATGTAAGGTCACATCCGCCTGGGAAGGCACTCGGCCATCTCCAACTCGACCTCTGCTGGCTCCTGCCTTTAGGACATTTGGTACGGAACACAGCTGCCAAGTGGGACAGCAGGCACTTCATAGTGGTGTCACAGTGGCCCGGCCACGCTGACAGAGGTTACTTGTGGGTGAGGATGGTGTAGTGGGTAAGCCAGGCAGTGGCTGGAGTCACACTCTGGCTTCAAATCCTGTCTGTGATAACAGACAAGTTATTCTGCCTCCCTGAGCCGCAGTTTCTCCATCCTTTAAAAAGGAGATGGCAGCACTACTTCCCTCCCAGGTAACTGCCCAGTGCAAATGAGAGAGAGTGTGTGCCTGGGCTGAGCACTGTGCGGGCACCTGGTGAGGGCTCTGAAACGCAGCTATTCGTCATGTCCCACAAAGTAAAGGGACTGTCCTGGCTTTGGGTGTCACCCTGCGTCCTGCCTCAATTCAGTGCTGCCCAGGGTTTTCTCATCGCCCTCTATGGGAGGCGCACAGCTCAATGCTGGGCTGGGACTTGCTGGTGGGCGGGTTTCCCTGGGTCTTCTCTCCACTGGCTGCCAATCAACAGGCTGGTGGAGCCAGTCTCGGTTACAGGGCGAACTCCCTCCATGATGAATCTCCGTAAAAGGTCACAGCACAGCCATTAATGACACTAATTACAGCCCCACTCTGCTCTGTGAAGGTGTGTGGGCCCCTAACAGTGAAGGATTGTAGCCCAAATGACCAGCAGAGCATCCTCATTTTGGGTGAAGCCTCAAGCTAAAAACAGGGCAGGGACTTTTCCTGGTGCACTGGCAGAAAAGGACTGGGCCTCAGTGTTGGTCCTTGCCTGGGGCTGAGTGCTTGGCCTACTCGGATTTTATTTCCTTATGATTCAAACCAGAAAACTGCATTCGACATATGCTCCCTCAAATAACACTGTATGAAAATCTGGCAGATTTGCACACATGGAGTTCTCTAAGCCCTCCTCTGCCTACAGCCTTGTGACAGCTTCCCACTGCAACTGGAGTAGAACCCGAGCCTCTTCCCACAGCCCGCCCCATGGCCTGTGTGCCCCACGCTGCGCTGCTTCTGTCCTTCTCATTTTTAAGCTTGTTATTGTCCCATAATCTTTCCCAACAATTGGCTTCAGAGGACCCACATCATGTGAAATTGCATGGATGCACATACACATATTTATATGTGTAACTTGTGTGCACACGTGTCTGAGTACATATAGGTGTGCATGTGTATATTTGGATGTGGATGGTGTGAGTGCATGCACATGTGAGCACTGATATACACGTGTGCACATGTATTTGGATGTGGGTTTGTGCACACACGTGTGTACATGCATGTGTGCACACAGATGCATGTGCACCCATGTGGAATTCTGTGTGCACATGTTCTCATGTGCACCTATTGTATGCATATGTGCCCATGTGCACTGTTGCATGCACATGTATGGCAAATGCCTATGTGCCTATGTGCACATGCATATGCGCATGTGCCCATGTGCACCAGTGTGTATGCATGTCTGTGTTCACGCATGTGCTGCACGTGCACCTGCGCGTCTATTTGCACCTCTGTGCGTGCATGTATGTGCCCATGTGCACCTCTGTGCATGTATGTGCATGTCTACATGCAGCTGTGTATGTACACATGTGCTCATGTGCATGCATCTGCTCACTGCCGTATTCACAGGAACACACACTCCCTGAGGGCAGGCCCCTTGTCTAGTTTGCCATGTTACTGCTGGAGAGCAGAACCACATCTGGTGCATCTTAGACACTCAGCAACTTTGTTGAGGGAACAAATACTTTCTATGTCAATTATGCCTCAATACAACTACGAGGAAAATGAATAAAAGATTGCATAATTGATGAATAAAAATTAAGCAGAAAAAAACAAGGGATGTGTTAAGAATCTCCTCCTGTTTTGTTGATGAGACAGCTGGATAACAAAGGAAGACGGGACTTGCTCAAGATTACATGGAGCCCAGCACTAGGCCAGGGAAGAGAATCGAAGTCCAGGGTCCGCTCTCCATCCTTCCCCCTGAGCCACGCTGGGTGGCAGCTTGCCCATCCTCGTGAATCTAGGCTGTTACAAGCCACACTGAGAAACCCTCTCCTGCGCTGGACATGGTGTTGTATGAGGAGGGGTCACCTTCAAGTTCATGGTACATTACCCTTCCTTGCCCAGCAGGTACCAACAGGGTACCCAGGTTCCAGGCACATGCTCCAAGGGCGCAGGGAGCCCTGCCGTGGCCCTGCCAGCCACACAGGGTCCTAGAGCCGGGCTTGCTTCTCCCTCACTGGACTGTGTGTGATGGGAGTTCTCTGAGGAACCCCCTTCCTTCTCTCAGACAGGCTCCTCCTGCTCCCAGCGACCTCAGAGGAGGTGACATTGTCCCTGTAACACTAACTCTGCTCTTCCCCTCTTGCCCCTGAGCAACTGATTGCTACTTCAATGAGCCTGTGTTCAGAGCCTGGCACAAGAGAGAAACACCCCAAAACTTCCATGGCCACTCTGCATGGACCCCTTTGCACTCTCCACCTGCCTGCACTGCCGATGCTGGTGGCCAGAAGGTGGCCTGTGTGCCACTAAATGTTGTTTATAACGTGGCCCTCGCTGGGTTCCACTCACATCCAAAGAAGATTCATCCTTGGTTTTCATTTAGTTCACATAAAATCTCTACCTGTTATCTACATGGCACTTCCTGCTGCTCTGGCTTCCTCTGAGCCTGTGAGCCACCTACAAACCTGAAACAGGGCACACAGAGCGAGCCGCCTCGAGAATGGGTCCACTTGTCGGACAGTGGGCATGCTGGGACTGGAGCTCATCCACCTGTGCCCCTGGCCACTGCCCATCCTGGCTTGTGTTTGACGGTCCCCCACGTCTCAGGCACTGGGCCTGGCCCTTGCTATACATGCAGAGCAGTGGGACATGCCCTGACTTCACGGAGCTTTCTGCCAAGCTGGTCGGAAAGCACGCACGATGAGATGCAAGGGCAGGCATGACATGAAATGTGCCTCATGCAAAGTAGCACCAGAGAGACTCTGGGAGGTGCTCCAGGCACTGTCCCTCCAGACACTGTCCCTCCAGGCACCACCGCCTGCTCGGCTGTCACCATCAGCCTGTGGTCTCTGCCGTGAGCATGCACACACACTGGTGGCAAGTCTCCCTTGGATGAGAGGGGCAGGTGCTGAGGGCTTGTTCAGGTCCAAGGCCACGTCATGCCGGGGGAGCTGAAGTGCGTGCTCTGACGGCATTTCTGAAGTAAGAGACTTAGACTGAAGGAGAATTCTTCCTCATTCTCATTTAGAAGGTTGTCTAAGGTATTCCATGTAAGCAACTAAAGCCAAACCAGTGACCATCGCCAGGCTCCTAGGAATCCCCTCCCTGGTGTTGCCTCAGATATGAATGGGAGGGGAGGGTGGGCTCTGGGTATGGCTTATGGTAAGACGCCTGCTCTTCAAAATGTAAAATTAAATATTAGATTTGTGGAAGCGAATATTGGCAGCCAAGGAGAGGGGACTGGAATGTGCATGCATGAACAATGACAACTTCTCTGTACTAGTCAGTGGGGGCAGTAGACACCATTGAGTGAGCATGTGTGCTGTGTGGCTGTCACATTCAAAATGACTGAGCAAGTAAAAGCAATGAATCTGCATCAAATTTTGCATGAAGCTCAAACATTCTTCCGTGGACACTATTCAGATCATTCAGAAGGCTGCAGCTATGGGCAACTGGTGATTGGCAGCTTCATCACGACAATGTGCCTGTTCATGCATCATGTCTCATGCAGAATTTTTTGGTAAAACAGCAAATCACCCAGGTGACTCAGTCTCCCCACAGCCCAGATTTATACCCTGTAGCTTCTGGCTTTTCTCAAAACTGAAATTACCCTTGAAAGGGAAGAGATTTCAGACAATTGATGAGATTCAGGCAAATACTATGGAGCAGCTGATGGCAATTGGGAGAACTATGTGAGGTTCCAAGGTCCCTACTTTGAAGGGGACTGAGGCATCATTGTCCTATGTACAATGCTTCTTGTATCATATTTAGTAAATGTCTCTATTTTTCACATAACATGGTGGATACCTTCTGGACAGACCTCATATGTGGCTAAATGATTCCAACAAGGATGCCAGGACCATTCAATGGGGAAATGGCAATCTCTTCAACAAATGTTGCTGGGAAACCAGGTGCAAAAGAATGAACTTGGATGCTTACCTTATACTACGCACAAAAATTGACTGAAAACGGATCAAATACCTAACCATAAGACCTAAAACTATACAACTCTTGGAATAAAACACAGAGAGAAACCTCATGACATTGGATTTGGCAATGATTTTTTGGATATGACACCAAAGGCACAGGCAACAAAAGCAAAAATAGATAAACTGGATTTCAAGAAAATTACAAACTCTGTGCACCAAAGGCCTCGATCAAATGAGGCCACCTATGCACTGGGAAAAAATACTTGCAAATAATCTATATTTGATAATGGCTTAATATCCAGAATGTACATTTAAAGAAACTCCCATAACTCAGCAACAAGAAATGACCTGATCAAAAATGGTCAAAGGGCTTGAATAGACATTTCTCCAAAGATAACATATAGATGGCCAGTAAGCATATGAAAAGATATTTAACACAACTCATCCCCGGGAATGTGTGAATCAAACCTACAAAGGGATGTCACCACATACCCACAGGATGGCTACTGTTAAAAAAAATCTGGAAAACAGCAAGTGCTGATGAGAATATGAAGATGGGAACCTTGTGCACTGCTGGTGGGAGTGTGAGATTGTGCGGCTACTCTGGAAATCAGCATGGTGGTTGCTCAAAAAATTAAACATAGAATTGCCATAATTCCACATGTATACCCAAAAGAATTGAAGCAGGGTCTCACAGATGTATTTGCATACCCACGCATTTTGTACACAGCAGTATTATTCACAATAGTCCAGGGGTGGAAGCATCCCAAATGTCCATGGATGGAAGAGTGGATGAGAAAATGTGGTCTATACACACACCATGGATTACTATTCAGCCTTAAAAAGGAGGAAATTATGGTGTATGATGCCACATGAATAAACCTTGAGGACATAACATCGGTCATTCTGAGTGTGAGCTGGCATAAGTGACATAAGATGTGTATTGCCAAGGGAAATAACTCAGTCACAAAAAGGCAAAAACTGAATGATTCCACTGGTACGAGGCTCCAAGAATAAGCAGAGGTGTACACAGAAGCAGAGGGTGCCATGGTGGTTACCCGGGCAGGGGAGGGGAAAGGCGAGCCAGTGTTCAGTGGGTTCAGCGTTTTGGTTTGGGAAGATCACCAAGTTCTGGGGCCGATGGCAGTGATGGTGGCACAACAGCCCTTCTGTTTTGGAGATACACGCTGAGATATGTACAAGTGACATGACATCATGTCTGGGCTTTGTTCCTAATTAACACAGGGGCAAGTGGGGGCAGAGAAACAGGTGAAATGCCACTAGCTGTGAGTCGATAACTTCATGAATGGGAACATGGAAAGGTTCACAGTACTATCCTGCATGACCTGTAAGTGTTTGAGGTTGTACTTAATAAAAAGTTTAAAGTTTTCCTCTGCACTGACATACATGGCTTTGGGCCACAGGCATCAGGAAGGTCAGAACTCAGGTTTTCACCAACTTGGACAACAGCACCGTGCTGACCAGAGGGGGAGAGGAGGAGGTGGGGGAGCAGAAGAGGGTAAAGGGGGGAATAAATGGTGTTGGGAAGAGACTTGACTTGGGGTGGTGAAAATACTGTACAACACACAGATGATGTGTTATAGAGTTGTACCCCTGAAACCTACAATGGGGTCCCCAAAACCCTGGAATTATCTTCTGGAGGGCAGCCCCTTGTAGTACAGGCTTCCCCTGCTAGGTGACACACCCATGTGTCACCTAGAAACCCATCTATATCAGTGCACCAGCTGGTGTTGTTGTGAGAGGCTGTGCTTGGCTTCAGTGAATTTTTTTGAAGGCTTGTTCAACACGTTTGCCCATTTCAGGATGGGTGATTTATGAGCACATATGTCCACATTGCACTGAGTGTTTAGGGGGTTTTCACCTAAAACAATATGACCTCCATGCCCCACCCTCCCTTATTCACCTGATCTTGCCCTGAGTGACTTTTTTTTTTGTTTTCTCTGGATGAAAAAAGTCCTCACAAGGAAATGGTGAAACAAAAAATGGCAGAAGCACTAAAAGGTATAAAAATCAATGAGTGGAAAAAACTTCTTGATTGGTATACTGCATCAAATGGAGAGCACTTTGAAGGTGACTGAAGTTTACACATGTAAGAATAAATACACAATTTTTAATAAATCAATTCAGTTTTGGGGGTCCCCCTTTGTATATAATTTTATTAACCCTAGTTACCTCAATACATTCAATTGAAAAAAAGAATGGTCATTAAAATAATTTGTGGAGCTGGAAGGAGGGAGCCCTATGAAAGGAGCTTGGGGGTGACCAAGGCACTCCTGGAAAAAGCCTCCTGGTGAAGATGGGGGGCCCAAGAAACCTGATAACTGGCCTGACCAAATGCATCGCTGTTTTGCAAACAGTGAAAGAAGCTGGCTTTCAAACCATTATGATATGTTGTTTAGAAACCATATTCCAATATCCTGCTATCATTAAAATAATGGCTATGAAGACTGAGTATCACTAAAACAACCTTGCTCAATGAAAAATATCAAGATACAAGATTTTACGTACTTACCGCCTCAGCTGCATTAACATATGCAAACGATGGTGTGTAAGGAAACACATCCAAGTGATATGGATGGCAATTTTTGAATTATGATTGATTTTCACCTAAACTTGGCTGAAGAGGAAATTAGTAAATTCAAGAGAAAATTCATGAGTTCAAGACAAATCTAAAAATGTGTCACAGAAGCATTTATATTTCTTTTTTTATTAGTCACATTCTTTATTTTATTTTAATTTTTATTTATTTTTTTATTTTAATTGTTGTTCTTGTACAGTATTCTGTCTTCTACTCCCATCCCAGCCCACCGCCCCAGCCCTCCCCAGCTCCCTCCCATTTCCATCCCCCCTAGCTTTTGTCCATGTGTCTTTTATACTTGTTGCTCTAAACCCTTCCCCTTTTCCCTTGAAATTCCTACCCCTCTCCTCTCTTGTTCTCAGTTTCAGCCTGGCTTATTTGGCTTAGCATAATGCTCTCCAGTTCAATTCATGCTGTCGCAAAGGGTAGGAGCTCCTTCTTTCTTTCTGCTGCATAGAATTCCATTGTGTAAATGTGCCATAGTTTTTTGATCCATTCATTTACTGATGGGCACCTAGGCTGCTTCCAACACTTGGCTATTGTAAATTGTGCTGTTATGAACATTGGGGTGCATAGGTTCTTTTGGATTGATGTTTCAGGGTTCCTAGAATATAAGCTGAGCAGTGGAATTGCTGGGTCAAACGGTAGGTCCATTTTTAGTTTTCTTAGAAAATTCCATACTGCTTTCCATAGTGGTTGTACCAGTCTGCAATCCCACCAACAGTGTACTAGGGTCCCCTTTTCTCCACAACCTTTCCAACACTTGTTTGTTGCTTTGTTTATGATGGCCATTCTGACTGGTGTGAAGCTAATGAAATTAGGGAGGAAATAAAAAAGTTTCTGGAAACAAATGAAAATGAACTCACAACAACCCAAAACTTACGGGACACAGTATTTACATTTCTAACAAGTTCCTGAGGAGGGGACGCTGCTGTCCCAGGGACGCACTTTGAGAATCACCCAATCTTCACTCCAGGCTCAGAGCCCTGGTGCCCACTGCCCTGAGCAAAGAGCGCACAGCACGGAAATCAGGAAGGTAAATTTTATTTAAGGCTTCCCCAGGAAGGTGGAACCGAGGGGTTATTTTGCATACTAAATAATAATCTCAATCAGAATTAAATTTCTCGCTAGAAATTTCTGCTCTCCTTTAAAATCTTCCAGCTCTCCTTAACATTATCCTTTCAAAATTCTTCTCATGTCTTTTAAGCACATGGGCTCCTCTCACCCACTGGAAGTGAAACCTTCCAAACCCCCAGTGCCCAACTCCCAGGTTTCCCATCCGGGCTCTTCCTGCCTCTCTCTCGTCCTCCGGGGGAGCTCAGCTGGCCAGTCCTGCAGGGAGCAGCTGGGGCAGGGAGTGGGCCGTCACCTGAGTTATTATTGTACACAGCAACTCTCTTCTTTCACCAGCAATTGTGTGTGTGTGTGTGTGTGTGTGTGTGTGTGTGTGTGTGTGTGTGTTTGATCCCATCCGCAAAGTAACCAAAGCAAAGCCCCATGACCGAGGACACACCTGCTCCAGACACCAACTGTAACCCCAAACTGTGACAACCTGGCAACATACACAGCCCGCTCTTGTTCCAGGGCCCAACCCTTTAGTTGAAAGCCACCTGTCCAACAACAGCTCAGCTTTATCTAACTACTTAAGGCCCGAACACAAACAGTCCTGTTTCCCTAAGGCAGACTGAGCTCTAGTGACCCCGCCTGGGGCAGGGAAGGAGGAGGTGGGACTAGCTCCGGAGCCTTGGCACTGCCTGGGGTCTCCCCTCCTGCTCTGGGGCCACTGCCAGGACCTCGTTCTGGAACCAGCACCCAAAGCTGCTCTGCACCACAGCTCACCCACAGGAGACGGGCCAATGGGACAGCCATGAGTGAGGCCTCCTTAGGCATGCTCGGGTCCTGACTCTGCCAAAATCAAGTCCCAGAGGACCCCTGAGGACCAGGAAGGGGAATATGAGGCGAAAATAATAACAAAGACAGAGGAGCTTTTTCCTTCTCCTGCAAGAAGAACCAGGCCTGAAAGCGGCCACTGCAAACCCCCCCTGCCCCCCGCAGCAGCCATCAGTCACCACCATCCCTGATTGTGAACCCCACGCCAGGTACTGGGTTGGGGCTCCTACGGGTGCCCTTCAATAATGCAATTATTCTGGAATCCTTTCTTGCAGTCGTAGCTAACAGCCCTGTAGGCCTGTCTCACTCACCCCTTCGCACAGGTGAGAACACCATGGCTTGGAAGAACTGACACCTGGCCTGGACAGATACCGGGCTGGCACCACGGTGGGTCTGCCCAGCGCCTGCCCTTCGCAGAGTGCCCCAAGAGTGGACATTATGTCTCAGTCATCACCCTATGCCCTGCATTTCACACAGAGCTAGGCGCACACTAGGTGCTAAGGAAATATTTGTCGCATACCAAGAGTCCCCTCTTTACCTAGCAGGAAATAGTCCTGGGGGGAGGGAAAGCTTGGAGGCTGGAGAGATGTCCATCTTGTGAGGACACAGTGACACAGATTGCTTGCCAGCGCACCCGGACTGGAGTCCCCAACCTGCCAGCTCTATGACATTAAATTCTCTAATTTGTCTTGGTTTCCTTACCCATGCATGTCCTCTGGGGGCCCTGCAATAGTGTTCTAAGAGCAACTCCTCACTTTTGCCAGCAAATTACCACAGGGGTTCCAGGCCGGCCAAACCCCCTCCTCTCCTCCGGCGAAGAGTGTGGGGGCACCTTGGATGGATGGTCCCCCAGTCCCAAGTCGTGGTTGGCATTGCATTTGCCAAAATGGTACTTAATAAAATTATTTTCATTTCTAAGAGAAAAATAATTTTTCCCCTAAACCTTTACATTTTTGTTGGTTTGGCCTCATGGAAAAGAAAGGGAAGTAGCCTATGCTGACCTTTTGATTGTTAACGGCATCCCTCGCAGGGCAGTGCAGTGTGTGTGCTGGGGGCTGCAGCTGCAGGAGGGCTCAGAGACATCAGTAGCATCTCATTCCTGCTCTCAGAGAGATAGCAAGGGGACCATGAGGGACCAGGGTTCAGGGCTTCTCCCAGAGCCAAGTGCTCGCTCACAAGATGGTACCACCTCTCATCTAACCCTTGTGTGGGTTAAGATTCTGTTTTCCCATCTCAATAGGAGAAAAACATGAGGCTCTAAAAGAAGAAGTGAATTGCCCACGGTACTCAGGTGTCTGAATTCCATGGCCTAAACCCCAATTTAACCCCCAGCCCAGGCCAGTGCATCTTTACCACCCAAAACCCAAGACCCTAAATGAAGGGTGCTGGAATCACAGACCCAAACCTCGGTCCCGCGGGCCACCTGGGATCCCGAGCAAAATTCACGGAGCACAAAGCTCCACAACACACCCCCAGTGACTTTTTCCTTAACTCCAGGTAGTTATCACTGAATTCACATCTGAATTACAAAGGACAACTTCATCCTTTTGGTCTAAACTTTTTTAATTTACTGATTTTAGGGAGAGAGACAGGAAGGGACAGAGAGAGAGAGAGAGAGAGAGAAACATTGATTTGTTGTTCCACTTATTCATAAACTCATTGGTTGACTCCTGTATGTGCCCTGACGGGGGGATTGAACCTGCAACCTTCATGTATCAGGATGAGGGTATAACCAACTGAGCTACCTGGCCAGGGTGGTAGAGTTTTTTCTTTAAGTGAGAACATAATAAAGAAGACTAGGCAGATTTTGCTCCTGAGTCCACACAGCAGCCTTTCTCAAAGTGTGAATCACCTGGGGCACTGGTTCTATTTCAGAGCCCAGGGTCCTCTACGGGCAGAAGGAATCTGAAAGCCTAGACCCAGAATGTGGAATCTGTGCTTTAACCAACTCCCTGGGTAGACGCACTAGACTCTGGAAATTGCTGAGACACAGTAACCAGCATGGAAGGGCCTTCTGCACAGAAGAGAGAACATTGAACTGCCACACCAACTACTGTTAAGTAGATGGGCTTCCAAAGGACGCAACACAGAGGTTAGACACTGTACGCCTGCCTACTTAACCACACTATCCATTTCCTTAGCAAACTTTTGCATCAGGGATACCTCAAAATACTGTCACTCACTCTCTGTTAAAATGAACTCTCAGTGAAAGGGACTGAATTAACTTGATTTCACCATGTCGGAGCTGGGATTTCACTGGCTCAGGAGATTGGCATCAAAACAAAGAGACCACTGATGTAGCAAGCAGTGTGACTAACAGAAATAACCGCCAGGTAAAACAGCCCAGGTGTGCCTGGACAAGGGGAGCAGCCCAAAACAGATGGCTTCCTTGCTGTCTCAGAGGCTGTGCCCTGAGCCTGCATCCATAGAGAGTGGGAACCAGCTTGGTGGCTTGGTGACCTTCAGGTAGCTCAGCTTGGACTGAATGAAAACCCTCTTTCATCCTCTCCTATCATCATTGCTCTCAATCAGCTAACGGGAGGTGGGAAGCGATGAGCCTGCTTGGAAATGGCAGTGATGCACTCTTGTTCAAGGCTTACGCAGTGTGTTGGAGAAAGAACTGGAATGTCTGAGATGAGGTCTTTTAGAGTGAAGCTTTAACACGACAGTGAGAATCAGAACCTTCCGGGGGAAGGGCTCTTAGAGGTCATCTGCCTCTACAGCAAAATGCTAGAATTCTCCCTTTCGGTTTGAAGGTCTGAAGGCAGCTATCAGCTCTCCCGAAGTCTCGCCTTGTCCAGGATCAACAATCTCAGTTTGGTCAACCATTCTTCATCTGAAATGGTGTTTAGTGCCCCCTCTCTTCCATGGTCCCACACACCTTCCTCTGCACATAAAACCCTTCTGAGAGCGGACCTCAGAACAGAACACAGTGGGCCGCATGGTGCCACGTGGGCAGAACACAACATGGCTCTCACCTCCAGCAACTGGAGGGCGGACTCTGGGAGCCCAGACAAGGCTGCCACCAGCTGCTCATGGCGCTGCGGGGGCTGTGGGCTTGCCTTGATCTGGGGACGAGGCGAAACCAAGGCTTGTCCTGCAAGCACAGGCGCCACAAGCCACAGGTGTTGGCTGCACTGAACACTTGAAATCAGCATTTTGAACTTACGCAGGTCACGGTTATGGGGGATGTTTATTACATCTCCCAGCACTGGTTTAGGCTGATCACTTCCATCTTGTCCACATCCATTTGAATCCCGACAGGGCCACCCACTGCTTCAGCCATCAGTTCAGCTCAGTTTCATCTCTGTGTTTGATTTAGAAAATGCAACCTGCTCCGAACTCTCACACCTTGGTTATTGCTGTCTCTGCCGTTACACAGTTGTATAGGAAGCAAAACTCATGCGAACCTGAAATCATTCCCTGTGAGCCACTGCTGACGCAACATGAAAGTGTTTCCCACTCAAACAGCATCTGTCCCCGCTGAACGCTAGCTCCTCCATCCACCCTTTGATCCAACATCACTGCCTATCGTCTTTGGCCAAGGGCAAACATAGGTAGTTGCAAGGTGAATGGCAAATTCTGCCTTACAGACAACAAGCAAACAAACAAACAAACAAACAGTAATCCAAGGGCAGGGACATGGAAGAGCAGATCAGGTCCCACTGAAGCCAAAGATCAAAGAGGGTCAAAGGATTGAGAAAATGGAGCAACTACAGGAGGGACATTTAACAAGGACCGTGTCCTCAAAGAAGTTTAAATGAGACTAGTCTAAATTTCAAGTATTTAGGGGAGACTTGGGAAAATGTCTCTTCATCCTCGTCAATACTTGCTACTTTTGTTTTCTTGTTGATAATAGTCATGCTAATGGCTGGGAAGCGATCCTATTGTCGTGTTACAAAAGTTCTGTTTGCATTTTTGATGCCAGTTCTTTATCAGCTGCTTTGTAAATATTTTCTCCCAGTCTGAGGCTTATCTTTTCCTTCTCTTTGCAATGCCTTTAATGAAGCAGAAGTTTCTAGTTAATGATGACATTTTAAAATGCAGTGGATAAAAGAAGTTATTGCAGCATAACAAAGACTTCTACCACATCTGTGCACCTTAGCTACCCACAAATGTTTAAACAGGTTTGTTCAAAGGTGTTAACACTGGATAGCTCCCCGCAGGTTGGTAATGATTGGCTAAAACACACTGACAAAGATGTCGAACCAACGGGACATGTTTTTGTAAATGAACCACCATAGCTTCCGGTTATGCCCATCTTTATGAAGTGCTCACAAAGCATGTAATAATCCATGCATGAGTTTTCCCGTGAGACAATGTCATGCCTGTTTCGTAGAGATTCTTATTTCCCACCATTTGGAAACCTGAAAGATGACCTTCCAGAATCTTTCCTGTTCGTACAGTGTCCTCCACAATCATGTCTACCAGCTTCTTCAAGATGCTGGGAGAGTGTGAACTCAGGCCTGAGGCCTTGAAGATGCTTGGAGTGGCTGAGTGTAGCTCTCCTTTCATAGATTCTGACCTCTTCTTGGAAAAGTTTTTATTACTCCATTTGAAGATTATCCTTCTGGGATCAGAGAAGCTGGCTTGGTACCTAAAGAGTAAAACCCACATTCTGGCCAGGCGGCTCGGCTGGTTGGAGTCATCCCCTGCTTCAAAATGTTGCATTTTGGATGCCTGGTCAGGGCACGTAGGTTGTGGGTTCAGTCTCCAGTTGGGGTATGTACAAGCAGCTGATAAACCGGTCAGATATTTCCTTCTCTTTCTCTCTCTTCCTTCCCCTCTCTCTAAAACCAAAGAAAACATATCCTCAGGGGAGGATTAAAAAAAGAAACAATGAGTGAAACCCCACCCCTGCACTCAGGTGGCTTCTGGAAAGCAGAGGCTCGGGCAGTGGAGGCACTGCTGGTTGACCGAGCCGGTCTGGTGAAGCCGGTTCTGTGAGGCTGGAATGGGCTCCTACATGAGCTTCAACAGTAGAGGAAAGTGTGGACGCTACAAGGACACAGAAGGCATACACTGGGCTTCGAAGGAACTAAAGGGAGAAAGGAGACAACTAGCCCACAGGAATGTGGTCAAGCCAAGTTTAATGACCTCCCAGGTCATTAAATCAAAAATAAAATGAAATAAAATCAACCAAGGCCAGCCTTTGCAGAAGTCAATGAACCCGCAGAGCCCCAGGCGAGAGAGCAGCATTTTGCCCCCGGAATGTGCCAACTCTGCACAATGCATGAGCAGCCTCTGCCTGGCTTTGGAAATGGGAGAAGCTCAGAGACTCAGGTACCAACAGAGCTTCCAGATTCCTCATGTAAGAAGCAGAAGGGTCTCAAGAAGGAGCAGTTCTACTTTCTGTGGCCAATCAGCATCCTGCCATCTCCCCGCAGCAAGAGTGGCATCAGCCTTTCTTGTTACAATCTCAGAGCAACAAAAGGTGCCCCTGTCTCTCACAAGGCTTAGTGCCTCCTGGGGTGTCCCCATGCCCTACTGGGCCCTTGGCCTCGGTGCGCGTCTCTCCTGCTATTTTCTGTGCACTCTGAAAACCCTCGGAGCACGTCAGCACCCTCATGGTCAGTCCGAGGGATGTTCTCAGTGCCCCTCAGTCTCTGTTCACTTTTTGCAACATATGCATTTCTCTCCAACTGCACAACACCGTTCAGCCACTTGCTCTGTTCCAGCCCCACTAATAGCTAACCACCATTTTTAGTTTCTTGCTTATTCTTGTAGGGATTTTTTAATGCATATAACAGCAATGCAAATATCTATTCTTTTTTCTTCTTTTGATTTTTTTTGCAAATATAATTAGTAAACTTTGCCTTTTCACTGAACAATATTTCTTGGAGATACATCCTTGCCATTGTGTATCTATCTATCATCTCTCCATCCATCCACCCATCCATTTGCCAGTCTATCTAATCTGCCCAGGGCTAGGGCATATTATTTAAATTGATGTGGTTTCACTACGGAAATGTATGCAAAATGTCAACAATCACATCTTTTTGGTCATGAAGGATATGAGAGATGAAAATTTAAAGTAAAATATAGGGCAATCAAATGTTTTCTGAAAAGCCCTGGAAGATTCTTGCAACTTAAATGTTTTCAGATCACCCCATTACAGCCAATGCTGCAGCATCAGCCAGTCCCCAGTGAGGCATGCAGTGCTGGTGCTGCTTGGTGCAGGGAGCCCTGGCCACACGGAGTCTTTGATGATGGGCTTGATGACACCATTGCCTGAGCCTGGGATGGGGACCATTGTCAACAACACACCTTGTTTTGTATCGAACAGTTCTCACTGCTTGACATGTTACCCCCAAACTCAGCAGCTCAAAGAAAATGCATTTATCATCTTACAGTTTCTGAGAGCCAGGAACTTGGGAGTGGGGTAGTGGGTGCTTCCAGCTCTGAGTCTCTCACGCAGTTGCTGTGAAGATGTCAGTAGGGGCTGGCAGAAGCCCTCAGTTCCTTGCTCAGGGGTCTTCTCCATAGGCCACCAGGCACACAGCAGGGCAGTGGGCTTCCCCCAGAGCAATGATGCAAGAAAACACAAAGGAGGTGACGGCCTGTCCCATCACTCCCACCAGCTTCTGTTCAGTAGCAGAGTCCGAAGACCGGCCCATAATTAAGGGGAGGATGGTTAAGCTCCACCTCTCAGGGGCAGGAATATCAAAGAATTTTGGGATATATTTTAAAACAACCATGCACCCCATGATTCTCTGTTTCTCCTAGCATTTTACTTATTTCGGTTCTTTAAGATAAAAAACTAATTTCTTTTTTTTTCTTCAGTGAATTTTTCTTGAGTAAATTTCTTCAGTTGTTTCAGTCACATAGAACATACCCATGAGTGATCTCACTGCTTTAGTCCTGAGATGTTTAATATCCTGAGCACCACATCGTTGTCACTGGGAAACTAGTGTTCTAGACTATAGGCTGGAAGACGGAAGGCAAGACTGAATTCAAGGTCACTGGCTCTGTTTTCTGTCTGAAGGGCCCTTCTTTTTCATGGACTGACCAGCAATTGGTGTTTCTTCCACTGCTGTAAAGTCAGTCACGTGATGCTAATGTTAATGGCAGTGAAGAGCTTGCCTGGAGGCCAAAGAGCCAACACTCCTGACAGACACAGGTGTTAGGACCACTTTTTCACTGTCACCCAACATGGACTCAGAGCCCTGGACTCGAAGCTATAATGAATGCAGCAAACGCTCTTACACATGCTGGCGTTGACAGCATGAGTTCCTAGACATGGAATCGAGTGGTTAACGGCCATTTAGAATTTAATAGACACTGTCAAACTGCCCACAAAGTGATCGCACCCCTTCTTCCTCCACAACAGCACGCTCGAGGGCCCAGTTCCATCTGCCTTCGCTTACACGGGGTCTCCAAACAAATGTGTAAGGGCCACAGTTGTCCTCACCGAGTTGGCGGACAGAGAAGCAGGGCTCACGCCTCTGAGAACTTTCTCAATAAATGGCAAGTTCATTCCGCATCTGCGATGGTACTTTGGATGGAAGCCGAGGTCAGAGAGGTGGGAGAAGGGTAGAAAGAGGATGGGGAGCGGCTTCAGCTGGCACAGGTGGTAAGTACCTGTTGTTCACTTACTGCTAAAAAGCATTCTGTGGTCCACTGGAATCACAATGTTTTCAGCCAGTCCCCTGCTGATGAGTATTTAGGTTGTTTCAGACCTTTAGCCAATTACGAATGATAAGCAATGCTGCCTCGTTCAGACTTCACGGTCCACGCTTACCTGTGCATCTCCTAGTGTAAATTCCTGTTGGTGAAGTGCTAGGTCAGAGCAGGTGTGCGCCTGTGACTTCAATGGGCACCACTCACAAAGCGCCCGCATCCGGCAGCTAGTTTACACTCCCCAGCAACGCACTGAAGTGCTGGTTTCCCCACTGCTCTGCCAGCACAGTGGACTACCGAACCTTTTATTCGATCGTTTGTTGGTCTGGCATGTAAGAAAATGAGATTTAATTCACATTTCTTTCACAATGAGTGACACTGAGCATCTTTTCCATCTATTTATAGCCATTTCCATTTTCTTTCCTATGAACTACCCATTTTACACTTTATACATTTTTGTACTGAGCTCTTGGTCATTTTTACGCATATTTGTAAGTGTTCTTTATGAGATCGTTTCACTTTTTGTTTATATAAATTGCAAATATTTTTCCCAGTTTGTCAGTTTGCATTTTTCACTTTGCTTATGGTGATTTTTATTTTTTTGCCAAGCGGTGGTCTTTCGACTTTTTAAAAACAGTGTAGTTTAATTTGTAATTTACTAAATTAAAAAAAATTTACACTTTGTATCATTGTAAGAAAGGCAACAAAAAGAAGGTAATAAAAGAACTGTTTCAGGTTTTGCTCTGGCTGGTGTGGCTCAGTTGGTGGGAGCATCATCCAGCAGAACAAGAGGTCTCAGGTTCAATTCCTGGTCAGGACACATACCCAGGTTGCAGGTTCGATTCCTGGTTAGGGCACATATAGGAAGACAACCAATTGATGTCTCTCTCTTTTCCTCTCCCCCTCTCTCTAAAGCAATGGAAAAAAGTCTTCAGGTGAGGTTAAAAAATAAATAATGGAAAAAAGTCTTCAGGTGAGGATAAAAAAATAAATAAAAAAGAGTTATCTCATGTTTTTATCTAGTACTCATAAAATTTCTGGTTTTACACCAAAATTCCGTTTGCATTTTTGTAGGCTTAGAGTAGGAGGTATGAGTCAAATTTATTTTTTCTCCTAGATGGCTTCCCAGTTGTCTCAGCATCGCTTATGAAACACCCCCCCTTCCCTTCACTACGGGGAGACACCATGCGAGTCATCCCCCGAGGCAGCCTGTCTCCAGGCTCCTGGACGTTCCGGCGTGGTTCTGTGTGCCGGTCACAGGAGCGTTTATAACACGTGCAGCTCCACACAGCTTGAACCCAGAGGCTTCCTGGCAGAGTTTAACCTCTACATCACCAGTTCCCAGTACCACTCTTCTCCCTTTTTTTAGGGTTTTCTTGCCCACTTCCTAAAACAATTCTTTCAGTGTTTTCAGCGGGATAGCATTAAATTCAGAAATGAATGTAGGGAGGAGGCTCGACGTTTTTATGTTGCTGAGTCCAAGGAGAGTTTAATGTTCTCTTCATAGCAGCCCTATAAAATTGTGTTATGTTTATTACTAGGGACTTAAAATGGTTTTTGTTGAGCTTGTAAATGGGCTCTTTTCTTTCTCATAGTTTCTATGTGGTTGGTGCCCCCACTATCAGCCTAAGGGGCCAGAGGGCCAAACTCAAATGACCCCTTAGGGTCTCCATGCCCCCTAAACACATGCTTCCCCCCATAAACTTCAAGATGAATCCGTTGCCCCTCCTGTGTCCCTGTGACCTTCAGTCACTGAGCTGTTTTCCATATTGATCAAGTAGCACTGCTTGCAGTTCTTTCCTCTACCTCCCAAGGAATGAAATGCCCCTAAAGAAGGCCAGCCACTTATCAGAGGCCCAAAGTTTAGCTTAACGAGGCACCTGCAAGGTCAGAGGTTGGAATAGCCCACTGATTCTCCATGTTACCCCTGGAGCTGGCTGGCACTGTCTCCTATGTGAAGTGAGGTGCATCCCCAGCCCCTTCCGTGGGGAGCCAGCTGAGCTCTGTCCGCCTTCCTCCAGCCTCTCCAACTGACCCAGCCAAGCGCTCTCCTGTGTTCTACCCCCAGGCTCACCAACTGCCCTGTGATGAATCTCCTTTCAGCTTAGGGGCCATGCACTTCTTATTCTATTTGGAATTAATTATTATCTTCAAATACATGCTTCTGAAAATGCCAGTGCCTGGGTTACAGGCAGTGGGACGCGGGCACTATGACTCACTCTGCCGGGAGACACCCCCTGTTCCCTACCCAGGCACGTCAACACTTTGGAGACCAGGAAGTTCTGCAGTAAAAAAAACACGCATTTCACAAACTGATCTGACCAGCACGAGCCCTACCTGGGGGCGGGCTGTCAGTGTCCCCTTCCCACAGACTCACTGCCCCAAGCCCCAGCAGACAGTTGGGGTGACCCCAAGAGATTGTGATCTCCACACTACACCAGGATGCACTTGGTAGGTACGTGGATGGAGGAGGCTCCAAGGCCCCCCACTGAAATGGCTGCCAAATGCACCACAAGAGGTGAGACCACAGGAATCTGCTAAGACTCACGAGGCTGGGGGCAGACACCTTCCCTGCCTGACAGGTCCCTAGCAGTATGAGACCTGTACATGGCGGGCCACCCTGCTGCAGGAGAAGGGAAAGGACTTGAGGGGTCCCTCTTTCCCATTAGGGGGGAGGAAGCTTCTATGTGGGACAGAGGAAACACTAGGAAGTAGCAAGAAATACTAAAAACCGAAGAGGAAGAGAGAAGGCGAGGGGAAGGATGTGGGTTTTTGAGCTTGTAGCTGGTGGCAAGGGTGGAACTCCCTGTGTAAGGTGAAGCCCAGGCCTCTTGGGAGAGCAACAGGCAGAGCCGGCAGATGTAGGAGACTGGGCCCCGCCCAGCCTGGGCCCTGCCACTCCCGGGAGCTGCACAGTACCCCGAGGCGGTCAACAATTTCCTTCAGATACTTAGGAGATTGTGACTTATTCATGGGGAAGGCTTGCTTCCTGGCACGCTCCCTAAGGCTCACCCACAGCAGTGGCCTCGCGGCCCTCCTCCTGCTACAAGTGCAAACACATGATTCCATTGGGAGGGACCAGATTACCCCTCATCTGGACCTGAGAGTCCACATTATGGTACCTGGCCTGAACTCGGTGTGGGGGGGCATGACTCTGGAAGGGCAGGGGGTGTGGGATGACTTCTGTCACCAAAGTGGCAGCAAAGACCAGGATCTGGTGTCTGGGCTGGGCTGTGGTGCTTCTGGCAGGTGCAGACTTGCATTTCAGGCCTTAGAGTCTGATCAAGAGGAAGAGAAATATGACTGGGACAGATCGGTGCCTCTGGACAAAGCCAGAGCAGCTCCTGAATCTTTTTTCTATGCAGTGTTTCCCTGCAAAACACCCCAAACCAAAAACTAGCCAACCAACCAACCGAGCCAATCCACCGATCAACCAGCTAACCAACCCACCGAACAAAGAGGGGGAAACCATGGCTATGCTTCTCTCTCCTTCTTTTCTGCTCCCGGCACGGAACCGTGGGGACGCTCAGGAAGCTGCTGCTGGCCCTGCACCTGTTTGCTTTTCTGCCTTGGTTTCCCGCTCTGGGTACTGCTGCCAGGTCTGGGACCTGGCTGTGGTTGGTGCCCCAGGGAGACAGCACACCCTGCCACATCTGTTGCCTCTCCGGCACCCTGCCCTGGCCCCTATGACAGTGCTGTCTGATCTTCTTCCACATCCACACACCAGACTTGAACACCCACGGCAGCTAACAAAGGCCCCTATTCTCACAGTGCTGAATCCACAGAGCTGTGGTGACACGCTGTCCTGCTGTCCCTGTCACTTCTGGGAGCAGTTTCTATTCACTCCTTGGCTCCACAGAGGGCTGTTTCCACCTTCTGAGTGGTTCACGGAGGCTAGGTCTCCTGGTAGGGCGGTGCGTGCAAGGGTGTGCCTGGGCTGGGGGTGGCTGTGTGGCCTGTGGCACCACGGACCTTCCGCATCATTCCCACCAAAAGAGCCCACATACTTAGATGGGAAAATTGGTGCAGAGAAAGGTGTTAGGGAGCTCCCCAGAGAGTGCGCACCTTAGGTTTCTGTCCTTGTCACTGCCAGCTCCAGAGTGGAGCTCCACTGTTGCCTCGTTTATGCTCACTGTCATTGTCCTCCAGGCTGACATTGTTTTCTGCTGTGCTGATAAAGGCCCTGCTTCTCTGAGAAAGGCCATGGCTGAGGCAGCCACAGAGAGCTCTGGCAGAGCTGGAACCTGCAGCCCTGCTGGTGTCCAGATGGCTTGCAGGCGAGCTGGCCCACGCCCACTGGCTTTCGGAGAAGCCAGGGCTCTGACGGTGCACCCCAGGTCAGCACGGAGACGGTGCCCTGAGGCCCTGCTGCTTCCCTGACAGAACCATCCTCCAGGGCTGCTAGAGCCCCTGCCTCCTGGACACCAGCCTCTGGCACCAGCTGCTGTGTGTAGCCCGGGTACACCACCTCTATCTGTCAGCCGCACGCCCCCATCCACCATTTTTGCTGTAGATGTTGTGGCAGATTGTATTTTCCAAAGGTGGTGGAAACAACACCCCCCACTTTACGGCCCCATCCTCCAGGGGTCTTGCTACCCTCCCACTGAGGGGGCATCTATGTCCTCCTGAAAACCAGGCAGGTTGGACAGAAAGAGCCCAGTGGCTGTGTCACTGGTGACTCTGAGGCTGGGTCCTGAAAGGAGCGAGGCCACGTGCCAACTGAGACATGCACCTGGGGGCCCCTAGACATCCAGACAGCAGCCTGAACACCCTGACCTGCCACACTGTGAGGAACGCCAGGCCACCCGCAGCAGCCCCTGCCGAGCCAGCAGGTGACAGCGGACAACCAGGGGAGAAGCCCAGATGGTTGTGGCCCCCAGCGGTTGTGTGGCCCCGTCGGGCAACCCCCCTGGGGGAGGCTCCTGGCTCCAAGGAGCAGAGAGAGGCCATCCCTGATGCCCTGTGGGGATTCCTGAACCACTGAGTCCTGGGGTGCGACAAAAGGGGTCTGCATGCCATGAAGTTGGGGGTCACTTGTTAAACCGCGACAGTAATCAGAACAGAAGTAAAATCTCAGATCTCACAGCAGGTTAAGTGATTGCAACTCTTTAAGACCTTAGAGGCTGAAACCCTGTAAACTCCTCTGTTCTGGGCTGCCGCAGGGCTGCCGTGTCCGGAGAGGGTGACGTTCCAGCCACTCTGATGCCACACTGAACCTTCCCAAACTGGGTTCCTAGGCTGCCTTCAGTCAGACAGCAGAAAGGGGCATCCCCTGAGCTGGGTCCACTCACTTCAGACCCGGCCAATTTCCCAAAATGTCTGATAATGGAACACTTCTTTTTTAAAACTGCTTTATGGCTGAAGCGCTCTTTCAGAATTGGATCTGTTTAATGTTCTGGATGGCAGTGGAATGAATGGCTCGTTGTGAAGGTGAGGGTCTCTTCCAGGGCTGGCCCCTTGGAGTGCACCTCTGCTGTGACGGTGAGGATGACAATATCAACGATACCCAGGGAACAACATCTTCCTTCCCCTCTCTCCCTCCCTGCCTCCTTCCAATCTTCATTATTTGTGTGCTGTGCGTGGCACCAAGCTGAGGACATGCAGGGAGTACGATAGACATGGTCCCTGTCCTTGTGTTTACAGCCTGCCATTTTCTGTCCAGATATACTTTTATCTTTTTTATTATATTCAGAATAAACATGAAGCCACACGGAAGCTTTGGGTAGCTAGGATGTCCAAGGGCACGTGTTTGGAGATGTAGGTTTTTGGGTAGACTCTAACTCCATGGGCTGGCGTGGCAGCGTGGCCTGGGGACTGCGTTACTGAGCATAAGGCTGATTGCTGGGTCTATCCCTCAATCCAGAGGGGGGCACAGCAGAAGTGCTGTTGGAAGACAGGGGGCTTGTCACGACATGGTGATTCTTCTTCTGGGGGAGGCTCTTTGCCTCGGATCCTGGAAACCTTGTGTCTGCAGCTGGTAGAGCAGGGAAGAGGCGGGTGGGAAATGGCTGCCTGCTCCTGATCTGCCCTGATGGACACATTCCACTTTGGAGAGAAGCTACCTGGCCCAACTTAGAAGGGAGGCTGGGAGATATGTCTGATCTTCTTCATAAGCCCCCGCAGGGTCGGAAGGGCTGGGGTCTCAGAGAGACCAGGGGCTTGCTTAGGACCCCCACGAGTTGGGGGCATGGCCAGGAATCCAACATGGCTCTGTCCCTCCTCTCTGAGGAAGACCTGTGTAGCCTCACATGCCCCCCAAAAAGGGTTCTGCAAAATGCACAGGCATTCCTGTCCCCTCAGGCCACCGTGTCATTCTCTCTGCTCCCTACATGGGAGAAAACATCTCCCCCAGAAACAAACACCTCTCTGAGCTGGGCTTAAACACACCAGCGTTCACCCAACCTTCATAAAACCAGATGCTTAAAAATAACCAAAACATGTTTACAAAACCCAACCCCCCAACAGTAATTCATAATAAAATATTAACAAGCCCATCCCCATTCTGTTGGGAGCACTTAAAACCTTTCTCTGAAAAAACCCATCCTCCCCCAACTCAAGAGAAACGTAGCAAAATGATGCCATAAAACGGTTCTAATGATGTGTTCCAGTGGCAGGGGAGCTGTAGCTTCCTGTGCTTTTAATTTATTTTGTTATAAATTAATGAAGTATGTGTGATCGAGAGTAACTCATTAAACGTGTCATGAAGCGAGACACTTAGCTACAAAAAAGGATCCTGATGTACTCCTAAATGTTACATTAAATACATAAATCATTTTGTTTTTGCTCCACTTAAAGCAGAAAGCAGCCAGGGAGGCAAATGTAATTACAATAATTCTATTGAAAAAGGTCCAGAAAGTACAAGGATAGATTTGCACAAGCATCAGAAGAGGCAGTGCATTCTGCATGGTCTGATTTTTGTCTCTTGTGATGAGCAGATGGAATGGGGTGTGGCCATCAAGCTGACCAGCACTTCTAGTGACTGATAGCTTTCCAGGGCCAGGGCCACTGGTTCCCAGACACGGGGGACCCACCAAGAGCTGGGGTCTCTCTTAGGCTATGCTGGCCTCTGCTAGAAACCACATCTGGAGTTTCCCAGGGATGCTCAGTGCTGATTCTCAACCCACACAGCCCCAGACCTTCCGGGGGGGGGGGGGGTTGTAGGTAGCGGGGGAAGGGGAGGACTGGCCTGAGGGTGCCTGGGCAGGTGGCCCATGCCACTTTGGCTCATGCCTGGAGTAGACCTGCCTGGAGTAGCACACACACACGGACGCACACCCACAGGGCCTGGGAGGCGTTAAGATGAGAGGCACCCAGACTGCCCTCCGCCCTCCGCCCTCCACCCTCCGCCCTCCCCCCTTCTAGGTTCAGATGCTTCTCAGTGTTTCCTGAGCAGAACTAACTGGCTGGCGTTTGGGAGGCTGAAACTGGTACAGGAAGCAGAGAAGAACTCCCATCCTCACTGACACACTCACTTTTTTTGGCAGCTGCATGAGAGCAGAAGGTCCAGCCTTTGCTTATGGAAAGGGGTCACCACTGGCAGAAGTTTCTGGAAGACCTCAGACAGGGCAAGTGCCCCGACCTGCTGGGGCCACCTCCAGGACCTGAACGGCCAACTTCCTGCCCCAGGGTCAGAGGCTGCCCACGGTTTCACCTGTCCTGCCCTGCACAGCCCCTTCCCAGTGCCTCCCCCTGGGGCCCAGCTGTGCAGGAGACTCCTAGGAGCTGAGCCCCTTCAGGTCACATCTGTACTGTGCGAGACACCCACATGCATCCCTGCGGCCAGAGCCCTCCTGGTCCTGAGTACTGACTGGCGCTTCCTCAGGGCATCCCTGGGGCTAGCTGTCACCAGGACAGTGAAGGTGGGGGTGGGGAGATCATCTGGGAGAAGGGAAGAGCTCGAGTTTCTCCAGGATATTTTGAGTGCTCAGTGGAGTGACCACGGAGTGAGGCTGAAAACCCAGGACAGCTGGGCTGGGCTTTCACGTTCACTCTGATTCCCCCACCGTGGCGCATGGTCACGAGAAGGCGGTGCTAGGAGGCCCTCTCCGCGTGCAGGGCCCCATGTTGATGCAGTGGGGGTCAGTGCTCCTTAGAGACCCACCGCAGGGTGGCTGATGACCCAGGTATGTCCTTCGATGCCCTCCTCAGAGGAGGTCACAACAGGGTGGTGGCTCCTCCCGTCTTTATGTCATTTCATGGTGTATGGGGCACGCATGTATGTGGTGTTGCATCCGATCACACAAGAACCTTTTGTGCAAGGTGGTGCACGACCCTCACCTTCCACTTATACATGAGCATTGGAGGTGCCCAGACACCCCTCCCTCACATGTGGCAGAGGACCAGGGCTCCAACAACCTCAGGGTCCTCAGCAAGTACTTGTCACTTCTACCCAGTACGGTGGATCCTGCTTCCTACATCTGGTCACATCATCAGCAATTTAAAACCTGCAGCCAAGACTCAGCAGTTCCAAGGCCTTCACAGCCACAATGCAGCTCATAGGCCAGCAGTACCCACACCCCGGAAGCTTTTTAAGGAAGAATCTCAAGCCACACAGACCTAGGTATTTGGTGTTGGCCCTTCGCAAGGTCCGGGCGACCCGCAGGGGTGCAGTGCAAGGGGCTCTGTGCAATTAGACAACACACATGTGCTTTCCGTTCTCTGTGCTGGCTGACGTTCCAACTCCCGCTGGTGAAGTTACTTGGGCAGGGAGGGCGTGGAGAGAAGTAATGTCCATCTGACTGCTCCCTGAGGACCACAAGGAAGGCAGGTATGTCTGCCCAGCATCCCTCTCTGTGAGGAAGGTCCCCACCTTTGTCCTCCCCACTCCCCACCCCAGCTCCCTGTCAGAGCACTTTTAGCCAGGGGTATATCTCCTGGACTGACTCCAGATCTTCCCTGCTCTAGGCTTAATTTTGACAGAGCACAAAAGTGAAAGATGTGATTTCATTTTCCTTGCTGTCTGGGAATCCTACCGTGTGTTCAAAGAACTTTCGATTTGGTCACAGACAGAGCCGTGACTTCCTAAGCCTTCAATGTGAGAACAACTCTCTCCTTTTACTGAGAGAGAATCTCCCTTCACCCTCCAGTGGGGGCACAACTCAGCTAACACACCCAACAGAGCAGGTGGACTGGCAGCTCTGCCCAGCCACCGGCCTCACACTGCTTCCCACCGCAAGGGAGTTTTAAAGAGGCAGAGCTAAGCTCTATCACAGAAACTGGGCAAGGTAGAGTTACAATGATGATGACGACTCCTGCCCTCCACTGTTCTCTTGCTGACCAGAAGTCACCATCAGCCTGTCTTGATTCTTCCCTGAGCAGACACTTTGTACAGGATGGGCACACACACGTGCTAAAATCAGGAGTTGACATTGTTCTAAGTTTAACTAACCAGCTTCTGGGACCTTTTATTTTTTCCTTCTGCATTGTTTCAACACTGTGGTCTGGGACTGCCCTCAGTGGCCAGCAGCGCTGTCTTGTCCTACGGGAACGAAGGTCATGTTTAGGACACATGTGTAGACAGCCACCGGCACTGCCCTCTGGGGAGGCTCTCTGGCAGCCAGCAGGTTTGCAGAGGGCAGGGAAAGAGCATTTGCTCTTCTTTCCCTGTAAATCTCCCTCAAGAACAGGCACATCCGCTGTTTGTGAGTCCCCCGTCAGTGTCGGCAGCGTCACTGCCTAGTCAATGCAGAGAAAGGCGAAACTCCCGATTACAAATTAAACTCGCTCAGGGCTACTTAACCGTTAAATGCGCCATTTACTGACTGTCTGCTTTTCTCCGTGACTAAGAGCAGGCCCTCATTTTTCTCTCGTCTTAGGACGATCTGGTCCCTATGGAAGGTTCTACACAGACTGTTTCAGACCGCATCTGGCTGCTGTCCAGGGAAGGTGCGGTAAGTGTCTCTTTAGCAGCTTCTGGCTAAGTCAATGCCGAGCCTGCCTGGGCCTGGGTTCTGGTCCGATTCTAGGCTCCTGCATGCCTTATTTCTGGAAGTCACTCCGAGTCCTTTGCACTAAGGGGTTATGTGAGGCTGGCCTGTGACTCAGCCAAGCTTCCTGACAGCCTTTCCTCAAGAAGCAGAGCTCCGATTTCCAGGCTGGCCTCCCAAAGGGGAGGATCCAGATTCCCACCACACATCCAAGATGTTCATTGCCACACATGTTGTGGTGGTGGATTTCGGGAGAGATTCAGAGCTGAGTCCAGACCTCCCTTCCCAGACCTCCCGCTCCTGGCACCCAGCAATGTGCTTAGTTACCCTGTGACTTCTAAGGGTGACTTCAGAGCATAGTTCAGTCTGAAGAAGATGGGAGGTGGGACAAGTGACAGTGGAGGGTGCGTGTTTGGTGGGGGGCTGTGGCAAAGTAGGGAGAGGGCAGCGGGGCAGGGGTGGAGAGCCTTCAACTTGCAAACGTTTTCCCACACTGGGACCAACGAGAGGTGAGTTTCCAGGGCCTTCCTGACCACCTCGGCCAGAGCTCTTGCCTGTTTTTTTTTTTTTTTTTTTTTTTCTCAGTAGATCTGCTTGGGGCCAGCAGGAAGCTCTGTGGCCCAGGGAGGGCCTCCTCTTTGGGCCACCATAAGCCCCAGCGATGGGCCCAGTGAGGAGCAGGGTCCAACCCTGACAGCATGACTCTGGAGGAGGGCTGGGAAGACGAAGGGCTGGGGCTCAGTTTCCAGCCTCCTTTTGAAAGGGACACCAAACCAGTGGACCCACGTGAGAAAGTAAAGTTGGCCAAGTCCAGAACGGCTTTGGTTTTCACAGCCACGTGCCCAGGCACTCAGACCCCTGCAGCCATACTCGCAAAGGGGAGGTGTCTGGGGTTGGAGGGGGATGGGAAATCAGGCCCTTGTAGAGCACACTGGAGGGAAGCTGAGCACAGGAAGCAGCCGGGTCACCTGGCTCCACCCATCCCCAGCCTGAGGAGGATGATGGGGCCACTGAGCTCCCCGCTTCCGCCCTTTCCAGGGACCTGCCAGAGGCCATTCTGGAGGATGCCACCTTCTGTTGCATATAAAGGAGCTCCCAGGATGGAGGGCGGAGGAGCAGCAATTCACCCCTCTGAAGGGAGAAAGAATTTGGATCCTTTCCTACTAAGATATCAGGTGCCACTGTGACTTGTCAGCACTGTCCCCTTGGCCTGTCCCAGTGCCTGCACCAGGAGCATGGGCCCGGGGAACCGCTGGGAGGCCTACCTGTACCGCTGTCGCACCGACTGCCTCTCTGCAGCCTTGCACACGTGGCCCGCGTAGTAAAGCAGGAAGAACAAGCAATTCCAAGTGGTGGCGAACCAGGTCAGGGTGAAGGGTGCATCGAATGTGCGGAAGGTCAGCTTGGCGAGCTGTGTGGAGCCGGCCCAGGAGGTGCACACGCACAGCACCACTGCCAGGCCCCAGGCCAGCTTGCGGAGTCGCGGCCCTGAGCCTGTGCAACAGCGGCGACTTGCCCGCCCGGCCTCCGCCCCTGCCGCAGCCTCTGCAGGGCCCTGGCCGTCCCGGGGATGCTCCTCCCCTGTGGAGAGAGGGCGGTCAGGTTAGCGGGCTCCACACCTTCCCTGCACCCAGTACAGGGCACCCACTGCCCTGGGGAGGGGGTGGGAGACAGCTTCTTGAAACAAAACTTAAGAGACCAGGGAACCCACCCCACTGCCTTGGTCATGGCCAGCCACCCTGGGGGGAGGGTTGGGATGGCGGTGGAGGCAGCTTTCTGAAACAAAATAGAGAGCAGAGCACTCACCCCACTGGCAGGACCATGGCCAGCCACCCTGGAGAGAGGATGGGGAGGGGGCTTTGGCAGCTTTGTGAAATAAGACTTAAATAGTAGAGCCCTGGCTGGTGTGGCTCAGTGGTTTGAGCACTGGCCTGTGAACCAAGAGTTGTGGGGTTCAATTCCCAGTCAGGGCACATGCCTGGGTTGCAGGCCAGGTCCCCAATGGGGGCACCTGAGAGGCAACCACATGCTGATGTTTCTCTCCCTCCTTCTCCCTCCCTTACCCTCTCTAAAAATAAATAAATAAAATCTTAAAAAACACTTAAATCAAAGAGATTTTCTTTGGTTTTCTTATCCTGCCCATGCCCCCCAGCATGTTGGAAATGCACAATCTCAGGCCTAATCCCAGAACCCCAGAGCCAGAATCTGCATTTCTAGCCTTGGGAAGCACTTCTCCAGGACATACGATCACAGAAGTAGCCTCCTGCAGTCTGTGTCTGCTGCACTCCTGGGCTGGGGGCAGCGCCAGTGACCAGGTCCCACCTGAGGGAGCCCCAGGCCTTGACCTCTGAAAGCTCCCAGGGCCTGGACAGAGGCTGCCTGTCTGTCACTTAAAGGCACAGATGCCAAGATTCTCATCTTATTCTGCACGTATGGCAGAAATTGACTTTTCCCTCTTATCTCTTCATTTGCTCTGACTAGCTTCCTGCCCATGGCCTTTGGTCCCACTTAAAAACCATAGCCTCAGGCAGCTGGCGCTGTGAAAGGCCTCGGCTGCTGCCCTTCAGCATGTGTGACTCCTGCAAACCAGGCTGGAAGGCAGTTTCTGCAGACCATGAGAAGGTGGCAAAGGCGTTCTTTTCCACTGTTTGGTTTTCATTCACCATTGTGTGCATGTTGGTCAGGTGGAAAGTGGCACAGAGCTGTAGCCTGCGCAGGTGGAGCCGTGGACAGATGCAAATGGCAGGAGATGGGAACTTGTCTTTCCCATGCAGCTGGGCACCCTGCACCAGGGGCATACAGTGTTCTGAGGCTGACCCCACTATAGGGGTGCAGGAGGGCGGCACAAAGTGTGCTGGGGTCAAACATACCCTATCTATTTTGTTTATACTTAATAAGTCTTTAGGTAGCTTTAATCACATTAAACCGAGTTTCGAATATCATGCTTTCTGCCACAAAATCATTCTACCAGGCAAAATCCTGATTAAAGATCCTCTACTATACAGGTGTTGGCTACCATCATCATTAAATGCCAGCCCTGGATGACTCATTTTAGCTAGAGGCTAGTCAAGGAGAGATAATGTCCTTCTTGATGCTCTCTACCTTGTACTTCGTCACCTTTGTCAATATTTAACCTCCCTCTCCCTGTTATTTTTTATGTATGTGTAGATTCCGGTCAGGAAGCCCTTGGAGAACCCAATGCTTAACGACTCTCTGGGCTTCCAGCACACTATCTGTCTGTCTGTCTGTCTGTGTCACGGGCTGCAGGGCAGGGGGAAGCAGAGGAGGACAAAGGCTGGCAGCCACCAGGGCATTTCAACTGTTGACAGAATCCCTGCAACTTCAGGCAAATTCAGTTTCAGTTTCCAGGCTGGTGACCCGACACTTGGGATCATCCTCTGTGGCCTTTCATTATGCTCATTTCTAAGCAGTCTTGGGGGTTAGGAAGGTTTCTGGGCTACCACATCCCCGTCAGAAACGCACGCTGGAAAGGCAGCTGTGGAGATGGAAAGCCCCTGTGAAAGTCAAGTGCGGTCTCACAGCTCTGGTGTCTCACTGAGACTGGACTCTGGACGAGGCCGAGCGAATTCCAGTGCACATCACATTTTCACACTTGGTTCTTCGTTACGGAAAACAAAGTTTTAAAACTTAAGGAATCAGTGATGGCTGATGCTGCATTGCTGTTACAATGGAAGAAAACCACCAAATTGTGTAGCAGTGTCTTGTCCAAAGGCTCCTACAGGTCTGGATTGAACCAGCTGTTCTCTAACCTCTACCCAATCTGGATCACTTACCCAAGGGCTAGTAAAAATACTGAAGCAAAATGAAGACATTCAAAACTAAAACCTACACTATCACCTAAAAATAAAATAGAACAGTATTTCCCAAGTGTAATGCAGTTAACAGACATTATGAGAAGAATTCCATGATCAGGAATGTCTGGAAAACACCAGGTACATCAGGGACAGGTTCTTTTGCTGTGGGAACATTTAGGGCTAACGGGCCTTGTGACTTTCCAAAAAGCAACTAGAGAGTGGGAGCTTCCCCTGCCGTTTTAATGTAATGCCTGTGGTAGGACCGTGTCCCTCAGAGAGCACACTGCGAAACGCTGGGATAAACCCATAAAGAAGCAGACACCCAAACCTGATTCACAGAAAACTTTCTATTTCATGGCCTCTTAGAATAACAAACATTTATCAAATGCTTTATTACCTTACTCATCCCCAACACTTCTGTTAAACTAGATCTATCTCATGTAAGCTAAAAATATTCCTTTTTAAAAAATTATTTATTTATTTTTAGAGAGAGGAAGAAAGAGGGAGAGAAACATCGATGTGTGGTTGCTTCTTGCACACTCCCTACTGGAGACCAGGCCTGCAACCCAGACATGTGCCCTGACTGGGGATCTAACCAGCGACCCTTTGGTTCTCAGGCCAAGCACTGAGCCACACCAGCCAGGGCTAAAAATGTTCTTTACAAATACTCTACAAAATACTGAATAGCACAAATAAAAATAATCTTTAGTAATCTTAGTGCCCTGAGATATTGCTTGTTGATACTCTGCTGCATTTCCTCTTCTATTGTGTCTGCACCACACACACACACACACACACACACACACACACACACACACGCAGATCACACCGAGTTTTTGTCTAGCACTCATGCACCCTCCTGCACAACAGCAAGGACTGTCCTTCCCATGGGGCCGTGTACAGCTGCCGCACCCTCGGTGTCTTTCGGTTGTCTAGGAAGTCACCAGCAAGCGTGTGCCCTGTGCTGAGAGTTGGGTGGCCAGTCAATAAATATAAAAGGGAACTACTGTTCTTCAGGAGCTCATAGTCAGTCTGGGAACCACCAATGGCCCCATGGAAGGACTACAGGGCCACTATGTGCAAAATGGAGTGGTTTGGACTGCTGTGGAAATTCTAAGGACAGTGCCACCGGTGCGGGCTGTGGTGATAACAGGGAGATGAGCAGAGAGGGCAGAGCGAGGCCTGGGCCTGCAGGACAGAAGTGCTCTGAGCGACAGGAGGAGCAAAGTTCAGGGTCAGGAGGACACGTGGTCTGCTCAGGGGCAGTGAGGAAGACACGGAGACCCCATGCCCATGGTGATGCCCCGTCTCGCTCTGCTCACACAGAAAGCAGGTCGAATACTCAGCCAGGTTGGCCGAAGGGACTGGACCAAACTCAGATGCCAATCCTGCTGTATTTAGAAAGCACACACCCCACTGTCCATGCAAACAGAGAAAACTACAGAATACGTGTAGAGTGACAATGAACTTGGTGAGCAGATGCATTTGTTTTCTGTTATTTGAAATGCTGCAAATGCACCCCCAAGTATGCACCATTCTCAGGGTCATTGGCAATGAGCTAGCTGTCCAATTTGTGCTCAGATTTAGAGAGAATGAAGTTTGAGGGGGCAGTTTCCTTTCACAAAAGCCTCTCAAATCTCCAAGTGCAGGAAAGGCTGGTTTCTCTTCCCTCCCCTCCTAAGTCGCAAGCCTAGCCATTCCTGTTTGATGAGTGCCCCTCCTTTATGACAGCAGTGGGTACTGCGTGAGCCTCACTTCTTCTTGCCCCAGCCCCTTTGACCACCCCCACACAAGGAGAAATGCTGACTGTCACCCTCAGTCCAATACCCCTCCCCACTCACAATCCCGACATTCGTACCTTCCACTCTAACCTGGCACTTTAGCCTTCGGGTCTGGTAGTGACACACTAGATGAAACCCCGGTTGTGCCGACAGGTCTGTGGTTGTAGAGTCAAACATCTCCCTTCTGCTGTCACCTCTGAAGGCTCTGGTTACACCACTTAACCACTGAGAAATGCGGGGGACAGGCAGGCTCCCCCCTGCGCTGTGGCCTGAGTTGCTTCCATGGAGCATTTTGGGGATGGTGTGTGTGTGTGTGTGTGTGTGTGTGTGTGTAGGAAGAGCATCCTCTCATGCCCAGTGTGCACTCCATGGCATGATGAGATGTCACCATATGACCATACCTGGGTGCGAGCTTCCAGCCTGAGCCATCTCTGAGTCAGGCAATTTCAGTCCCCCCACCCTCAAAGCCACGTGTGATGCCTGTCCCCTGCCAGGGATTTAAAAGCATTCACACTCCTCGGTCAAGCAGAAGCGGTACCTGTAGGCTGCGTCTGCTCAGGAGAAGGAACCTCCAGGTCATGACGAGTGAGCTGGCAGTTGGTGTCGCTGCCCAGTCATTCAGGACCAAGGCATGTCCTTCGTCTCATGAGCCAACCACTGCTTTTCCCTGAGAAAATGATGAATTGGGTGCTTTTTGTGTTTATTTTGTGGGAGTTGATTATATGAGAAAGCAAGAAAAATTGGAAAATCATTTACTCTTGACTTAAAGTCTCCATAACATTGCTCTTCCAGACTTCCAGGAGAGCACAAATGCTGTTTTGAGGTTGCCTGAGAAGAAGTGGACCCATGGGGATTCTGTGAAACAGTGTCTGGTTGGTCTGCACCGAGCACGCGCCTGAGTCATGTCTCAGAGGACAGGGGCCTAGAGCTGTGGTCAAAGGCCACCCTTGGCTGGCGTGTCCCATCCTCCCGAAAGCAAAGGAGCTAGCATTTCGCAGACAACAGAGAGGCACCTCCCAATGACATCTCCATCAACAGGACATGTACAGTTATTTTTATAGCTCTTCTGGAGGCTGATTTTCATAAACATAACATTCACTTGTTTAAAGAGAAGTACACTTCTCGATTTTTAGTAAATTTACGGCACTATGAAGCCATCACCACTGTCCAGTCTTTGAACGTTTCCATCACCTCCCGACAAGTCTTCGTGCCTATTGCCATCCCTCTGCATTTCTACCCCCGGCTTCAGGCCACCACAGACCTGCGTTCTCCCTATGGATCTGGCTCTTCTGGACATTTCCCACACAACATGTAGGCCTTTGCAACTGGCCTCTCTCACTCAACCCAGTGTCTCTGGGGTTTGCCCATGTCATAGCCTATGTAAGGAGGCCATGCCTCTTCGTGGTGGCCTGGCATCCCATCGGCAGAAATTCTGCATGGTGCTCATCCGCCCATTTGCTGATGGGCATGTGCATGGCTTCCAGTTCTTAGCTGCTGGGAATAATGCTGCTGTGAACACTCACACACAGGGCTTTGTGTGACTCACATGTTTTCATCCCTTGGGTGGACGAGGTCAGTTTTTAGGCCACTCATCTGTCAAACATTTGTTGGCACCCACTGTGGGCACAGGCAGACATAGCCTCGCATAGAAGGACTCATCTAGTCCACATTACAGTGGCCTCAGTGCCTCCAACTGCATCCAATCAGGACGCTGCTGAGAGCTATTCTGGGAACTAGAACCACCCCCTTTTCCAGGACTGCCCAGGGGAAGAGGGCCGGGTGGACAATTCTCCATTTATTGATCACTGACGTGCACATCAATTCAGGACTGGGCCCATCCCCACTATACAGCTTTTGTAAAAGCAGAGGCTGGGAAGAAAGCTTGTGTTTATAGACACTGCAAGTGTAGTTCATCTCCCAAAAATGCAGACGGGATTTTTTTATCTCATCTACTCATTGAACACTCGCTCAGGAAATTCATGAGTGATTTTTTTAACTCAGTGGTTTGGAAGAAAGGGATGAGGCTGTCACATGGGAAAGGCTGCTGTAGGCCCTGGATGTCCCATGGCACTCCCCACTTCATGTACCCTGGCCTGTGACCCTGGCCACCTCCCCGGCACAGGCTGGGCCACCTATTGGGAGTCCTGGACTTGGGGTCAGAAAATCTTCCCATTTGTCACACCTGGCCGAGGCCCTAGTCACATTCCTGACTAGCACTGGTCCCGGGGACAGACTGAAATCCACGGATAATGGATGTTGGATGCTGACCCTGAGGATGGGAGGAGGCGAGGACAGGAAGAAGTGGAGGGACAAGCGACAGCTAAATGCCCAGTATCTATGTCGTACTCTCTGCCCCGAGGTCCTAGGTACCACTTTTCACCTGTGATGATGCTGGGTAGATGGTGTGACTGTCCGTTTCTCAGACTGGGCCGCTGGAGCCCAGAGAGGTGTTCGCTCCTGGTCACGGGGTGGCCAGTGTCTGAGATGCACCTGCAGGCGTGGCGGGCTCCACAGTGGCAGCAGGAATGGACAGCGTCCTCACCCTCCCCTCCGAGTGTGGGTTGGGGCCCGGGTTGGAACTGCCCATCACTGAAGGGGGACTTCAGGTTTCCAGAGTACAGGCCCATTTCTAAATTTGGGAGAGCCTGAGTATGGTGGGAACGCCGGCTGGAACTTACCACCCTGCGATGTCATGGATGGAAGGTTTTTGTCCCCTCCCCCCCAGCCCGTATTCATATGTTGAAGCCCCACCCCGCAGTGTGGCTGTATTTGGGGATGGAGCCTCTGAGGAAGTAATTAGGTCAATGAGGCCATAAGGGTGGGCCCGATATGACACGTTTGGTGGCCTCGGGAGAAGAGGCGGTGGGCAGGGAGCGCACTCACTGGCTCTCTCCATCAGCTCAGGGAGGAAGGGCCCTGCGAGGACCAGTGAGCAGGTGGCTGTCGATGAGCCAGGAGGAGAATCTTTACCAGAAACCAGATTTGCTGGTACCTTGACTGTGAACTTGCAGCCTCTAGATCTGTGAGAAAATAAATGTCTGTTGTCTGTGGTTCTGTCATCGGGGCTGAGACTCCCCCAGGGTGTGACACTGGAGACAGTGCTGAGCTTGGGAAGGTGAGCAGCACAGGCCCAGGGCTGCCACTGAGCAGCAGGAGGTAGCGGAGCAAGGACAGAGGGTGCCCGGCAGCCTCTGAGGAGGGGAACTCGTGCTGGAGGCTGGGTTGGGAGCAGGGACCACCTCACAGGTCTGAAGCCTCTGCTGTGAGTGGTGCCCGGGTAGAGATGGGAGACAACAAGGCTGCCACAAAGTTGTCTGTAGAAACCAAAATCACTCTGCTGCTGGGGACACAGGCCTGGGTGCCAATCTGGGGGTGGAGTGGGGTGGTGGTGGCTTCTCCAGACTCCCCTTAGCTCTGCCCTCAGCAGCCTCAGAGCTGGGCTGAATAAGGCCGAGACCCGGGCCACTTCCCTGCTTCCGCCACCATCTAGGTGTATGGTTGGCAAATACTTCAGCCTGAGGGACCAGTTTGCATCTGGGCCCTGCACATGGGATCCTGAAGCCTTCTGGAATCTCCCATCTCGCGGCCTGGGCACGGTGGGCCTCTGCACACAGCAGGTGCTCACCTTGGTTCACGACCCACACACAAGCACAGACAAACACATGCTCTCCTCTTTTCTGATGTTCTCCCTTGTCAGAGGTGCAGCTCCTCCAACTTCCGAGTGGACAGGAGTTCAGTGGTCGGCACTCCGGGGGAGCAAGGGTTTTAACAGGAGGGCTGACTGGATGCGGGCCACCCCTCTGGGCAGTCTGGGCTCTGTGCGGAGGGGGCAGGCTGGAGCCTTTTCCCTGGCAGGAGCTGGAGAACACAGCAGTATTATAACTGATGGCATGGGTTGTTGCACCATTTATCTTAAAGAACAAAGCACTGTTTTCTAGAACACACCTCCAGTGCTCAGCAGAGTTGGGCATCCGAAGCAGGACTGACCTTGCTCAGTCAAGGATGGAGGCATGGTCTGCCTTGAGGTTTGAACTGTCCTCGGCTTCATCACCCACCCAGGGCCAAGCCTCCTGCACCCACTGAGGGCGATGTGGCTGAGCCCAATCCAGTCAGTGAGGCTTTTCTGAGAAAACACCAGGGCTACCCCAGGCAAGGTATGGAAGGAGCATGGCTTTCTCTGGGTCTTTCTGTACCTCCTTTTGCACCGCCCCAGCCCCTGGGGTCCTCTGTCAAGTCCAGAGGCTCCTGCTGCTAATGATTCATGAAGCAAGCGCTCATGTGGCTGGCATCCCCCCTGCTCAAATACCAAAGACCACCACGCAAGCGTGTGCCTCCACCTGGATGCACAGGCACACACATGCACAGACGCACACACACAAATGCATACACACAGGCATGTGCATATGTATGTACAAACACATGTACATGCAAAAGTACACATGCACAGGCACACACAAAGCATGCGCACTCAGGCACACACGGGTGTACATGCACACGTGTGTGCACATACACACCACCACACACATGCGTGTGCCCTATAAACACACACCACACATACATGCACACACAGGCCACACTTCTTCTTTGTCCAGGGTTTCACTCCCTCGGAGCTCTGCAGAGAAACCCATCTCTGTTAATGAGCAAGTGAGTTAATAGGCTCGTCACAGGCTCCTGTGGGCAGAGCCAGCGCCAGGCCTATTCATCCTCACTGGAGGACACGCCCACTGATTTTAGAGAGAGGGGAAAAGAGGGAGAGAAACATCAAAGTGAGACCAATCAGTTGCCTCTTGCATGTGCCCTGACCGGGAATCAAACCCACAATGTTTCTGTTTACTGGGCGATGCTCCAACCAACTGAGCCACCCAGCCAGGGCAAGATCTATTCTAATCCCCTTTATTTTCAGAGGAGAGAAGACTGGGCTCCCAGAGTTCACATGCCTGGTTGGTAATTACCTGGTGGGGAGCAGGGAATGACACCCCTGTCCTGACAAGGACACTCTTCCTTGCACACGCTTCCCCAAGTCACATGATATCTTAATCAGTGAAAATGCAACGCTTGCCGAACAGGCTTTTGCAAATCGCAACCCTCTTGGCTCTCTCAGCATCAGTCTCCTGAACCCACTGCCACCTCTAATGGCCTGCAGTCCCACCCATCATGCCCGTGAACAGCTCCCCTTCCCACCTCATGAAGAAGACCAGTGTCAGGGTGCTGGTCCTGGGCTCCCACCCTGCACCTCCATACTCCTGGGTCTCTGACGTTACCCAGTCCCTCCTTTTCCAGGCCAACCACCCCCTCTCTTTCCTCCTGCGCCCTCTGCCTCCTCCAGGCCAAAGATGCATCATCGCCCTCCTCTTGGGGATACCTTAGACCTGTCCTGGAACCAGCCTCCAGCCACTGTTTACAGAAACACCCAGCTCTTGAAAAATCTCTGCCCTTCCCACTAAAGATAGTGTAAGCCTCCCGCTCCCCCTCTGCGGAACACCTGGACCATGCTCCTGACCAGCTTTCCTCCTCCCTCACTGCCACCTGCCCTGGCAATCTGGCATGCAGACCGGCCCCCACTTATAACTGTTGCTACACCTCCCCCTCCCTGCCCCTGCTGTATCTGCTACCCGCTCCCACTACCTCGTTCTGGAATCCTTCCTGTGGTTTTGGCCATCCAGCCTTCTCCTCTGCCTTTCGCTCTCCCTATGCACATGCCCTCAGGGCTCAGCACACCTCGGTCTGTCAACCTCAAAGCCACCTCTCTCCCTCCTGACTTGTTGCCCAGCCCTCACCACGCCTTCTTCCACCTCCTTGCCCGAAACCTGCCTCCCCTGAAGGCCCCACCGGCCTCACACTCCCCCCATCCAGACCAACTTCCCATCTGTCCTTCGAATGCACCCCCACTGCCAAGTTCAGACTCGGTCTTCAGGGCGTCTTCCTGGCTCCCTCTCCTGCCCTCCTACCTACACTCTGCCAGCACGACCTGCCACTCCCCCTCTGCCCTGTCCTTGTCCTCGAGTGGAATGTGCAGAGGGCAGGGCATGGGCACGCCATGAGGCAGTGGCTTCTCAGAGTGACATGCCTGATGGCCCTGGACTCCGGTCCCTCACCCGTACGGTGGGCGCAGCTCCACCATGCACAGGGGTGCACAGGGGTGTCGGAGGAAAGAACCAGGCAGTGCAGGTAGAGGGTGCGAGACAAGTGTGAAGCAAATGTCACCACACGATTATGACCATCAGCTCAAGTTCGGGTGCTGCAGTCACCTCTCGTCATGGCTCCCTGTCTCCACTGGACACTCTCCTGCAGTTTTCCACACTTTTCCACTGTTGCCTTCCCTAAGCGCACACACATGCACGCATGCACACACACACCTCTGAAATGAGTGTCACAGGCCAACTCTGATCCTTTTTCTTTAATCCTCACCTAAGATATATTTATTGATTTAAGAGAGAGAGAAGCATTATGGCTGAGAGAAACATCTATATCGATGGGTTGCCTCCCACACGTACCCTGACCGGGGATCGAACCTGCAACTTCAACCAACTGAGCCACACTGGCCAGGGCTCAACCTTGATTCTCACTGCATGTGATACACTTTGGTATTTTTGATTCCATCCTAGTTCCTTTAGTAACAATATTCACTGTGATGGATGGAATCTGTTTAATGGCCCATCTTGAACTGCAGCTCTGTGAGATGGTTGGAGGCTTGGACAGCACCTTTCTCTTCTCTGATGGCCCCCCTTTCTGACTGTTTCAATCCACTCTTCTGCGGCACCAGCATCTACCTGAGGTCAGCCTTGACCTCAGAACCCCTCCCCCACTTCTTATGACCACCTGCAGGTCCCTGCCAGGTGACCTCTTTCCCAGCATTGCTACCTGTGCCAGGAACACTGTGTCCCCACCGCCCACCTGTGGCCGCAGGGAGCCTCTCCACCGTGGCACCCTAGGGCTGCCCCCAGGGAGGTCAGCACCACTGTGTGGTCCCCACTCGGAGGTGGGTGATGGGAAGGACCCAAGGCCACATCCAGACTCAGCAGAAAAGAGTGTGCCTTGGCAGCATGTCATTTTGGCAAAACAGGGGTTAACGGTGTCAGAGGGCCACCTAGCAGCCTCTGCGTCCCAGCCAAAGTGGGCTCTCTGGCCCTCTGCTGACACACACTGTGTATTTTATCTCCCTCATGGAATTATGAACAATCACACTTGCACATGTAGCTGTGATTTTGTTCATTGGTGATATCTCTTGCTCGTCTGGAAGCTCTGATGGGCCATGGACTACACTGAGCTCCCACCCAGCCCCTCAGGGGTGTCTGGCCAGTTCTCTTACACGTATCAGGTAATGTATCAAGTAACGCATTTGATCGACACACTGATGACGGTTGTCACTGAGTTTTCGGGCCTAGGGCAAGCCAACCTGGGAAATACCTGGGGGTGTGGAAACCCTTTGGCACTGTACTTCTCAAGACACCTCTTAGACTGGGCCCACAGGGATGGGGCCACCCACAATAACCGAACATCCCTGGAAGACAGTCTTATCATTAATGCAAAGTGGCCAGGCCCACCTTGGGGACAGCTGAGGCAGGCTGCCTGTCCTGGAGCAGAGGCACGAGGAGTGTCCCCACAGCAGCAGGGCCTGGGAGCCCCAGTGGTCACCCAAGTCGTGGTGGTCACCCAGGAGTGGTAGGAGCTTAAGGAGCCGACATCCCCTGAGCCCTCGCAAGGTGCCGAGAGTGGGTGTCCCCATCACCGCTACTCAAACGGAATGCAGTTGTGCCAAGGTTTCCTGATGTTTCAGAGTCAGGCAACATGGATGTGATGTGACCCCTGGCTCCCTGGCTTTCCAACTGCTTGATGTCGCACCAGTGACTTCTCTGGGCCTCAGTTTCCCCATCTGTGAATTGGGACAACATGCTCACCCTTCCGCTGGGAGAAATAGAGATAATAGAGCCATCTCCCAACCAAATGCCTGCAACGTGGTGGGCTTCTCAGCAACAGCTATTGTTCCCTTATTAAGAGGGATGTATGTCACCCCTGTTTCCACGGGACAGAATGGATTCCCAGAGAGCTCCCATCACTGGCCAGGGTTACTTGGCTTGGCTTGAGGTGTGGGCACTGCGCGCAGCCCATTGGCCCCACAGCCCCCACTTCCACAGCACTGCACGCTGCCGGCTGCGTGGGGGGGGGGTATGACACTGCTCTCAGCTACCTGTCCCCAGAGCACATCACTTTACTGAACATGTGACCACAGATGGCCCCAGTGAACACCACTCTATGAGGCCATGTCACAGATCAATACTCAGTGTCTGTGTGCGATGGGGAGCTGGGAAGGATATGAAAACAAGACCCGCTGTTGGACAGGCCGGACGTGCGGTGCCCATGCCACTGGGCTAGAAACTGTGCTCTGTGAGCCTCAAGCCCCCCTTGGAGGCCCAGCCAAGGTCTCCTCCTGGCGGGTGCCTCCTGGGCTGGTGGAGCACAGCTGCTGCTCCTCTGCCCCAGACAGTGCCCCTCCCCAGGGCTGACGTGGCTCCTCACTCCAACTGCGAGGCCTCTGCCTCAGAAGGCTCCTTGGCTGCTCAGTACCAGCACCCTGCGCCACTTTGTTCTTAGCTCTGAACCAGCACTTGCTGCCTGGTCCAAGGTAACTTAGCTGCCTACGTGTCATCTCTCTCCCCACTAGAATGAAACTTCTTTAGCAGAATGAAGTATTTGTCCAGCAAAAGAAGTCATCTTGCCCCTCTTCCTGCAGTTGAGTCCCACTGGGCATTGCACTTTCCGTTTGGGTTTTACATGCACCGCATGCTGGTGCCTTCCTGCCTTCCCCTGGAAGACACATCTGCATGCTAACTAGTCATGCTCACTGGCTGCGTCCTGGGGCTGTCGCCTGTCTGCTGGCCACACAGAAATGGCCACAGCACGGGGACTGCCTTGCCCTGCGCATCCGAGGCAAAAAAATGACTCAACACTTCCAAACAAGCACACAGGATGTGAATGCTTTCAAAAAATAGACCCAAAGTCACATTCAACAGAAACCACCAGAGAAACACCAGGCAGAGCGACGGAGCTGCCTGTCAGCCCCAGTCTCGGCTCGTAGGCCATCCCAGGCGCTGGTCTGTCCTTTGCGGATGGACACACAGGTGTCCTCCACAGAAAGGGCTTTCTAGTGTCATGGAACTCGGCAGGTACTTCTACATACTGTCCCCACACACCTATTCTTCTTTAAAAATTTAACCTTTGTTGTATTTCTTCCCACCCACACACCTACTCTTTGAGGGCAGTAAGAAGGTGCTGAAGGTGAGAGACAGCCTGGGACTGGAGGACTGCCAGGCAGGTAGGAAGCACCTACTGTGTGCCAGGCACCTGCTAGGCACTGCTGCCTACCCCCCTCATTTCGAGGTCTGCTGAGGTAGGGCGTTAACTTCTGTTTTGCAGTTTGGGAAGCCGAGGCCAGTGTTCCTGCAAGTCCAGCTGCCCCTGGGAAGAGGGCCGTCCAGAGCCCTGACCTGTCCCACCGTCCGTTTAATCCACTTTCTGTCACCCACAGATACTCATGTGCCACAGTCGGTTAAAAAGTCAAGTCCACAGTTTGCTCACAAGGTCGCTGGGGTGAACAGGGGCTAAAGCTCACCTGACAACAGCATGAGGGAACGGGGGAGGGGATCCCCCCATCTGTGCTTGGCCTGCCACTCACTGCCCCCTGCAGCCATCTGAGGTCACAGGGCCCAGCCTGGGAGGCCTCCCCACCCCTGTCCCGGGCAGTGCAGCTCAGCTCATCCTGCCCAAGCTGGAGAGGAGACCCCACCTGCCTCACTTAAGTGGTGGGGTGGGGGTAGGGGCTGGGGAACTTCCCCTGAGAACCCCATGAGTGAGCAAACCTTCCATCTCCCCTAGGGAAATGTGGGCCAACCCCTCCTTGCCCCGCCTTGCAGGCACACCTGGGCAAAGTCCCTGATACAGCTTGGGAATGCCCCTCCTCCCGGGGCAGGCGGCAGGTGCACTCAATCCAGGTGCAGAGGACCCCTGTACAAAGCCCTTCCTGGGGTGGGGTGGGGGAGGGGAGGGGACGGCTACACGGAGGGGAAAAATTAACCTCCTAAAGACACAAAACGATGACAAATGGGTAAGTAGTCACAAGTCAGTGCAAAATGATGTTCTGGAAAGCATGGACTGGGGATCAGCCAGCCCAGGATTCCAATTAGGCTTCACCACCCACTAGTCAAGGTCAGTCCACCCTCTGGGCCTTGTGGTCCTCATCTGTGGGATGGGGACACGGCACCAGGAGGGCTATAGGCAGGCTTCCATGGACAGGGGCACCCATCTGTCCCGGGGGGTCCTCTGTCTGCCCCCACTGGTCCTCAGTCTTGCGGTACAAGTGAGAACTCATGCAGAGAGAGAGGGTCCCCAGAAAACATTGGACAGAGGTCCTGATTCCAGGCCGAGGCCCCAGGGCGGGCAGACCCCAGGACCACCCTGTACACAGGGCCTGCACTGGGCTCAGGACAGGTGAGGGCCTGGACCAGGGGGCTCCGAGATCCTCTCCCCACTGCTCACTGACTGGCCCTTCCCAGCCCTCACCTGGCTGCCTAGCCAGCCCTGGGAGACTTGACCATTCCACTGCCTCCTGGGGGAGGAGTTAGGGGCTGAGAGGGGTCTCTCTCTGCTCCCCCCACCCCCAAGTGGGAAAGCAAGGTCCCTCCCACTCAGGCTGTGTCTGAGTAAGACTGGCTCTCCAGGGACAGCAGTAGGCTCCTTTGCCTGGTCTCTGCCTGCATCCCCTGAGCGGGGGCAAGAACATGTTTACAGGCAGGTGGTGGCGTCTCTCTCCTCTGCTTGTCCTCCCAGTTCCCATGGAGGAGCTGGGACTAGAGGTTCAGGGCAAAGGAAACCTTCTCTGCTTGTAGCCCTTCCAGCAACACCTGGTTCTGCCTGGGAAAGAGGACTCTCCAAACCTGGGACGAAAGTGTCTGGGAGTGTGGGCCACTGGTCAGTGCCTGGGGAACCCTGCGACCCACTCACCAGCGCCACAGGCTAGGAAGTCAGTCACTGAGGCCACTGCCACTGCCGATGCTGCCACCAGATGTGCGGGGATCTGCGCAGGAGGGAGTCCGCGTGCGGTGGCTGCGGCACCCTGGCAGCCCCGAGGACCCCGCAGCCACAGCTCCGGGCAGCCCCGCAGCTGCCAGGTGCCATCCCTACAGGCGGCTGCACTGCGGGGAGCTTCCCGGGGAACAGCAGCCCCCAGGCCAGGCAGCCCGATGGCCTGGCTCCAGGAAACGGGCTACCCCGCTGGGGTACAGACCTCCCCCCCCACTCCAGGCATTACCTTCCACTTTGGTGAGGGTCAGGACCGGACTGTTGCAGGCGCTGAGCGGGGCCACCCGGGCCGAGTGCTTCTTCATGGTGAGCGGTCCGCCTGCAGGAACCACGGTCGCCTACATCCTGGGGCCGGCCGAGCGCCCTCGGTGCCGGCGGCCGCCCCCGTGCAGGAGCGCGAGGTTCGCCGCCCAGGCCCTGCCCCTGCTGCCAGCCGCGCTCCTGTCGCCGAGCTCACTGCGGCGGCGGCCCCGCGGAGCACATCTCCCCGGCCACGCAGCCACTCCACACACGCACAGCCTCTCGCCTGGGCTGCCGCAAACTCCGACGTCACGCCAAGTGCGTTCCCCACGCCCACCCCGGGCTCACCTGCTCCCCAGCCTCCGCCCCCGCCCCAGATGTCCGGCCCGCAGCCAGTCTCTCCCTCCGAGCCTGGTCCTGGCACCAGCCGGCCGTCAGCTCCTGAATCATCCCTGAACAGGACCAGTGCACTGGAGGGGGCCCTGAGAACTTGACCTCACGTTCCACAAGTTCAGAAAAGGAGGCGTTTGACTCTGGGTGGAGAGTTGACTCCTCCCTGCACGAACTCCTGAATTGTTGGCTGACGGTAAGAGTCAGAAAAAAGAACGCACCCCACGCTTGCGAGGGAGTCTGGAGTCTAGGAGTACATTGTTTTGTGTGGTCTCCAGAATCAGCTCTTTCGGGGGCACAAAAAGCAAAGTCCGCACAAGCAAAGCAGCCACAAGAAAACAAAGGTTCCAGCAGGCTTCTGTCCCCGCACCACGACCCCAGTCTTTGGGGGGGGGGGGCTTGCCGAGGACCTGGGAGGCCGAGAAGTCTTCACTTCTGCTGGCTCCCGGTTCTTGCTGCTGCAGCAGGGCTGGCACCGGCCTCTGCTGGCTTGGCTTACTGGTCCCCCAGACCCGGGGGTGGGCTCCTGGCTGGTGATGCTGGTCAGAAGGCAATGACATACCTGCTGCATCACTGCCCAGGGGAGCCCCGAGTGACCCCAAGTCCCCAGGTGCATTTATGCCACGACAGAGCGCCTTGTTCTGCTGCTGTTGCTGCAGCTAGGGTGCACAGGGCTTGTGTGGGCCCAGAACCTCAAAAGCCCCTTATTTGCACATGCCCAACCACCTGTTTCAGCCCCACCTCTGCTGGGAATTGGGAGGGTCCTTGGTGATTCAGGGGGGTTTCGTGGTCACTGTCAAGTCCTTCCTCGGAGTGTCAGAACCTCCCACTTTCCCTGGTTTCCTGTCTCAGAGGTGATATTCTGCTGTACCATGCTATTCTCGCACCCAAACGGTAACTCAGTGGACTGGTGAAGGTGGACAGGGTCTCCCTAGCTCGGCACCTGCCCTCTGTTTCCGGTGACAGCCACCTGCATATCCCCAGGTCTCTGGCAGAAGTGGTTCCTGGAAGTTTCCCTTGTAGGGCTCTTGATTCACTTGCCCTCTTGAACAGCTGCGATGAACAGAATGGTCCCTGAGTCCCCCAAAAGCCAGGGCTTTCAGGGCTGACTTCTCAAGGGATATATTCAAGGGTTTTTAGGGTCTCTGCAGCGCCCTCTAGTGGCAGCTTCCACACAATACACCTGTCACCGGGAACTTGCCCCAAGACCCTGAGAGATGGATCCCCTTGTGGGAATTAAGAACAAATACGCTTAAAGCAAAAGAATCTCATGTACTTAAGAGGACCTTTCTATTAAAACATAATATTCCCATGTGCTGTTTCATAATGTTCTTCGATCAACAATTATACCCTAGCTAAAACAAGTATCACCTAACAGTGCCCAGATTTTGACACTTACTATGCATCATGTATGGCATTAAATATTGGACATTATTCATTTCTTATTCACAAAAGCTCTGTCAGGTCGTGGTCACCTTGTTTTACATCTGGGGAAACTGAGGCTAAGAGAGCTTAAATAAAATCCCCTAGGTTATAGAGCGTGTAATTGGCCGAGCAGGGGTTCAAGTCCAAGTCCAACATGTAGAAAACCTGCACTTGAAACTGCTCTGCTGTTCTCTTGTTCTTGTTCAGTAGTCCCCCCCCCCCCCCCCCCCCCCCGCCAGCTGTGGTTCGGCTTTCAGTAACTTTTGTTACCTACAGTCAGCAGTGACCTGAAAATAGCAAATAGAAAATTCCAGAAATAAACGATGTCTGCCCATTTGCTTCATCTCAGCACGTGGGCACTGAGTCACCTCATGCCACCACAGGGAGGGAGAATGCGGTGTTGAGAGAGAGATCACACACACGTGAAGTTTATCACAGTGTATGGCTGGAACTGCTTTATTTTAGTATTAGCAATTGTTGTTAACTTACTGTGCTTGATTTTCAAGTTAAGCTTTATCAGAGGTGTGTATGGGTAGGAAAAAGCATGGGGTAAATGGAGTTCGGTACTAGCTGTGGTTTCCAGTCTTGGAATGTCCCCCCACCGTGGATAAGGAGGCACTGCTGCATAATAAATGTAAAACGCAAAAACTCCACCTAACGATTCCCACTCAGGAGCGAGATGCATGTCAAGGTATCTCCTTTCGTTCAAACGTGGCCGTGGCAGATTTCATCCTGCTGGTGCGCATGTCCTGGTGGACCTGGGCCCCTGGGGCCTCCCCCAGGCCTCCAACCTCTAGTGCATGCGCCACGGAAGCCGCCCCTGCAGCACCTCAGATCTGCTGTCCACACTCACTCTACCTGGCAGTTCACATCGAAAGTACCCCGTAAATATCTGTCTTTTTGTTTTTTCAATATGTACTTCCTATTTATTGCAATGTTATTACAAGTCAAATAGGTAACAATAAAATATTATTAAATATCCCTGTTTCACTCATTAAATAACTGCTACTTAATCCCCGACCCACACACACACAGGTCATCACTTCTTCCTGTCTGCCGACTCCTTCCAATCAAAGAGGAGGGACCAATTGTCCCCTCCGCATCCTCCCCTTAATTTCAAGTACCCAGTGCTGTATCTTTTTTTCTGTGCTCAACTCTCTTTACCTTGTGTGTTCTTTCCCCTTCTGTCTCAACCAAAAAGTCTTAACCTTCCTTCTGCCTGACCCACCCCCCACTGGGAAAAAACCCATGACCTTCCTACACCCCCTTTTAAATCAGGAGTTCCTGCTCGGCCATCCCACTACAAATTTTCTCAGTGCATGCCTTTTTTGGGAGTGGTGGTACATACTTGAAAACTCACATAAATAAAAAATTGTTCTAGAATCTGAACTGGGTGCTGGCAGTACAAATGTGCAGTGGAATTCAGAGAACTCCAGCGATTTCAAACCCTGTGCTGGAGCTGGGCTATCATGACCTGACTCAGGGACAGAGAGTCACATGCGCAAGCAGAAGCTGGGTTTTGTGTTCTTAGTGTCACAGTCCAAACACTGAAGCGGGTTCACTGAACAGATATGGAATAACCAGCCTTTGATGTGGAACTTACAAACTACAGGCATGAGTTTTATGCTCCACGCCACCCCCACCCCCAACCAGCCAACAGCCTCCCTGCCTACCCCCCACTCCCACTGGCAAACCGAAGACAAAAGGAATGAGAGAGGAGTCCCAGATGAGAAGGACGATGAAACCACAAACTCTCCTACCACCAAGGGGCTACACTCCACCTGTAACTCCCAGGTGGGGCCCAGCCCTGGCCCTTTAGGAAGAGAAAGGCAGGCAGGCCTGGCGGGGATCATTGGGAAGGGGGAATGCCACTGGTTCCTCACCCACCTGGGGGCTGGCTGGGCGCTCTGGGCCATATTGAGCTTCTACAAATAGCCTGTGTTGCCCCACGACCTGTTCTGCCTTCCTGTACTCACGCCCACATCGGCGGTCCACTGGGTCACTGGCCCAGTCTTTCCTCTGATGCCATGTGTGAATGTCCGCTGTCCCGGGGGCAGGCATTGATCCTGTTGGTGGGTTTACCCAGTTGTGAGTCTCCAGAGACCGAGGCAGCATGGAAAGGCTGTGAACAACAACCAGCAGCTTGACCTTGAGCTCTACCTCTGCCTGGCACAGAGGCCGACCCCAGCAGCCCCTAGGCCTCTTCTGGCCTCAGTTTCCCTACTTGGGTGCTGGAGGGGAGACCCCATTGGTGGTTTTCAAATTGTGTTTCCTGATCTCTATGCAAATCAACTCTACTTTGATCTGTTGGGTTCCATGTTACATTGGTTTATACAGATGTCCTCACTGTAGAAAGGAAGTTCTGAAAACCATGTGATGAACACTCTTTCAGGTCCTGTTTGGCTTTTAGATTTTCCTGGATAAGACAACTGTCACAGCCTCTAAGGATCTTCAAAGGACGTTGAACTTCATGAGTATCTCCAGTTAGTAAGTAGACTCTTGCTTTAAGTGGTTTCTCATTTTTTTACATAGTCAGAAATGCATTAATATTTAGCAAAATTCCTAGAGTTGTACACTAAAGAGGGTGAATTTTATTGTTTGTAAATTATATATCAATTTAAAAATTGGGAAATATATTTTGAGGTACAAACACATATATAAGTAATTTGAATATTTGATAAAATACTACCCTCACCACGTGTTAGCACCTATATTCTCTTCTCTTCTCTTCATTTCATTTCATTCTGCTCTGTTCTTTCATTGCAAAAGAAAGTAATGCTGACTTTAATCAACTAAGTTGGTTTTATGATGACCCACTCATAGCCATAATCCATGTGGTTTGAAAAATCTGGTAAATATTATATGTTGGTAAGTTATGTGAAGCCCTTTACTTAATCCATTCAAAATAAGTAATAAAAAATGTAGAAGCCAGCTAAGATTTCCAAAGGTCAGAAAACAGTCCACTTCGATTAATTCACTCCGAGATATCAACCCTGTTCGTAGTCCCGCACAGCATAACAGAGCAAGGGTAAAAGAGCATCCCTGCAGGCACCAGCACTCACAAATGACTACCTGAAGTAGTTCCGGCACCCAGGGAGGGCGATCCACCCGAACACATCCGCCTGCAGCACTCAGGAGCTTTCGGAGCGGAGCATGTGTTGGTCCTCCTCCCTTGAGAGTCTCACCGCTCAGAGAGATGCAGCCCCATCACCGGGCAGCCTGTTCCGCATCTGGCAGGAGTGATGAGAGCGGCTCATTGATTTCTGTTTTAACCTTGACTGCTTATTTAAACTGGACTGGCATTGAGTGCTCTATAGATAGCAGAATACTAATTTGGGATTTGTAGTAACCTAAGACACCTAAGACATGAAGGACGACGGTGGCTGGTAGGTCTGCCTCCAGCAGCTGCGTTCGAAGAATGTAAGGAGCATATCATCTGCGGCCCCTGGAGGCCTCACTTGATTCACTAATGAGGTGGGAGAAATAAAGCTCAAAGGGTTCAGCTCAACTGTCCTTGGAGCTAATTAAACATAAATGTGTAAGCTTAAGGTATTAACATAAACTGCAATCAAAATACCACTTTCATTACAAAATATTTACCTACAGCCCTGCCCAGAACTGGTAGAGGAAAGCGTGAGTTTGTCTGCACCTAGGAGTTTGCTCCGAAGGAAAGTTCTCCCTATGAATGTGAACAGCAGTGATCAAATGGTGCTGGGATCAGGTGGCACTGAACCTGATCCATTCACAGTGTGGGGTCTCCGCTGCACTTGGGGACAGCTCACCCCTGCCTGCTAGGGGCCTTCGGGCATGGCATACAGAGGACCCGCTGTGCCCTAGTGAAGGAGGGCCTGGGTGCTGTTTAAAGGTGCAGCATCTTTGAGGAGCACAAAGTGTTTTGGAAATGACTCTGCATTTGGTCCAAGAAGGAATAAAACTAAGAGGATGAAAGAAACAAAAACTCCATTGCTATTTTGGGAACAGTAAGGAGAAGTGTCCTAAACAGACCTCCAGCAGCACCCATGAGCCCGTGAGGGGCCCGTCTTGCAGCCACAGCTGCTCAGAAGCCGACCATGCTTCAGATCCACAAGAGCTGGTACTTAAAGAGATGCTTCCGGGGTGCAAGCAAAGAGGCCACTCATTCCTGGGCTTTAGTTTTACACTTTGGACAAGATTCAGGCCACCTACAGTGCCTTTCGTGTGACTCCTTGTTTTCAGGACAGGAAGCTGTGCCCAAGGGAAAAAAATCTCAGTCCTGAGATATAAAAGACAAGGTGAGTGCTTCCCAGCTCCAGGGCATGTTCCCAGGAGGTGGGGCATTCAGGTCTCCAGGGAAGGTGAGTGAAGCCATCCAAGGCTCTAGGCAGTTTGTCAGAAAGGTAGGCAGAGGCAAATAGCAAACTCTTATTTCTTGCCATCAAGAAAGTAAAAAGTCAACAAATAGGGAGAATGGGTTTGAGATCCTGTGTCTGATTAGGGGCTTGTAGCTAAAATACTAAAGGACTCTGACAATGCAGCAATAAAAATACAAATAACCCCCTTGGCAAACAGGCAAAGGTGACCAAAAAATGGGCCAAAGACCTTCTGGACACCTCACCAAAGAAGATACACAGAGGACAAACCAGCATGAAAAAAGATGCTCTACATCAGTTGTTATCAGGGACTGCAAATTTAAACAGTGAAGATGAATCCTGCTACACACCCATGAGAATGGCCAAAACCCGGAACATTGACAACACCAAGTGCTGACGAGGATGTGGAGCAGCAGGAATGCTCCCCCATGGCTGGTGGGAATGCCACATGGTGCAGCCACCATGGAAGGCAGTTGAGTGTTTTCTTACTAAACTAAACATACCTTTACCGTAAGATCCAGCAATTATGCTCCTTGGCATTTGCCCAAGGGAGCTGAAAACTTGTGTCTACACAGTTGCCTGCACACTGATGTTTACAGCAGTTTATTCCTAGGTGGCCAAGCTTGGAAGCAACCACAATGTCCTCAACTTTGTAGGTGAATAGATAAATAAACTAGGTCCACCCAGACAATAGAGCACTATTCAGTGCTAAAAAATGAGTTATCAAGCCATGAAAAGTCCTTGAGGAACATTAAATACATATCACTAAGTGAAAGAAACCAATCTGAAAGGGGTACATGTTGTGTGGTTCCAACAAGACGACATCATGGAAAAGGCAGAACTGAGGAGACAGTGAAAACATCAATGGTTGCCAGAGGCGGGGGTGGGGGAGGGATGAATAAGTGGAGCACAGAGGATCTCAGGGCAGTGAAAATACTCTGTATGATGTTATTGGGTTGGCCCAAATGTTCGTTTGTTTTCTTCCATAAGATGGTTCTAGTAGTACTTAGTGGTCTTTAAGTGGTCTTAGTGGTCATTTGAATCAAGTTTGTTAGATTGTATTGTGACAGCTGTCATATCAGCATGCATTAAAAAAAAATCAAAATTGGTGAATTCTTGTGTGGCTATTTTAATATTGAAAATGGAAGAAAATAAACAACATTTTCAGTATATTGTGCTTTATTATTTCAAGAAATGTAAAAAAAGCAAGTGAAACACAAAAAATTATTTGTGCAGTGTGCAGAGAAGGTGCTGTGACTGATCAAATGTGTCAAAAGTGGTTTTCGAAGTTTTGTGCTGGAGATATCTCACCGGATGATACTCCACAGTCAGGTAGGACAATTGAAATTGACAGTGATCAAATTGAGACATTAATTGAGAACAATCAACATTATACCACACAGGAGATAGCTGACATACTCAAAATATCCAAACCAATAAATTTTTAGTGAAAATGGAAAATGCGTCTTTTACTGAAAAAACTAAAGAGACCTTTTGGCCAACTCAGTATCACAATAAATCTACTTCACTCTACATTTGCATGAATGCACAGAATGCACAACACCAAGTGTGAAACCTGATGTACACAATGGACTTGGTATGACTGTGATGTGTCACTGTGCTTTCGTCCTGGGTGGAAGATGCCCCACGCTGGCCCTCGATGTGATCACAGTGGAGGGTGCATGCGTGGGGGCAGGGTGTGCATGGGAAATCTCTGTACCTTCCTCTCAATTTTGTCATAAACCTAAAGCTGCTCTAAAATCTTTCTACAAATGAAAAAAATACATGGGTGAAGGATCTGAATAGACATTTCTCCAAAGAAGATACACAGGTGGCCAAGAAGCACATACAAAGATGCTCGGTATGAACAGACATCAGGAAAACGCCATCAAACTACAAAGATGTACCACTTTGCAACCTGGGAGGGTAAGCACACGTGTGGAGAGATGGAGAAGCAAACCTCATGTGCTGATGACAGCACCTTATATACAGCCTGGTGGTTCCTCAAAGGGTTGAACATTGTTATTACCTGGCCCCCAACGTTACCTCTGGGTACGTACTCGGGGGAAATGAAAGCCTATGTCGACATGAGGACTTGTATGCACATATTCACAGCAGTGTTATCCCTAACAGCCCCAAATGGAAACACCCCGAATGTCCACTCACTGATGAGGGAATACAGAAAACATGGTGTATCTGCAGAGTGGAATATTATTCATCCGTGAAAAGTACTGATACTGATATCAGTGTTGGGACGAGGACAGGTGGAAGACAATAAAAAAGGAGGAAGGAAGGGCTCTGACTTGTTCATTCAGCCTCCAGGTTATTCCCACCACACACAGCAGGAGGTTTAACCCCAGCTGCCCATCGGGTCCACTGAAAACCCACGTCCTGAGGTGGCAGCTGTGGCTGACTGAACAATCTTTGGGGGATGAGGTGCACCTTGGCACCTGTGCTCCTGGAGGTTCCCAGGTGTTTCTGAGGATTGGGAAGCACTAACCCAGAGGATGAACCCCACACCCTGGCCAGGGATGCTCACTTTCCCCAACGAAAGGTGAACTCTTTCGTCCACCCCCACCTCTCACCCCTGTCTTCTAGGCCCAGCCCTATGACACTGCAGGTACTCTCTCAACACTTGCACCTCCCTGTGGATGGAAAGCTCCTCCTGCTCACTTTTGATGACTCAGATTAGATGCACTCTCCTCTGAGAAGGCCTCCCTGATTCTCCATGGCAGAGTGGGTCTCTTGTGTGCTTCCGTCGACAGTGTGCAGGCAGAGCCTAGATGGCACATGCAATTCCCAAAGTGTGTTCCCTGGAACACTTGCAACTAGGGGCAGGGACTGTGGGCAATGCTGCCCAATGCATACCCCCCAGAAGGTTCACAATGTGCATTAGCTCATTAAAAGCACCGGGAAGACCTGCAGTGAAAACCGAACACACGGAACGAAACCCTGCTGAACCTGCCATCACCCACAGCCTCCCATGCTTACTTGATCACAGGCCCGTTTCCTCCAGCCCAGCACCGAGGAGTCCCCCATCCCCAGAGGTGCTGTGATTGCTTGTCTCAATGCGTTCTTTCTGGGACTGCTCTCTGAGCTCCTGGAGGACAGGGTCGTGATTACTTAGCTTTCCACCTCTGGTGTTTGGCAAATTTCTAGCCCTAGCCCCCACTTCTTGAACAAGCCCCTAGAGACTGTGTATCCTCTTGTGAATTTTCTCTGAAGAGCTCAACCCCAGGAATTTCTGGCACTCGCTTTTTCAGAATGTTTGCTCAAAAGGGGGTTGCTGAGCTTCTGCTGGGTTCTTGCAAAAGGCCATGTCCACAGCGCTTTAGATCCTGGAGCAGATTCTTGCCTGCCCCGTGCAGTGGCCACAAGGGGCTCATCCTCCCATCTGCCACCAAGCCCCAGTTTCACCACATGAAAGAAATGCATTGTCCAGGTAATCAGCCAGAGAGCAAAAGGCCTCCACAGCAACACGTTTCTCACTTGAGCAGAAGGTGCCGACGATTGCGTCTGAACACCTGCTGATGGCTGTTCTAGACCTTTCCTCTCCACTTCCTGTGAGATGGCTCAGCTGACTGGGACAACCACTCACTCTCCCAGCCTGGCCCAGAGCACGGGTGGGTTCTATATGTCAGCATATCTTCCTGTATTTGGAGTACATCACAGGTGAGGGGAAGATGCGGCAGGGGATTCCAGCAGCCGGGAGGTCATCATAAGCAGGCTTTGCCTAGCTGATCCAAGTCGGCCCATCTGACGTTGAGAGTAAAACATGGGGTGTCCTCCAGCTGCCTCTGTTTTTCTGGTGAGTCTTTCAGCACAATGGATATGTTCTTGCTTCAAACACGCTCACGTTCCAACCCGAGGCTACTTCTTTCAAAACATGTTTTCCCTCGAATCAATGACACGAAGTCAAGGCCATGGAGGACTGTGACGCATCTCTGCAAACACTCCTTGTACTAGGACCGCTGCCCCCCACATCCTGGTTTTCTTAGGCAGAGAATGGCTCTCTGCACCCCTTCCCCCAGGGTGGAGAACAGAGGGCTTCCCCTCCTGTTCGTCACTCACTCTCTCGTTCACTGATTCAGTTAGCGTTTACTGAGCACCTACTACATGCCAGCACTGTGCTAGCGGCGGAGGTGGACAAAGATTCTCTCTGTGATCGAAGTCCAGCCAGGATCCACTGAGCCCTGTTCTCAATGAGGCCTCAACCCTGGTCTATAAGGATGTGAACAAACACTGGCACAGGTTCCAACAGCTTGAGGCCACATCCCTGGGATGACCAGAGTCCCCTTAAAGTGCCTGCCTGGGAAAGTTCAAGGCTTCCAGGGAATTTACTGTTCCTTCCAGCTGACACCTGAGGGTGGGCCCCTGTCTCCCAGTCTCTGCGATAAAGGCCAATTGGCAAAGACAGATGGTTTCACACAGACCCACCCCCTTCCAGGTTCTTGTAACTTTCCCATCCCCTGAGTCTGCCCAGCCCTGGTGGTCCCCCTCCTTTTGAAACACCCCAGTCCCCTCTGCACAAAGCAGGATGGGGCTCAGCACTTTTCCGCCTGTCAGTAATCACAGCATAAAATCTCTTTCATTGCCTTGAGGCATGTCTGCCAAGTTTTCCTTTGACTGCCCTTGTGGGGCTCATGTTTCGGGGGAGACCGAACTGAGCAAGCACAAGAAGGATGTGGGTGATGTGCTTGGTAGGTGGGTGTCAGGGGGGTCCCTTTGAGAATGGGAGACATGAAGGAAGAATCAGCTAGGCTTTCAAAGAGCTGGGAGAGAAGCTCTCCAGCCAGAGGGGACAGGAGAAAGGGAGGATGCATCACAGGAGTGGAGCGAGCGGAGGCAGCTGAGCCGGCTGTGAGTGCGCTGGGGGCCAGGGCCCAGGCCGTGGCTTGGAAAGGCCTGGCCTGGAGGCCAAGGGGGACAGAGGCAGTGGCAGAAAGGAGAAGGCTCTGACTGTGTGTCCTGCGGTCTCTCCTTCCCACGTGTTCCCCTGCCTCCCGAGGTGTAGTGGGCCTGCCCTGTGCTTTCTAGAGCTGTGTGTAGCTTTAAGAGGCAAAATGCTGAGGGTCAGATGGGGTGCCAGGATGACCCAGGGAGAGAAAGACCAGGAGGGGAGAGCAGGGCTAGCAGGGGGCACCCTGCTTGTCCGATGCTCAGAGGAGAGGGGCCAAGTGAGCCCTGTGCTGGGTGCTGGCTGAGCATCCGCAGGTGGGGCGCCAGTCGGAGCATCAGCTCTGCTTGTCGGCCTTGTTTTAGTAACATGCTGGTCAGTCAAAGCTTGCTGAGTCTTTTTTTTATCTTCACCCGAGGACATTTTTTTTTCCATTGCTTTTAGAGAGAGAGGAAGGAGGAGAGGCAACAATGTGAGAGAGAAGCATCAATTGGTCCCCTCCTGTATGCTCCTAGACCGGGGATTGAACCCGAAACCTTTCAGTTACAGGATGACATTTCAACCAAATGAGCCACACGGGCCCCAGCCAGGTCTGCTTAGTCTGGCCAGCCAAACCCAGCAACACCAGCCAGCAGCAGCCGACTCAGCATGGGGGCTGGTGCCTGTCAGAGCCACACAGTAGACACCTGCAGGTGAGTATGTCATCTGGCTATTATCCCTGCAGCTCAGGCCTTGGGGACCCTCTTTGTCTCTTTGTGTCAGGGGGAGCCTCCTGTAAGATGCTGCCCTCCGATGAAGCACGCACGCAGCCCCCAGCCTCACCAGTAAGCTTATAACACCGGAGGCTTTGTTGAAAGTCCTCTGTTCCCAGACAGTGAAAATGAAAACCAGCAGGATACTCAAAATCCAGGGAAGGGGTTGAAAAGTCAGCACCATAGTTACAAGTAGAAATTGCATCTTAATCCAGAAACAGCAGAGTGAACATAGAATAAAACTAATGCTCTAAGAGCGGGATCAGAAAATTCAACAAGCACTGGAACATCAGGTATCTCTGGAATCCACACCTTCTTTGCACATGCTAGGGTACCTCAAACATCCCCTTCTAAGCCCCTGCTGTGCCCCTGGGTATTCTTCTACAAAGCAGGGTGGACTTGTAGGGTGGCTCCAGGGGAGGGGTGCTCAGCCTCTGGGACAGAGGCCATCCCAGTGTGTCCCCATGTGGCAGCTCCATCAGCTTCAGGCAAAGTCCTAATGCCTTAGGGACAGCATGAGCTGCTGAGTGTCTAACACATGGATCCTTTAGAGCGTCCTTGTTCAAAGTCACCAAATGAAAGGCATTTGCTAGTCTCCAGAACACCCACTTTTCTTCGGGCCACCTCTTTCCACTTTTCAGAGTGAATTGTCACTCGGAGTGCCTGGGAACACACTTGCCCTTCACCATGGCTGGTGATCCCGGGGCCCAACATGCATGTGGGTCTTCCTTCCCCACCAGGCCATGGTCTAGCCTCCTGACCACCGTTTGAGCCCCACCAGCCTTCCTGAAGCAACTAACAGAATGCTTTCCTGACCCCTTTAGCCTGAATGCTCATCCTCCTTCTTCTGCATTTGTCAGGTCACCACACTGAGTCTCAGGCTTTCCCAACCTGTTTTTTGGATGCACGATGACTTTGTGGCCATGCTCTGGTTCTCTGAGGCAGCATCTGTAGAGAACGTGTCTCAGACTTTGTGTACAAACCAAATGCCCAGAGGTCTCGTTAAAGTGCACACTCTGACTCAGCAGGTGTATCTGGGACGGGCTGTGGGGCTCTGCCTCTCTAATACCCCCCCAGGTGATGTCAGAGCCACCGGTCTGAGGACCACACTTGGAGCAGCAGGGGACCACCATACTTTGGGCAGGGCCCGTGGAGCTATGTCCTCAGTCCCCTCGAGGGACAAAGAAACACAGACGCCAGAAGCCATGAGCAAGCCTGGGGTCCTCCTGGAGCCAGGATGGGCCTCATGGTCCCCTGGTCCCATCTGCTCTAGCCTGGTGGCTGCACTGACTGGTCACAAGCCATGGGCACTATGTGCATGTTGATGAAAAAGAGACGAAGTGCTGGGTCTCCCAGACTGGAGAGCTGACACGTCCTGCCCACCAGGGGTTCGTTTCTCAGCAGCATTCCCCATCAGTGCTAAAGACGAAAGCTGCTGGTCTGAGAGTCTGGACCAGTTCACTCATGCTCCACCGCAAACGGCGAGGGGCTGTGGAGACGTTACAGCAAAGCTGGAGAAGTAGCTCGAATACTTAAAACATTTAAAAATATTTTAATACTTAAAATGTTTTAAGTACATTTAAGTATGCAGAGGAAGAGCATTTTGTCAGGAGAGCGAATATTTACTTACATTTTGCTGGGAGCTGCATATTTACTTAGGAAGATCCCATTTTCCATGGAAAGTAGAAATACACCAGTAAATGAATGACAGTGACAAGAGAGGACCATTATGACTCACAAATGACCCAATTGCTGCTGACAAATGACACAGCAACCTGTGCATTTAGTTGTTTAAAACCTCATTCCAGAATGCTAGAGAATGAACCAGCAAGAAGCAATGCCAGAGTTTCACAACATCTAACACATAGGCTAGAAGTTAGCCAATCCAGGTTTGAACTGAACGTCTTTTTCTACTGTAGCTGATATTTTTTACCACAGCTGATAGCTCTATAGCAATGAAAGCAAGTAAATAGATAAATAAAAAGAACAAACTTTCCAACTGTTCCCAGCACATAGTAGGTATTCAGCAAAGGAATGCTGACCTACAATGATGAAGGGGCAGTGGAGGAAGTGGGGGCAGGGTGCCCTCACAGCTCTGTCAGGGGTTCATCATGAGGTGCTTTGCACTTCAATGAGAAGCTTTATAAACATGAGACAAAATGTTCAATTGGCCACAATCACTGTTACTAAATGAACCCCACGAGGAATGGCCATCTGCTCCTGACTGAAGACAGACTCTGGGTGCAGGCATGGCTGACAGAGAGATGGGGACCTCGGTGACCAGCCAGCCAGGCCAGCTCAGCAGTGTCGTTTCATAAGCCACACTGATGTGCCTCGTCTGAATGCATGCCCACCAGAGACACAGCCTGTGTCACATCTGGGGGCCCTGGATTTTCACAGTGATAATACAACGAGAAGAATCCTTTTGTAAAAATTCAAATATGTCACTCTGAAATATTTGCCTATGTAAAAAAATAGCATGTATTTTCTTCAGAGAATTGTTCGCCTTAAAACCCAGATAGGAGCAGGGAGGTGGTAGGTGTGACTATATACAAATAAAAGCAGTTGCATTGTTTAAAGTAATGCAGAAGCGCAGAGGTGATGTCTTTCCTCCTGCCAATCCCATCCTTCTTCAGGGCAGGACTTAGGGAACCCTGAAGGTCAAGGCTGCCATCCCTCTATCTCTACTTCATTAGCTCAGATGGGTGCCCAAGGAAACACAGGACACAGTGGCCCCAGACCATGCAGGCACCTCCAGGAGATATGGTGTGAGGAATCAGCCACCGTCTTCAAAGGTGCTGAAGTGACCATCTGTGGTCCCATGAGAAACATGTGACCGTGTTGGTTCTGTTAAAACCAACAGATGCATGGAACTGGAGCCCAGGCTGTCACCGTATGCCTGCCCACTTGCCCTCACTCCCTGGAGGGTGACAGGGGATCAGGAAAAAGTCTAGCACAGAAATCCAGTCCAAACAATTCTAGGATTGAGCTCTGGGTGCTGCTGCTGAACTGGTGAAACTTCCTTCTACCTTGAGCCTAAGATCTGCCCCACAGAGCTTAGGAAGAGGAGGGCTGGGGAAGGAGCTCTCTCCTTCTGCTGCTCATTGTGACAATGCATCTTGATGTCACTGCTGCAGCTGGTCTCAGGTGACATGGCTTCATTCCTCACAGAGCCCCCCACTCACGCCCATTATTCTCTGCTTTATCTGACCCTGAATCATAAAACCCCAAGAGAGTTAATGCCACGCCCGTGGGCTCATTTAAAAACCGTGTTTTCACCTAGACATACTCCACACTGGTAAGAAAGCCAGGTATTAGTGAAGGCTTTCTGAACATTTGCATTAAGCCTGCTGTCCCAAGAATTAAGGTTTAATTTTGAAAACAAAGCCTTTTTTTTCTACCTTAGGTTTAAGCTCCCATCTGTTAGCTTCATTGAGATGGGAATCTGGAATGTGGGCCTTGCCCTGACTGGTATGGCTCAGTTGGCTGGGGTGTCATCCCATACGCTGAAAGGCTGCAGGTTTGATCCCTAGTTGGGGCACATACAAAAGGTGGCTGACTGATACTTATCTCTCACATTGATGTCTCATTCTCTCTCTTTCTAAAAAAGCAATAAAAAAAAAAAAGTCCTTGGTGAAGATGAAAAAGAATGAGGACCTTCAGCTTAATTGGAACGTTACCAAAAATTCTTCTGCACACCGAAACCACAGCCTAGTTCCATCCTGCCCAGGTCTGAGGGCCACAGGAGTGGCCAGTGGAAGAGGTAGGGCCCAGAGTCGGGAGATGCGGCCTGACCATGTCACCCTGAGCCACTGCACACAGCTGTGCACATCCCAGAAAGGAGGTGGTAGTCTAAACTCTATGACATTATAGGAAATCTCTGCACTTTCTGTTCAATTTTGCTGTGAACCCAAAACTACTGTAAGAAATAAAGTCTATTAAAAAACAAAAGGAGATGGTAGAAGCCGGCTGGCCCACTGGGTAGGACTGTAGTGAAGGTCAATGAGAAAAACTGTGTAAATGCTGGTGGAAAACACCAGACAAATGTGCACCGTGTAGTATTTTTAAGTCACACTGAGAGGTCCTATCCCAACTGACTGCAGGCCTTCAAGGTGGAAGCTTGGGGGCAGGGGTGGGGGTGCGGTGCTGTCTCTACCCCCCAAGCCTCGTTCTCTGTGTCATAAGCAGCGTGTCCCGAGCACACAGTGGGACTATAAGCCCTACTGATGACAGCCTTTCAGAGGACCGTCCTTGGGGACTGTGCCCTTATTGCTAAAATGCTCCCACTGGGCCAACATTTTGGGAATTCCTCCTTTGGAACAAACATTTACACTCCAACCTTCACATTCCCGGGGCATGGATTTAGTCTGGAATGGGTGAGAAACCCGACGACTCAAGGATGCCTCTGACCAGTGGAACTAGAGGGCAACCTCGAGCAGATTTTCTTGTCCGGTGGTGAAAGTCAGAGAGAAAACGTCACTTGTGCTATCTGTGTATGACAGACAAGCCACCAAGCCGTGACCTGTACATGGACTGCCTGGCTCACTGCGATGAGGACCTGGCTGGATCACCCTGAAACCATGAAGACCGAAACTCAAACCGGTGTTCCAGACCTCAGGATGATTCTCCAAAGACAGCATTCCCCTTGTGCCCCATCAGGGGTGGGAGAGGGCTGACTGGGAGCCTGTGGGATAGCACCCATCTGAGTTCTCAGAATGTAACAAGTCCCTGGAGTGACTCCATTTTCGGGTGGGCTCCTGGTCTCCCCTTGCAGAAGCTCTGACTCAGTCTGTCTGGGGCAAGGCCCAGGAACCTGCATTTTAACAGTGGCCCTGGTTGAGCCACCTGGTTCTGACACAGATGGCTCATGACACAGAAGGCTGTCCCCTTGGCTGCCTATTCACCCACATGAGTGAGTTCTGTCCTGTGGGCTAGCTGGGTGTGCAGGGGCTCTTAGGAGAGATGGTCTGAAGGACTGTCCCCATGTCCCGATGGGGAGGCCATTCTTTCATAGACACTGGAAATGGGGTCCCTGAGGGGCCAGTGTGTTCTTCACACTTAGAGCTGAGGGCGCTGCAGGATCCTCACAGCTTCATAAGTGGATCCTGGGTTTCCAGTAGCGACTCTTCACAATATCCCACTCAAGACTTCAAAGAATTTTTCTTTGTCTTTGTTTGGGGATTGGTTTTTCCATAGAGTATGGGAGAATCCAGACACTGGATGAAGAGATGCACTGGCTCCTCTTCTCCAAAAGTAACTACCTTGAACACTTGGAATCTCTGGCAATCAGCACCCCCTGTGAAATCCTCCCTCGGTGAGAGTGGCAACACTGGCCCACAGAGCAGAACTGAGCAGAGCCTTCAGCTTCCTGGCAGGCAGGGCTTCCACGGGACTCCAGCATATGGAGCAGGAAGATGGAGTGATACCCCAGAAAAGGGCCTCGCTTTGCCTCCTGGTCCCCCAACCTCTCTGGCAGGAAGGGCTCGGGAGGTTGGGGAGCCTCTGAAGGGAGGGATGAGCTCAGAGCTGACAGAGAGAGGGTCTGGCAGGGTGTGGAGGGAGACATGAGAGGGAGCAAGGGGCCAAGTACAAGAGTCCGGCCCGAGGTACTGACCGTGGACCAACAGAGGGTCTGCTCCCTGTGACCTGGCCCTTCTCACTGGCCTGGGTGTCCTGCTGGGGACCCACTGGCTGTGCTGGTGTCTCTGGCTTTGAGACCTGTTGTCCACTTAGCCATCCAGTCCTGGATCTGGGCTCTGCACGCAGCCGAGCTCCATGGACTGGAGACCTTTCAGACCTGCTGACCCACCTGGCCTTCTAGCCAGTCACTGTGGGACAGAGACCTGGGCTGGGTTGGGCGGAGGTGCAGGGTGGGTCCAGCTGACCACCTTTCCTTGCTCCAGTCTCCTTCTCTTTACCAAAGGATGAAAAAAAAAAAAAAAGGTTTTTTTCATGCTTGTTGTGCATATGAGATAATTAAGATGAATTTTAAGAATGAAAAATCACAATTACTTGTCCTACTTTGTCTGGACATGGTGAGAAAAAAAATAGTTAATAAAGATTTTTAAAAAAAATGAAAATGAAGAGGATTTTCCCAGGGTAGACACTGCAGCGCCTCTTTGATGAGAGAGCTTAATAAAATCACACACTGAAGCGAGCCCCTATTAAATGGAAAAGCTTGTTGGATGGGTAACTATGGTGACAGCCCCACTCCAGACAGAGAGACTGCACGCCTGTCTCCAAGCCTGAGAAAATCCTGAAATTCACAGATCTCTGAAGAGCAGAGGGTGGGAAAGAGCGAAGTCCTCCTACCAGTCTGCTGGTGTCTCCGCCCATGGGACACTGCCCACCTCCTTCCGTCTGCACCAGGACTGACCCCCACAGGGCGAGGGTTAGCCTCTGCTCCTCATTTCTTGCCTGACATTTCCCAACAGCATTCTTGGTGCCAACTCCGTTTTTGGCAAAAGCTTTCCCGTACTTAGTGAAGAGCGCCACTCTCAGTGGATGTGCATTGGGGCTGTCCCCTGGGTCAGGTCCACAGGCGTCTCACTGATGACATGCCACCCAGACGGTTTCCAGGCTGCCGATCCCCACAGGGGCTGGCAGTCTCCTGTCGTGCGCACTTGGGGTCCCTGCAGGACCTTGGGCTGGGCTGTGGGTTTCCGCAGACATAGGGGTGTCTGCACACGAAGTGCCAGGGGCTGGGATGGATGTGTTCAACTCCAGAGGCTGTCCTGACCCTCAGGAGCTAACTTGGGGCTACAGCCACCTCCCATGGAGATGTTGGGGCTAATCCATCCGCTGGATTCTGGAATGCACAATGTTTGGCTCATGGCAGGTACTCCATAAATGGCTGCTACTTTAATCATTATGAACACAAAATGGGCAAATCCACAGGTTTCCCACCCACTGGAGTGAGGTCAGGGGTGATCACAGAAGAAGGCAGGGTGGAGGGACAGGAAGTGAGTGCCACAGGCTTGGTCTTCATCGGTCCCGCCAGGCCTTGTTTGCTGGCCCATGGCATGTGCACAGGTGAGGTGCCTGTGCCTCACCTTCACTGATCCCATATCCTTGTCACAAATATGCAGTGCAGTGGCAACGCAGGTGCTGCATGGAGGCTGCCAGCACAGGGAGGAGGAGACATTCTGTGGCATGATGCCCAAGGAATCACAGGATGTCCACAGAGGGTGGCTCAGACCATGCCTACACTGGGGCACTGGGGAGGGAGGAGAGGCAGGTGCATTGGCCCAGGATCTGCTTACCATTCCAGCCCTGGTCCAGGTCAGGTCTGCAGGGGACTCCCTACAGTCATCACTGAGGGTGCCCTTTTCTTCTTTGCCTGGAGGTTCCCAAGGCTGCAGCAGCTGGAAACCTTCCCACCCTTCATCACACCACAGGCACCTTCCCCAGGTCCAGGGAGAGAACTGCTCACACCACTTGCACCTTCCCTGGTTCCAGCAGATACCACCTTCTCACTCTTACATCTGACAGATTCCTCAGGGAGAAGGGGACTTGCTTGGGTGCATGCTTAGGCAGTGACCAAAAGCAGCGCCCCCTGCCACACCCCCAACAGTCCTGATGGCCTCATGTTGACTGTCACTCCTGAAGGCAGGGGCTGTGGTCAGAATGAGCCATGATCAAGCCAAAGGTATTTTTAATTCCACATTTATGCTGATGGATCCCAAAGTTTTGCATTCTGATCCTTATTATGGCTGCTTTTGCTGTGGCACTACTCCATTCTCCTCAGCTCTGGCCTCATGCTGAGTCAGCGCTTTTGTTCTACCACCCCTGGCCACATGCACCCCTGGCTGTGTGCACCTCTGGCTGCATGTACCCCTGGCTGTGTGCACCCTTGGCTGTGTCTGGCCCTGGTTGTGTGTACCTCTGGCTGTATTGTACCCTTGGCTCTGTATCCCTGGCTGTGGCCACCTCTGGTTGTGCATACCCCTGGCTGTATACCCCTGGCTGCATGCACCCTTGGCTATGTCTGGCCTTGGTTGTGTGTAGCCCTGGTTGTGTTGTACCCTTGGTTCTGTACCCCTGGCTATGGCTGCCCCTGGTTGTGTGCACCCCTGGCTCTGTGTGCATCTCTGGCTGTGTGCACACCTGACTCTGTACCCCTGGCTGTGTCTGTCCCTGGTTGTGTGTACCCCTGGCTGCGTGTACTTCTGGCTGTGTATCCCTGGTTGTGTGTACCCCTGGCTCTGTGTACATCTCTGGCTGTGTGCACCCTTGGCTCTGTATACCTGGCTCTGTCTGCCCCTGGTTGTGTATGCCCCTGGCTGTGTGTAATCCTGGTTGTGTATACCCCTGGCTCTGTGTACATCTCTGGCTGTGTGCACCCTTGGCTCTGTACCACTGGCTGTGTGTACCCTACACAGCCTGCTGTGGTTAGGAAATGTGGGTTCACAGTGCAAGGAGATATGGGGGTAGGGTCTAAGTGCCAAGACCCCACCCCAGGCTGTCGGCCCAGATTCTGGCTCACCTCCCTACTGCTGTGTGACTTGGGGTAAGCCACTTAACCCTTCTGTGCCTCTAGTTCCTCATTTGTAATCCTAGGATGACAGCAGTATCTACCTCATAGCACTTCTGTGAGGACTAAATGATCTGAGATACACAAAGTATGGAGAACAATGCCAGGCATGTAACAATATCATCGAGTGTTTCATATTTTCGTCATTCTCCTTTATGAACTTCCAAGCAGGAGCTGAAAGTGTAGTTCCTGTTCCAGCCCCTTCCAGCTCTCGATGGACTGCTGGACGCGGAGCCCCACTCCTCAGTAAGCAGGATACCGTAAACTGATAAACTGGTAACTTGATAAACTCAGTAAACTGATACCTTAGTTAGTGGGATGCAGGTACCTAATAGCATGGAGATGGTTGCCAGGGAACCTGAAGGAGGTCTCTAACCTAGAAAACAGCATCTCACCAATGATGGTTTCCTGGTTTTGACTTTGTACCACAGTTAAGTGAGATGTCACCGTTGGGGGAAGCTGCACAAGGGGTGGACTGGACCACCTCATACTCTTTTTTGCAATATTCTGTGAGTCTAAATTTCAAAATAAATAGTCTTTAAAGGTGATCGGTGTGTTCCTGGGAGTGTGGCACTGACCACATTGCAAGGCATCATGAATGAGGTCTCAACTTGGGAACCAGCTGGAAGGGCAGGTAGGAGTCTGGAAACCGGGAGGAAGGTGGGGACTCGTGGCCAGCGTGGAGGCTGGAGGTCAGCAGAGGTTAGGAAATGGAAATCCACGCAGGCAGCCGTCAGATGCCAACCTCTGCCCAGGGGACATGGTGTATCTGGGAAGGTTGGTCATCGGTTCCGGATGCTGAGTAAGCTGGGATTGGAGGAGAGCTGGGTCCACAGGTGCAAGGTGACAGTAGCCTGTCAGGACGTGGGATTTCTGAGCCTGCTGGTGAGTGCAAGCACAGCAATGCTGCAGGTGTGGCTGACCCAGTGTGTCTGTAGGACAGCACAGTGCACTTGCACGGGACACAGGAGGACCAGCCCATCCTAAACACAGGAGCCAGGCGGTTGTTGACTGGCTGCTGGTTGCTTCAGTCTCTCAGTACTCACTCATGGCTGGGTAGGGGGTGTGACCTACAGGGGGCCTGCTCTCAGAGCATCTGCCCCTTGGACAGCGGGGCCCATAATGTGCACATCAATAACGAAGGTCAGACTGCTGACTGCCAGGTGAGAGCACAACAGGTGTCATGACGGCAGACGGCACCTGGGTGCTTTGGTCTGGGCTTCACTGAGGACTGGCCCTTTAGCTGAGACCCGAGTGACAGAAAGACACAGCTCTGGGGTGCTCTACTGGAGGGTAGGCCTCCAGGCAGAGGGTGTGGTGGGTGCCTGGGTTCCTGAGATGGGTGCATCAAGGATGTGAGCCAAGGCCACTGGGCCAGAGCATAGCAGGCATGTTGAGGGAGGGGAGATGAGGGGTCAACCAGGGTGGTGGCAGAGGTGGAGGTGGATGGGAACTTCTAGAGAAGCATTTCCCAACCAGGCCACCTCCACCCCAGTACCACCGGCTTTAGGGCCCATACTCCTCGCTGTGAGGGCTGGTCTGTGCACTGCAGCGCATTCAGCAGCCTCCTGACTTCTACAGTCAGATGCTAGGACCCCTAGCCCCAGTTGTGACAACTAAAATGTCCCCTGTGTTGCCAAGGAGGTGGCTGAGTAGGAGGTCAGGACTCTGGTCTAGAACTTTCTCACAGGAGTGTGAATAGTCTGGGAACAAATACTTAATTGCCTTGCACAAAGCTTTCATTCGGTAGACACTTGCTGAGTGAAAAAATGTTGCCTTCTTGGTGACTTGCAGGCTGGTTCTGACTCCAGTGAGGTTGGAGGAAGACAGAGAGGAGACGCAGGCCAGAGAGCACAGACCCTCACCCCGGGCTGGACTGCGGGGGGCAGCCTGGGGACCGCCGAGGCTGGTAGAGGAGAGGACAGAGGCACTGGTGGCCCAGAGCCACGGGAGAGGCTCTGACTGGTGCTTACAGAGCATGGGTCCCCATGTAGGACTTGGACCTGTGGCCTCCTTGACACTCAATACCACTTGGACTTGGAAGCTGAGCAGTAACTTGCCCACTTCTCCAGAGGAAACAGCAGGAATGGGGAAAGTGATGGTAGTTGGAGTTGAATGCTTGCTGCAGCAGCTGCTAGTGAAGGGTTTTCCCTGAGAAATGGCCACCGCCTTCCTGGAGGCCAGCACCCACTCATTTGATGGAGCCCTGGCCCTGGGGTCCCCCATTTCCTTGGTGCCTGCAGGGGGCGCTATGTGCATGGGTGCAGTCCGAGTGCACTGTGCAGAGCTTTGCCCCGGGAATGGCTTCATCCGGGGAGGGGCACCAGTTCTTCCTCATGGGCCTGAGCTGGTGGCAGCGGTTCCTAGCTCCACAAGGCATGGCTTCCGGGGGAACAAAGTGGCCTGGGTTTGTTCAATAAAAAACTTGACCAGACAGAAGTCTGTGTCATTCTGTTCTCTTGCTTGGCAGGGCTGTCTGCCCTCAGATGTGAGAGAAATACCAAGAGAACCCACAGGGAGGAAACGGGGTTGGAGGGAAAAAGGAGAGGAACCTGCACGTGGAGAGTGCCCAGTCTCTATGGGGCCACTGCCCGCCACCACCTCCCTGTGCCCCCTGGGGGCTTCGGGCCCCTCACTCCTCCCTGCCCACCTCTCCCCTGCCCCCTATCTGAACATCTGGAACTCCTTCCTGCTGACCCATTGCTGGGGTTGAACTGCGCCCCTAAAAGCCATGTTGAAGTCCCAACCCTCAGTGCTGCAAAGTGCCACTCTCTGGGAAGTCGGATGGTTAGAGATGGAATTAGTTAAGATACGGTCATGCTGGAGGAGGGTGGGCCCCAATTCTACAGCCAGTGTCTCTACAGCATGGGCAGAGACAGACAGACAGACAAGGAGGAAGACGGCTGAGAGCAGACAGAAACTGGGGTTCATGGCCAGGGCTCAGTCAGCCTGGAGACGCCAGCTGCTGGAAGACGCAGAGGGCTTCTCCCGGTGAGGCCGTGGGAGAGCGCGGTCCTGCTGACCCCTGTCCTGACTTCTGGCACCCAGACAGAGCGAGCGTGATCTCTGTCGCTCTCAGCCACCGGGGTGGGACTTTCTGCAGCAGCTGTGGGAATCAAACATGCCATATTCTATGCACTTTGAGTGATAGTTTGCGGGAGGGCAGGTGGCTGTTCTGAGCCTGTTCCTCGGGTTGACCTTAGCAGACTATCTACTTCACAGTCACGTGCATGCAGGATGCATTCAGAAGGTAGAGTTCTGGGACCCGGGCCTGTGGACAGAACCGGAATCTTGGAGTGTCCAGAGACTCTCATTACAGGAGTATCCATGCCCCAACGGCTTCCCGGGCAGTTGTTAGCAGAGTCTGATGAGAGTTTCCTCAGGGTTGGACCCCAACTCCACACATCCTGAAATCAGACTCGCGCATATTTGCTGGGGCAACTTGAGCCAGGCTGACTTGCTCAGGAGACCCAGCTGGGGATGGAGTGGGTTCTAGTTGAAAGGAGGCTCAACTCACAGCCACAGGGAGCAAGCAATGGGTCAGCGCTCACAGTGCGGGGCGCCCCGGGATCTACGCAGATGTAACTCACCACAAAATGCCAGTCTGAGGCAGAGATGAGAATCCTTGTGTTTTACAGGGAGAAACAGATTCAGCAGAGACAACCTCGCTGCCCTGGGCCACAGAGTGAGAAAATTGATGGCGCTGGATTGGAACCGCCGCCTTGCAGCTGCCAGGCTGGGGCCTGTTGCTGCCTCACCCGGCACCCTGGGCACCTTGTGATGGTGTGTTTGTCACCCACCCATGTCCTCACAGCCCAGACTGTCGGATAGCTTCTCCAGGTCCCGCACATCAGCCATGGGGGGTAAACACACAGGCACCCAAATCCTACGTCAATCTGGACTCGGAACCCACCCCTGTCAGATGGAGATAGGGCAGGGGGAGGGCTGTCCCCTACACCCCTTCTTTCTCTGAGGACCGCAACTCTGTTCTCTGCATGGAATACCAGGGTCCAGCACAGTAGCTGCAGCATTGTCAGAGGCTGGGTCATCAATCAGAGCACCAACTCGTTACCTCCTGAGCTAAGCTGCATGGTTCGTCGTATAGTGCCAGGCCCATCCTCAGTGCTGGGGACAAAACTGGGTGCTGCACAGGCCCCTCCCCTCTGCTAAGGCATTTGCATCTACCTCGACATGTGTCACACCATGCCATCCATTGTGCAAAGCAGCCTGCTGCATGTGAGAATCACCAGGGGGCCTTGCAGGGTCCCCGCAGCCAGGCTGTCCCCTCTCCCCAGGCCAGCAGGACCTGGGGGTTGGCCCGGAGCATCGGTACTCCTCAGAGGTCCCTAGGAGTGCAGCTGAACTCGGGAGGCAGGCATTAGAGTACTCTGCGGGGCTTGCTTCCACCCTGGTGACTGGGCCCCACCCCAGGGTGTCTGACTCCGGGGGTCGGGACTGAGGCCTGGGAATGTGCATTTCTTACAGGCCCCCAAGTGATGCTGAGGCTGCCCATGGGGGGACCACATTTTGAGGACCACTAGGTTAGGGAAGAGTGAGCAGAATGAAGACTGGGTGACACTTAACTTATTTATATTATTACAGGAAAGAAGGAAACTTCTAAGTGAGCTAAGCATGAGTTTGCGAATCAAATTCTTGATTGTATCCTTGGCTTCACCCAACAAGGACTTGGCCAACGGTCTGGCCAAGGGTTTGGCCAAGATCCTGAGAGGGTGACTGTCCCCATGGTAGGACCATGTCCAAGTGACAAGTGATGGGAGGAAAGCAGAGGCAGCAGTGATCACAGGAACTGCTTCAGCGCACTTCCCCGAGTCCACACCTCTGCAGGGTCAGGCAGCCTGGTGTCCACTCTGTGCTATGGGGCCAAGTGTGGCATTCTTACTGGGCAGGTGTGGGTCAGTCGGTGTGTACTGTGGCCCTGCACCTGTGCATATGGATTCCACGCCTGAGGGCTCCCAGGAACCATGTCATGCTCAGGGCTCAGCGAGAGGGTGAGGGACGCCACAGGGACTCTGAGCCCCACTTCTAGGCCCAGGAAAGGATGAGCACTGGGAGGGGCAAGCAGCCACTTGGGGCTGGTCATGGGCTGTCACAATGGGCACCCCACAACTGGGTCTGCCTGCCTGCCAGTGACCCAGCCCCGCCAAGCCCCTGAGGACATCAGGCCAACATGTGCACACTGATGTCCCTGAAATCTCCCCTCTCAGCTGGCTGCTGGCCTCCAGCTCCCACATACAGGCATTATGGGAACAAGTCGCTAGCCTCGTGAGGCCCAGGTGGGAATGGAATGAGATGGGGACGTGGGAAGTCCCTGCACAGTCCCCAGCATGCAGGGGCTTCGTGACTGGCTGCTCAGGGTTCTGTCCTTCTGTCTGGTCCCAGGTAGGAAGAGGTATTCATTAGTCAGAGTTCTTTAGAGAAATAGAACCAATAGCAACAGGATATCTGTCTGTCTGTCCATCCACCTGTCTACCGAGAGTAATTTTAAGGAACCAGCTCATGTGATGGTGGGGGGCTGGCAGGTGCAAACCTGGTAGGGTGGGCCAACCGGCTGGAGGCCCAGGGAAGAGCTGATGCTGCAGTTCAAGTCCGAAGGCCATCTGCCAGTGAATGCCCTCTTGCCTGGGGAGGTTGTCTTTGTCCTCTTAATGCCTTCGACTGATTGAATGGGGCCCACATGTTATGGAAAGCCATCTGCTTTATTCTAAATCTACTGAGTTGAATGTTAGTCTCATCTAAAAAGTATCTCACAACATCTAGACTGGTGTCGGGCCAAATACCTAGGTACCACATCTGCCCAAGTGGAGACCTACAACTAACCGTAGAGGCTGAGGGAGGGCTGGGTTGGCAGGACTCACAAAGGCTGGCAGTGGTCCCTTGGGGGAATGTGCTTCCCCTTCATTGCTGGCATCTGGGACCACCCAGCAGACCGCAGGGAGGGCAGTGGCCTCTGAGCCTGGCCACCCTGGGGAACTGGTGTGCAGCTGCTCCTGGCAGTGGGACTATGGGCCCGTGGTCAACAAGCCATCCTGAGCAGGAAGGACACCTCGTCCAAGGTCTTACACTTTGGGACATCACAGTCAGGAAGACTGGGGACCTAGCAAAGCTTCTGGGCAGAGGCCAGTGCTCCTTCAGCAGCTCGTTGCTGCAGATCCACAGAATGCCAGGTCCCATGCCAGGAAAACTAAGCCCACGGAGGGGAGGGACTTGTCTGAGGTCATGCTGCTAGCTGACTGCGGAGCTGGGGCGAGGACCCAGGAGCCTGACTATGGCTGTGACACCACGATGCAGCATTACCTGTGACACCACGTGGTAGATGCACCTGTGACCCCAAACTGTGTAAGGAGCTGCCCCACAACAGCCACACCTCAGGCCACTCCTCTGTGAGCAGAAACCACCCCCCGGGCTCGTGGTCAGCAGGCAGGGGCAGGGCAGTCTGGCCATGTGTCTGTTCCAACCTACAGTGAGCTGTCAGAGGGAATCCCCATGGGTGGTCTCCCTCGGTGATGTTGTCAGCTTCCTGAGACCCTAAAGCCATCTCTGGGGCCCAGGGGCTCCCCCTGCCACTGCTCCAGCCTCACCGCCTGCAGGGATGGCCAATCACGGCCCTGAACCCTCACTTGGCCTTCCTGGCAGCGGTCAGCAGAATCCGAGACACTGCGCCACAGGCCAAGAGCCATTAACAGCCACTGTTGTAAATAATGGTGACCCCTGGCAGGCTGTCCTGTACTGTCCACTTGGAACAGCCGTTCAGAGAGGATCACAGCTGTGTGATGGCCACAATGTCATATCCTTGCTGGCTGGGGCCAGTTCGGCAGCTCGCCCCGTTAATTCTGGGAAGAGATTAATGGAGAGGCAGCCTGGCTGGCGTGTGTGGGGTGATCTGTACATTGGGGTAGGCAGGGATCGGCAGGGCCCCCAGCCCTGCAGACCCCAGGGGAGCACTCCTGGCCATTGCAGGCACTCTGAAAAGCTCCACAACAGGAGGCTGGGGGTCATGCAGACCCTCTGAGATCCCCTGAAAGTCATCTGCAGGGCCGATGCACAGGGCCTAGCCCAAGGCTGTGGCAGGGTTTGAGGGAAGGGTGGCTGGTGACATCATGGGGTCCAGACTGCAAGGGGCTGCTTGGGCCAGGCCAGGGCTGGTAACCTCAGGCCAGCAGCACTGTCCCGGTGCTTGGAGGCCATGGTTAAGTAAGTAGGGTCTTCTGAGCCCACGTACCAGGAGGCTCCACTCCAGGGGGTCCGAAGACCCAGGCACTGCTGAGTGGCCAGCAGGTGGGGAGTGCTGGGAGCACAGGGACTCTGCACCGAGGGATGGCTCACGTCCCGGCAGGGCCGAGCAGGATGGTGCAAGATGCCATCACACTGCTCAGAAGGGTGTATATGTGAAAACCTATGAATTGTTTATTCCTGGAGTTTTCTGTTTAATATTTCTGCACCAGGGAAACTGAAACTGTGGATAAGGGGGGTGGCTGTACTGGTTGACCTGGGTGGAGAAGTCTGCCTGTCATGGACTGGCTGGGTGTCACAAGTGATCACTTGCCCACTGCCTTCTGCCTGGGCATCCGGAGGAGCTGCCTTCCCGGCAGGGCTCTGGCCTGTGGGGCCCTGGGCATCCCCTCTGCCTTTCTGAGCCTCTCGGGGCCTCTCTGGCCTCACGAGAGAACCAGCAATGCCAGCCGTGCCTTCCCCAGAGAAGTGCTGTGGGGACATAATGAGATGTGATGACCTGGGAAGAGCTGCACCAGGAGGCTCTGAAATGCTAGCTGTCGCCTTCATCGTAATTCCAGTTATGGCTGGAATGGGAGCAGGTGGGGGCGGGGGGGGCGGGGCACGGGCTAAGATGCTGGAGAGCTGGGCGAAGGGCAGGTCTGGTCTGTTGGCCCGAACCCGGGCCCAGAGAGAGTATCAGTCAACTTGGTGCCCTGGAGTGGTGGCCGACAGAGGAAATGCCTCCATGTCTTCACCCCAGGCTGGGGAAGGCCGGGCTAAGCAGAGGGGGCCCATGTGCTCTAAAATCCTGCCTCCACGGAGCGTGAGGTGTGGAATCGAGGTGCCCAGCAGTTTTCATGTTCTCCCTGATGGTCCCTTCAGCCCCGTAAAAGCACCACTACAGAACCACAAAGAAAGAACCTGCAAGAGGGAGAGTTTTCAACTTCATGAAAAGACCTAAAAATTGCCAGAGTCCCTCATTTCAGTGCAACTGACCCAACTCTCTGCCTGACCAGGGTCGAGGGGCTCCCCTGCCTCCCGATGAACTTCGAGGACACAGAAGCCCTGGAGCTGTGCCTTCCCTGCAGCCTGTCCCTGCCAGACCAGATGCTCCCCCCCCCAGATAGTGGCTCCCCATGGGGACAGGCACACAGCTCCACCTGGGATGGCACTGCCCTCCTGCCAGGACAAGATGTGGGGATGGAGATGGAACCTCATTTTTTTCCTTTATTAAAACAGAGGCTACTTATGAGACACAGTGACGGTGGACACTTGCCACTGTACATTGGTCAGAACCCCTGGGATGCACACCACCAGGAGTGAGCCTTAGTGTCAACTATGGACTTCGGGCAATCGATCATGTGGGGACGGGAGGTACATGTAGGGATGTTCTGTAACTTCCTCTTAATTTTGCTGTGAACCTAACACTGATTTAGGAAATAAAGTCTACTTTAAAAAACAGAGGCTAGAGGTAAGCTGACTGAGGAAGGAAAGGGGCCCCTCCCAGCAGAGTCCCGGCTCAGTGCTTTGGGGCCACAGTCCACCTGGCAGAGTCTGGGCAGCAGCTGGGCTGTTCTACTCTTTACTCAGAGTGTGATGAGGGTAAGCTGAGACTTTTGCTTTTTTTTTTTTAAGGATCCTTTTTCAGAAAGACATTGCTACTTTTTCTACATGTTATTTTTGTAAAATAAAGAAGATACTGTTTCAAAGTATCATGGTATCTTCCTGCAAAATGTCAGTAAAATGTCTTTCTGTGTCTCAGCGATGGCTAGACATAGCTGTTCTCGAGGGAGGTGCCAGCAGCACCCTGGAGATGTTCTCACTGAGGGCAGTGCTCAAGGCCTGCCCTGGTCCTCCATACGAGCAGATGCAAGACCTCCTCCTTCTTCCCTGCTCACGGAGATAAGCCAGCAGGGAAAATATCTATAATGCAGGTCCTTTTGCTACAGTCTCTCCTGCATTGAATCAGTTTTTTTCCCCTTTAGGATGGAGAGAACTTTCTCTTTGTTTTTGAGGAGAAATATGGCTTTTATTTTTGAAATTGAGAAAAGAAAGCTCACAGTTTCTGAATAAGCTCTTTCCCTCCCAGCACTGAGCCAAGGGAAGATGGTAAGTGACTCTCAGGGACGTGGACAGCAGAGGGGACCCTCTTATGAGCTGAGCTGCAGGAGAGGCAGTGCTAAGTCCAGTGGACGAGTTTACAGAGAAGACTGTCCACCTGTTTGAGGGACCCTGGAAAAGCTGTTGGTTCACGGTCCTTCCCTACAGAAAGAACTTCCTCTGGGAAATCCAGTGAGATGCACATGCCTCATGGTAAATGGACTGAGGTCACTGTGTGGCAGCCACCCACCAGGCACTGCCAGCATGCCCTGCTGCTCGCCTGTCTGTGCTCCTCGTCCTTCTCCACCCATCAGTCAAGACCCAAGTCCCCTGCTCGAACTCTCTCCCTCCTCCTGTCCTTGCCTCTGCCCCCTTCTCCCCACCTGCCTGCCATTGTCCCCTGCGCAGGTGGCCACACAGCTCCCTCCTCTCCCTCCCTGAGATCTGGTGCCCAGCAAAGGAGCTTCCTGCTGTTCCTTTGGACCACGTATGTTGGGGGGGGGCAGGAGAAAATCACTGTATTGTCACCAGCCCATTACAGGAGGCAGTTTGTGCTAGAAATACCAAACACTGCAAAGAAAAAAAGTGGGGAAAGTTCAAAATGTTGTGAGGCCTGAGAAACAGAACATCTTTTTGGATAAAGGCATTGAGCAACCTGCAAGGTGGAGAGTGATTCTCCCCAAGGAGCAAAGTGGGGGGTGCAGGCCCCTCCGGCAGCTGTGATGTGGAGACCAGAGTTTCCCCGGGTACCATGTGGGGCCTCAGCCCTGGCTCCTTTACCACTTATATCCTAGAGAGTCCGATTTGGGCAGAGTGTCTCTACACTCAGCACTGTATAGAAATCCGAGAAGACGAATGCGGGCTCATAACTATTAGGAGGAATACGGTCACAGTAAGCCACCTTCATGCAACATAGGTTCCCCAGGGCCATATGCAAACAGACGTGCCTTGTGACATAAAGCTTTGGCCTCCTGCTCTGCCACCCTCCCATCAAGCTGCGCTGAGCCTTAGGAGTCCCTTTGACTTCTTGGTCTGACATCCCTGGTCCTTGTTGTTGACAGCCTTGAGGTATTAAGGCTTCCGTGGTTTGAAAGGGCAAGTGGAGAGAAGCCCCAAGGGAAAAGGTCTTTCCCTAAAGGCAGGTTTGAACAGAAGCAGCCTCACTGCTCACTCCGAGCTTCCTGTACCCCAGACCCACTTCAGCTCTGCATGAGAGTGGAGCAGTGAGTGGGGACAGAAGTGTGCCAGGTGATGGAGGCAGGAGAAGGCAGTCCGTACTCAGCCCTGTCTGTCACACCAGGGACACAGGAGAGAGAGTCTTCCTACAGAAAGAAAAGATTGAAGAGGATGTTGGTCCAGGGTCCTTGTGACCTTTCCTCATGCTGCTGAAGGTTTCTTGTGAGGCCAGAGGCCAGCTGTGCTCCCGGAAGCTGAGAAGTCCCCCTCCTCTCCTGGGACGTGGGGAGGACAACGCCCTTTGAGCAAGCAGGAGAGGGAGGATGTGTGGCCTGCACTCCAAGTTCCGCTTGCTCTGACGTCACTGTCAGTCTGCACCACCTGCACCGGGAGTACATGTCAAGGGAGGACTGGGATCCTGGGATGCCGCTGGGGGCGGGGGGCGCTGGAGCTTGTCTCCGGGGAATGGAATCCTGCCCACAGAATGAATTATGTGAACAGGCAGGTGTGGACCCCGTACACCAGGGACAAATCGACCAGGACAGTAGCAATGAGAGAGCAAAGGCACCGCAAGTCCTGGGGGACCCGAGGCGCAGGCACTGATCAGAGCCAGGTGGGCTGGGCCTGCCCTGAACATGGGCGGTGGGGGAGGGGCAGAGAGAGGATGCGCTCATCAGTCTGGAGTCGCCAGGCCCAGAAAGGACACCCAGGCGTGATGTTCACACCGAGGTGTCAGTTTGATGAGAGCCACGAAGAGTTCCCAAGAGTTCCCAGGAGGGGGCAGCATATGCCAAAAAAGCTGGGCGAGAGTCCCAGCCCCTGATTCACTCTCAGGCTGTTCCTGGGTCGGTCTGGGAGGGCTTCTCCAACCGCGTCGCGTCTTCAGCGGCAACACCGGTAGTGTTGAGTGCGCCTGCGTTCATCATGGATGGACACAGGGGTCTGCCAGCGGCCCGATTCAACATGTAAAATAATAGTCACATGAACAGCAATTTTCACACAGAGGGACAGGAAGTTTGTCAAGATCGTTTAAATGAAGGGGACAAGGAACTAGTCCTAAGGAAAATTTTAGTAGACAATCTGTCTGAAAGCATTGCTTCTCCCTGAAATAAAGTTGCAGGAAAACAATCAAACACACACATCACTTGCTCATTTCGCCCCCTGGTGGCGTTCGTTCGTCATGACCGCAGGCAGCAGCCCCTCTAAATGCTGGGCCTGGGCCCTAGGGACAGCCTGAAGCAGGCGGGACTAAAACCCTTCGGAACATGGGTCACTAAAAGGACTGCGGCGGCACCTCATCCCCATGTATTGAAACAAAATTGGCTGATATAAGTGTAAAAAGTCTGACAAAGATCTGATTTTTAACATTTCAATTTTGATGGCTAGATTTTTTGGGAGATGTCACACATACACTTTGTTCTCCCTAAATTTGCCCCTGGCGCCCCTGCACGGCCCCTGAGGTCCGAGACAGCTTCCTCATGATTCTGATCCTGCATTGCCAATGACCCGGGGTCACTTTGCTACTCATTCCCTTCCCAGACCTGGAAGCAGCTATTTCTTCAAGAGGCCCCGGCTTCTGTTAGTGCGTGCGGGATGCTCACAGTGGACGGGTTGCCACTGAACTAAGAACTTTTTAAAATGCAAGTAGATAGATGGACACACAGAGAAATTCAGGAGTTCATGTTGAGACTTCCATCTCAAACCCAAGACTTCAGGGCTTTGATTTAAGTTGGCCCGTAATGTCTGATCTCCTTTCTTACACACACAGAAAGTGGGTTTTCGAACACTACAGGGATGACAGACAAAAATAGCGCACATTGTAATCACTCACGTGCTTCATCTAAACGTTACACCCTCAACAGCCTGAACAACAAGCCCTATGCTGTCCCCTGCAAGACTGCTGAGCAGCTCTCACGTATTCGAGTTCCTCCGCGATTGTCAGAGATGCACTGCACCCTCCGAGTTCACCCCAGCACCAGTCCTTTAGCCGATTCTCTCTAGTCACTTGGTTGTCTGGAGTAGTGCCCTGGCGGATTCCTTTGGAAGTGTTCATGGGAGCAATATCTCTGGGTTCTTTCATGTTGGTAAGAGTTTATTTCCTCTATACTTGATAGGTAATCCTTCGATCAGACTTTCTTTCCATCAGAAGATTAATATGTTACTCTGTTATCTCTGGTATTCCTTTAAAAGAGGTATTCCTCTTTTTCTTTCCCTTTTAAATCAGATACTCTCATATTTTACATGCTCAAAGGATTTATTTCCTTTTTCTCTTAAATCCATTTGTTTTATAAGAAAGTGTAAACTATTAATCATTCTGGGGTCATTCTTCTTGGACACACAGTATGCTCTTTTCAAATGTAGTTTCAATTTTTTTTTTGTATTTCAAGAAAGTTTTCTTGAATTATAGTTTTCAGTGTTTATTCTGTCCCATTGCTTTGATTGTTTTCTTGAGGAGTTGCTATTAGCCATGTGTTTTGTTGTTGTTTTCGCTCATTTTCAATATTTGCCATTTTCTCTCAAATTCTTCCACTCTCTTCTTTTTGACTTTTCTCTTTTCTATCTGCTATTTTTCCTAAGACCCTATGTTACATTTTTCTTATGCGCCTCCTAGATTAATCTTAATTTCTGAAATGACTTTTTATTTTATTTCCAATGCCTTCCTGACTTGTCACCTCATTCTGCATGTTGCTGATTCTGATTATGTTGTTTCTCTTGTATCTTATATAACTTTCTCCTGTTTTGAAATGCTGGGTTACAGTTCAGTTTTGCTTATGGGCCTATCTTTCCATCACACTTTTACCATGTAGGCTTTTAAGTCTGCTCCTTAGCCTCTTTTTTCTTAAAATAGCCTTGTATGGGATTTGCCTTTAATGTGTTTCTGTTGCTCATTTCTCAGTAAACTTGGTTCTTCTGAGTTTCTCCTGACAGATGAAACTCAGGAATGTTTCTTTAGCTCCTCTAGTTTCTATTCTGCTGAGTTTGTGCAGTTTACTCACGTGAAGGCTGGTTCTTGGGGATTTCCTGCCTCTGCCCCCTCCCCCAGCTGTGGTGTGGAATTTATCTTTTCTTCCTCCCTGTAGGTCTCCAGCTGTCCCTCCTGAGTGAGTCCGCCCTAGGTGAGGACCCTGTGGGTCAGTTCCAAGCATCTTTGGGGCTTGAAGTTTCCAGACCCTCGGTCCTTCCCCTCTGGGCTCCTTGCAGACATGGGGCTGGAGGGAGGGAACCCCACCCTGTTTTAGCACAGTTCTTAAAGTGGCCTACTGTTGACAGAATGTCTGTTGGCTTTGTGGAGTCCCCCTTGGTCCCGCCACCTTTGCCCAGCACCTGTGGCGTGTGGGTGGTCTGTCCCACCTGCCTGTATTCCCAGGTCCTGGGGATATTTTTTCATTGAGTTTGGTTATAAGTGTCTGTGGGTTTTGGTCATTGATATGTAGTTTTTTTGTCCCTTTAATGTGAGGATACACACAGATTGACAAGCTACATGGCCACTGCTGCCATCTTTCTGGAATTCTCTCCCTACCTGGCCAGGCTTTAAATAGAAGAGGCAGATTTCGTTTGGCAGGTGTGGGATGTGTTCTGATGAGGTTATCCAATGGAGTAAGACATGGAAGAGGGAAAGGATGAAAAAGAAAGTGAACAAGCATTTTCTAAAATCTTGGGGTTGCATAGAGGTCATTCAAAGACAGTTAACACAGAGTTAGACAAGGTAAGGTATTGACACAGAACCGAGAAAAATGTAGAAGGAAACAATGTTACCATTGGCTGGAGATGAAGAGAAGCCCAGAGAAAGTCAAGGCCGCCAGTCAGTCCTTCCAACCCTGCAGTCTTAAAGCTAGTACCACCTTTCCCTACTGACTCATTAGTCTACCAATTAGGCTAGTCCTTAAGAAGCTCAAAGCACATTGGTTGCTGTATTTACAACGAGTTTCCATTCGTACACACTCGGCCTCAGGAAATGTGGGTAGTTATCACTTACATTTGAGTACAGTGCAAATGCAGACCGTTAGCTGAGCCTCTAGAGAATAAATGTAGCTGTGCAGACTGGGGCCAAGTGTCAGGTGTGGGGGAGTCAAGCTCGGGCTCCCTTCTGGGCAGGTGGGCTGCACGAGGGCCACACCCACAGGCTCAGGAGGGGCAGGCTGGGCAGCCTGGAACTTTCCATGGCAGAGAAATCGGTGCCAGGACTCTCCTTTCTGGATGGGGGCGGAAAATGCCCCCGCCCCGCCCCCCCCCCGCCCCCCGGTGTGTTTGCCGCTCATCCTGATGAAAGGACTTGGTTCTGATGTTGAGATTGGGCTGTTCTGGGGAGTTACAATGAATACTACATGGCAAAATACAAAGTATTCCCTCGCTGACATTTTAAGTGTGTGTCTATGGTACCAACTTCCCATAGGAAAAATGCAACACGCTCTAAATGCACAAAGGGCAGCTCCGGCTCAGCCAGCAGTGGGAGGCAGTCCACATTCCCCCTGCTGTGTCCACCGTGAATTTGGCTCTTGGTGGTGCTGCTGCAGGGGCTGCAGCACATGAAATGGATGTCCTGAGATGCACAGGTTCAGGGACGAGCATTTTGGTTTTGAAGGAAGTCATCAGGGACAAGCGGAGGGATGGGAGTACGGATGCCAGAGAATCTCGGGACTGAGTTCTGGTGTGGAAGCTGTCCACGTAAATGTCACAGCACACATTGCATCCTAACGGTTGGTGGGACCTTGCCATGCTCAAAACCACCCCTGGGCCTCCAGTGACACATAAAAACTAAAAATGTCAAAGCTGTAGGGAAAAATTAAGCATGTAGATTAGACTTTGACACAGAAAGACCCTCTGAAGCTGGGACTGGAAACTTACTTGGTCCACCTTCCTACTCTACGTTGTAATCTTGTCCCCATGGTTCACCAGTTGCACTGGAATATTACCAGAGATGGAAACTATTTTGGAGACTCGATCCCAGGCTCCGACTCTCCTGCCCCCACAATTCCTCAGATGATTCTACTCTTCACCTGTTGGGCCCTAACTGGTCCCTCCACATGGACGCTGAACATCTTCGCTTGTACGAAAAGGAACCACAAGTCTCCCGCCCACCAGCCCCAACCCCAAGCGAAACACCAACGTGTGAGAGAAATATCAATTGGTTGCCTCTTGTATGTACCCCAATTGGGCACTGAACCCACAACCCAAGTGTGTGTCCTGACTGGGAATCGATCTGGCGACCTTTCACCTTGTGGGATGATGCCCCACCAACTGAGCCACACCAGTCAGGGCTCATTCATGTCTTTTTATAGCTTGGGAGCTCATTTCTTTTTAGAACTGAATATTATTCCATTGTTTAGATGAAGCATCATTTATTGGTCACCAAAATATGTTTTTAATTTGTTCTTTCCTCTCTGTCTTCATCACCACCGTAGTCCGAAGCACTGTGGTGTCACTCAGGTTATCACATGAGCCTCTGCCCTGGCCTTTCTGCTTTAGTTTTGTCAAACCACCCTCTGTTCCTTACAAAGCTGAAGACTGACCTTCTTGAAATGTGAGTCAGCAATGTCTCCCTCTTGAGTAAATCGTCAGGCTTCTGAGCACTCTGGGAGCAGGCCCTGCCACCTGGGAGGCCAGCACATAAGCCTCTCTGGCCCGTGTCACTCCCCTCTTGCTCCTTCTTCTAACATGTGGCTTTCCATCTCAGATCAAACTTGGAGAAGGAAATGTTGAACGGGGTTTCTGAGTGAAGTTCACGTTGGAGAGCTCCGCAGATGGCTGCCCCTCCCTGCAGTCAGCCCTGGAGGAGTGAGGGTGAGGGATTCGCAGCCCAAACCGCAGCAAACTGAAGAGAACTCCCAGAAGGGTCAGAGCTTTGTGGGGGCTCTGTGCGGGGCCCAGAGGGGGCAGCTGGAGGCAACAGGGTGAGGGCAGAGAGCCCACTGCCACACAGGACTTTCCCCTGCCCCTGCCTTTCTCCCTCACCGTCTCGGACAGTGTCACTACCCGGCCTCACTGCAGAAGACTGGGGTGTGTGCAGTGACGGCTTGGCGGTGCCCAGCCTTGCTGGGGTGAACAAACGTTTGAAGAAGCCAGTGAGCACTTTCTGGCTGCCCTTGGGAAATCACCCCTTCCTCCTCTCCCCTCCTGGCCTCAGGACCAGTGCAACAATTCAGAGATCCTGCCCGCTCCTCCTCCCCAGTGCAGCACTTCTCAAAGTGTGGTTCTGGGGCCACAGCATCCCATTGCTGGGGAACTGGATGGAAGCTCAGATACAGAGGCCCAGCCCTGAGTGGCCACGCCAGAGGTTGGGGTTGGACCCGCAAGCCAGGCTGTGTCTCCAGTGAATCTGCACATGTTCAGGTCTGAGAACCACCATCCCGAGGATTTGTAAGTGAAACCCTAAGCAGGGGAGGGGTAGGCAGTGGCTCCGAAATGCCCAATCCCACCCTTAAACTCCCCTGGACTAAGCTGACTTTTGCCACTTTAGTAAAATAATTACCAGACTAACTGTTCCTCCAAAGAAGACATGAGCTCACAAGTCAAAATAAGTCCCTAACTTGGGAGCACAAACACTGGAAACAGAGAGACAAAAATCTGAACCATATACACCACTCAAAGCAGTGATATTATTAAAACAGATGCGGAGAAACTTTAAAATAAGTATAATAACTCCACTTAAGAAGATACATGTGAGGTAACAATGTGGACCCATCACACAGAACTAAGTAAAAATATTAGCTATTCATATTACAACACTTGAAATAAAAACAGAATATATGGAATAAAAAGCACGTTAGAATTAGAAAACACAAAAGAAAAAGCTAAGAGATATGGAAAATAAGATAGAAGTACCAACGTTTGCTAATACAAACTCCAGGAGGACGGAAAAAAACAGAAAGGGCAAAATTTATAATTTCTCAGAATTTAAACATACCAAATAGGAAAGATAAGGATAAGTCCATCCTTAAACAGAGTAAAACTTAATAACATTAAAGACAAGGAGAAAATTTTAGTCTCTTTAGAAAGAAGGCAGATTACATACAAAGGAACTGGAAAAAAATGATTCCAGAATCCCCAGCTGCAGCACTAAGAAGACAGTGGAGGGGCATCGTTAAGAGTCTTTGAGCTGAAATTTTATACCCAGCCTGACTGCCATTTGAATATGAGTCAGAGTCTCCTTGGGCGTACAAGTTGCCACACTGAGACCCACACAACCACAATGAGAAAACCCTTAAATAAAAAGAGAAGAAAAACCATATTGATGCTATAAGAAACCTAGGAAGGAAGATGAGAAAATACTTTGGTAACTTTTATATCATCTCTAAGAAAAAAAAAAAGGTAAGATCAAAGAAAAGACAAAAGACAAAGTATATCCATAAAAATTCAGAACTAAAAATGCAAGCAATAGCAAAATCATGGGTCCGGGTAGCAGGATGGGAGAGACTAAAGGGGCATTAGAGCAAAATTTTATTGTGAGAATGTACAGATGCTGAAGTCCAAACAATGGAGGTCCTAAGTTTAGTGACAGCATCAGATGAACATGTCTCATCAGAAAACACTGAAGAAAACTTCATCTGCACAGTGGAACTCAGGACAGAAGACAAATGCATTAAATGTAAAATATAAAATAAAATTGCAGAAGCCTGTTCTGAAATTACAGTTATTGTCATTAATGTAAATGGTTAAACTAAACAAACCTAGAAACCACTGGAAGGGGAGAAAAAGATTCAAGTCCATGTCTATAGAGATTCATTTAAAGCAAAGTGACGTAAGAAGATTGACTTAAAAGTTGTTAAAGCAGACCCCATGTAAATAAAATTAGAAAGAAAGCTGGAGTATAATCGCAGTAGGCAACTGAATATAGCTGAAGACTAAAATTATCGTCAGGTGCAAACAGAGGACTGCAGGGGTGGCAGAGGAGCCCAGAGGAAGATGATGCAGCCACCACAGACACACCACCTCTGACAGGGCAATGTCCACCACATGGGTGAAGCAGCGGCAGACCAGGCCGACAGGGGGAAAGACTTGCAATAAAGGATGGACAGTACAATTGCCCTCTCAGACACTGACCACGCAGGCAAAAATAAGATGTACTGAAGATCTGAAGGCTGTGTCCAATGACCCATAAATTCAGAATACTCCAGAACTTCCTAGTATTCTGATCCACTGAGGTCCTCAACTCTGGCAACAAGGACGATCCAAAGTGGATGGGGTTTGTTCCTGGCAGTATGGAAGATGTGCTGCTCACAGCTCTGCAGTGTGATAAGGACATGAGACGAGTGTCCCCACGAGGTTCCCAGGTACTCACTCTGGATACAGTGAACCTCCCACCCCCAGGCTGCTGTGAGGGAAGCTGGCCCCCCAGTCTGATGCTACTTAGTATTTCTTTCATTAACCTGGAGGATGCTATGAATAATATTCTCATTCAAAAAAAGCACAATGAATATCATATGGAAGACCAGCGCCGCTGAGATGATTATAAAGTACATGTGACTCAGATTTCCAAATGCTATTCCTGGGGCTGGCATGCCCCCTGCCCCCTGCCCCCACCCATCCCCAGCGCCACATATGCCTCGTCCTCTTGGCTGACTGTCCCTCCATTCTCTGTGTCCCTTCACTGGACAGTCTACTGGACACCCCCCTGTCATCATACTTACTGAGCTATGTTATGCTGATTCATCTCCACGTGTCTCCTCCGCTCCACTCTATGGTCCTTGGGAAAGGCAACCCTGATTGGCTCATCTTTCTCTTCCTGCACTCTAGCAAAGAATCTTAGCAAATGTTTATTAAGTGAATCAGAAGCTAATTAAGGAAAGAAAAATTCTGTAAATTAGCTGCTACAAGAACTGCAAGAGTGGAAACAGCCAGTTGATGCTAAGACTCACTCCTATGTGACAATATATGCCTGAACCATAAATGCCAGAGACCATGAATACCTAAGCAGGCAGCCATGAAAGAGCAGGAAAGGTGAGCGTGCCTCTCTGCAGGGACAGGGGGCAGGGGTGCCATTTAACAGGCCATGCGGGACACTTTCCGACCATGTTTTTATATCAACTCAGCACCTGTCTCCCGTTTAATGATCCTTTAAACAGACAAGCACCAACATGTAGCAAAACGCGCATCACATTTTAAATGATTCATTTCTAAACACTTAAATAAAACAAGAAAAAATGATACTCCTGGAGCGCCACCTTGTGTCAGCACATTTAAGTGATGAAAAATTCCTCTTCCCAGTTCTCCCCTAGTGTCTGAGAAAGGGCATCCTTTCTCATTCCAACCAAAAACGCTCCCAGATGTGTAAATCTCTAGTTCTGAGGCTGAAATTTCCTTAGCACATCAAAACAAGCACTTACATTCTCCACCAACAAGGAAATTATTTTCACTGCCCAGCGTGCATGAACCCAAGGAAGAATGACAAAACCAAATCTGTCAGGATGCACAGATATTTTAGCTATCATGTAGTATTGTGCAACTCTTTCCTCAAACTGTTTTCAATTAAAATAAAATCTTGTATAAATATGTCTGTTTATAATTAAAGATAAATCAGTCATACTGAATATGTAGTTATTCACTTCCTTCTCTTCACATTTAACAAAACAAAAACAAAACAACAACAATAACAACAACAATCCTCAGAAGGGACAGAGAAAGAGAGAGAGGGATAGGGAATGGAAGAGAGAGAAACATCAATCAGTGGCCTCCAGTACATGCCCTGACAAGGAATCAAACCCACAACCTTTTGGTGTAGGAACGATGCTCCAACCAACTGAGCCACCTGGCCAGAGCAAGCAATCTTTCTTAAAACAACAACAACAAAAGGATTCTAAGCCTTTCCTTGAAATTCAAATCCACATTTTTCAAATTAGCTCTCCTTCCCAAACTTAAGCAAAAACATCACTGGAGGCAAAAAGGACAGAACTGAAGCTGTCCTACTTCGGTAGATCATGAGGAGGCAGCTTCTTTAGAAAAGACAATAGTCCTGGGAAAAGCAGAAGGCCGAGGGAAGCAGGGACACCAAATCTGAGATGGTTGGCTCCACGAAAGAAGCTGCAGGCTGAGCCTCCAGGAGCCCAGTAGGGCCGTGAGGACCAGACACTGTGGACGTCACCGGTTCGCAGGGCCACTGGGGGTCGGAACCGACTCAATGGGGCATATATTACAGATATTAGCCTGTAGTGGGTGTATTCAGAGCTCTCCCTCCTCCCCCAAAAGTAAATTTCCTGGAAAGGCAAGCAGAAAGCAAACATTTAGGCATCTCCAGAAGGACTGCCAGGTTTTACCTGGCCCCTCCTAACTCTTTTGTGTCTTGCATCCAAGGCCAAATGCACATTCTGATGACCATGACAATTTTACCTATAGTTGGACAGAGAGGATAAACGTGGGAATCACAGGAAGACTTCCTCACTTCCCTGTGAAACTTTAAGCACAGCAGATATCACCATTCCCAGAAGCAGCCATTAAAAAATCAAGTTGTATACTTCTCCGAAAGATTGGGTAGAATTTCAAAGATAATACAAGGAGAGGTTGTTTGTGCTTTCTTCAGCAAACAGGTGTAGAAGAGAATTTCTAATCCTGTATGGTTTTTGTGAGAGGAAGGGGGAGTTCCATGCATTGTTTCCGTGATAGGCATAAATTTCCTGGGTCCAAGCAGGTTCAACCAGACAGCCCAGGTGAGGACAGGGGGCGACCCATCGCTGCAGCAAGGATGACCTGCCTGTAGCTCATGCCCCGCTTCAAGGGGAGCTTCACTACTCCCACCTGCCCGTCTCCCCCAGGGTCCTGGCGGGGACTCTGTGGGCCAGAGGAGTGACAAGGCCACAAGGCCAGCCTTCCCTAAACGTCTCACTCTGTCCTCATGGCCCCATCGCATCGTTTCCCCCATTTCTCTTTCCCTGGAGGTGTCCTTAGCTGCTCATTTGTCAGCTCGGGGGCTTCACCTGGGACCTCGGTTTGCGGGAGGCTGCCAGAGGAGGCAGGCACCAGGACAGAGGAGGGACTGGGTCGCTTGTACCTTCTAAGGCCCAGGGAGGGTGCCTGGGTCTCCAGTGTCCCCCACTCTTCCCTGAGGGCTCAGCAGAGATGAGCCCTCAGAAAACACAGAAGCCTTTCCACCAGCCAATCAAACAAGCCTGTATGAACTCGGAGCAGGAGTGAATTCCAAAAGTGAAACTCACTCTCTGTAAAATGATAGTGGTTTTCTTTCCTCCAATTATAAAAATATGTAATACTTTCTACCTTGAACTTCTCTGCTTCCCCAGGTTCCTGTGATGATGTAAACGCACACTATCCAGAGATCACCACTGTTGACAGGATCAAGCTTAGACCAGATTTTCCACAGAATCAGAAAAGTAAGAGTCTTTTCACCTTTTCAAACACAATTCTATTCTAGAAATATAGCTTGATGGATCTGTTTCACAGTGTCTTAGTGAGCGTTTTTATTCTAGCTGCGTTATTTGTCAAAAAAGTGTACGGCAAGTCCTCACTTAGTGTCCTAATAGGTACTTCGACTTTAAGTGAAACAGCATATAACAAAACCAATTTTACCAATTTTACCAAGAGTTAAGTTCCTGTAGCATCTCATCAGTGTTGAAATTACGGTGAAGGAAACAATGTTATTCGAGAACCTGCTGTCTGTGGTTATTGTATTTTGCAATTCTCATTACTAGAAAGTAATTTGAATTTATCATATTTTTTGCATTAACTATGTATTCAAACACAAATTCACTCATCTGTCCATTCATTCAGCAAATGTTTACTGAGCACCTACTATGTATAAGATATTGTGCTAAGACCTAACATGTTATCTTGAACGAAAATCTCGACAGCTCCTGCCTCTGGGCACACCTCTCTGGCTCTGGCATTCCTGTGAGTGCCCCCTGTCAGCCGGCTTGAGAACTCGGTGTGATTGTCATGGCCTTCTTCCACCCATCGCCACATTGTATGAACTTCACCTTGGAAATGTCTCTAAGAGTCATTCTCCACTTTGCATTCCTGTGGCCACCGAGGCATGTCAAGGCACCCAAGAGCTCTGCCAGGATTATGGGATCTAAAGTGATAGCCCGCTATCCATCCAACTGATAAGCTATACGCTGGAATAGTCTACCTTTTCTCTACTCAGAAACCTCCCCCTTTCTCTACCTTGTCCTCCAGTTCCCTACCCTGAGTTCCAAGACCTTCGAGCCTCTGAAACCACCTTCCCTTTCCAGTCTTATTTCTATGACTTTCCTCCTCAAGCCATTGGCCTGCTGGCCTGGCCAAGCTGCTATTCCCGAGATGGGCTGGGCTCTATCGGGGGGGCCCCTGGCACTGCCTGGCTGCTTATTGCGCCTCACCCCTGTTCAGAGCCTTGATCAAATACCTCTGTGCCTGGGGAGCTGCCCTGGTCCCATGTAGTGGACATCTCCTGACTTCAGAGCCTGGGTGCCACCCACTATGCCCTCCTAGAGTGCCCAGGGCACAGCGTCCAGTCCTCTCCTCCTCCCCAGGCCACTGCTCAGAAGCCAACAGTGACGACCTCACTTTCAGTCCTGGCACCTAGACCAGTTCTGACACACAACTGTCCCTCGGTAAATGTTTATTAGAATGAGCAATGACTCAGAAATCAAGCAGGTAAAGGCGCTAGAGGCCAGTGTGATCTGTAAGAAGGAGACTACCCACACAGAGAAACAGCGATGAGAGAGGGCAAGGGCGCCCCCACAACGTTCAGGGCCTGTCCCCAGGGCTCCGAGACCCAGCTGCGTTGCCACCTTTAGCCCTGGGGATGAGCTGCAGACAGCTCCAGGGTGTCCCCACTTCCATGCACTTTCATGCCCTGCTTCTCTGAGACTAAGGATGGCAAGGATCTAGGTTTAACCTACCACTCTAAAGCGAAGATTCCAGAAAGGACATCTACCTTTATCTGTATTCCCTACTGCCCACTGATCTCTACAATTTCTTCCTCGTCTAAGACTCTAAGGAAAGATCTTTAGCAGAGGGTTGGTTGCTTTCACAAGCCCCCAGGAGATGTGAGAATTTCTTGATTCTGGTCTGGGGTCAAAGGCCTGACTCACTCCTACTGCAAGTAATGTTTGCCAGGAGAAGATTGCTCACCGCAGTTCCCCTGCTGCAGAGATGCCATTGGTGTGTGGGGCTGCCTGGTGCAATGAGGTTGGAGCAGAGACTTTCACATGGAGCTTGTTTTCCACCCCCACCCCACAATTTCTGCCAGGCATTTTAAACCCTTCATGAGCAAGAGGCTCTGTCAGGCCACCTGCTGCCTGAAACAGAGCATGTAAACGATGAGAGAACATTGGCGTCCATAATCCTGCAACTCCAGCCATTGCCGAGACAGAGAGATTCAGGGAAACCAAAAAGTCAAAATACGCTGTTACAAAGAGCAACTAGGGACCTCATTTGTTTTTTGTATTTTACATTTTTTGAAAAAAAGAAAAAAAGCAATAGATTTTTCTGGGCATGTGAGGTTTTACTGGCAGTGGTCAATATTTTTAATTCAAGGTTCAGAGTAGAAGACTTTTCAGAATAGAAGCTTTTCTAGCTTGCTTCAGTAAATAATAGTCTTTAAGCAGCCTTTTTTCTTAGAGAGCTTTGCTCGTCACACCTGGAGAAAAGAGAGAATTAAAGGCACTGCTGATTGCAACGAGTTCTGCCAGGCAAGTGCCCAAGGAGGCGAGCAGATTTTCCAACTATGATACGCAGGGAAGGTAAAAGAACTTATTCACTCTGGCTAGTCCAATTCATTTATAATCTATACTCTGCTTCCAGGAATAAAATAATGGAAGAGGGACAGTTTTTTCTGCTTACCTACTATGTGCAAGCTGCCTTCTTATGCTTTCTCATTTGATTTGTAAATCTTTGTTTAGAACTAAGAAAATGGCTCAGAGGATGAAACGAAATGACTGAGGCCCCATTAGAAATGCCCTGGAACTCAAACCAGAGGTGTGTGTTCTTTGTCCTCTGCTGTGCTTAATTGCACAGTCATGTACACGATACTGATTCAACCAAGACGCTCTCTCCTATAGGTAAGTCGCTGCGTGACGTGGTGCATTGGATTGCTGGCCCCCCTTCCTCCCTCCCCACTGCTTGCCTGTAATTTTGCGTTGCCCACCCCACATGGGTGGAGTATGCTTTTCCAACCCATTAGAACACTTGGGGTTGGCCACCGATTCCTTAAACACAAGCACTGGCCTAGAAGGAAGACAGGAGAGGGGGGCCTGTGGATGCTCACCCTCAGCCCTGAGCCCAACCCAGACACTCGGAGCCCAAAGCAGAGGTGGCCCACCAGGCTCAGCGCAGACCCATCACTGTTAGAGCAGGAAACACAATCAACTTTCGGGCGTTGTTTTTATATTCTGCAACTGGACTGAATTCATCGATTAGTTCTCCCAGTTTCCGATGGAGTCTTGAGACTTTTCTGTATAGAAGATCATATCATCTGCAGATAAAGATAATTTTACTTCTTTCTTTTGGATTTGGATGCCTTCTATACCTTGGTCTTGTCCGGTTGCTCCAGCTAAGACTCCCAGGACAGTGCTGAATGTGGGGGTGAGAGTGGAGCTCTGGTCTCACTCCTGATCTTAGAGGCAAAGCTTTCACTTTTTACTGTTGAATAAGGCATTAGCTGTGGGCCTTTGCTGTGTTGAGGTGTGTTCTTCTACATGCAATTAGCTGAGAGTTTTAATCATGAAAGGATGTTGTATTTTGTCAAATAGTCTTTCTGCATCTATTAAGAGGATCATATGATCTTCGTCTTTCATTCTATTAATGTGGTTTATCGCATTTATTGATTTGCAAATATTGAACCATCCCAGGAGTAAATCCCACTTGATCATGGTGTATGACCCTTTCAGTGTGCTACCGAATTCAGTTGGCTGACATTTTCTTGAGAATTTTTGCACCTATGTTCATTAGGAATCTTTGTAGTTTTCTTCTCAGAGTGTCCTTAACTGGTTTGGGTATGAGGGTAATACTGGCCTCATGAATGAGTTTGGGAGTATTGCCTCCTCTTCAGTTTTCTGGAAAAGTTTGAGAAGGATGAGTGTTAATTCTTCTTTAAATGTTTGCTAAAATTCACCAGTGAATCTGTCTGGTGTTGGGCTTTTCTTTGTTGGGAGGTTTTTTTATTACCGATTCAATCTCCTTACCTATTATTGGTCTGTTCATATTTTCTATTTCTCCATGATTCAGTCTTGCTTGGTACATTGTATGTTTCTAGGAATTTATCTATTTTTTCTAGGTTATTCAATTTGTTGGCATATAATTATTCATACTAGTCTCTCATGATCTTATATACAGGGTCTGGCACAAATAATGTTCCTTTTTTATTACAAAATCTTTGATTGCAAAATCATAAGCATGTAATTCTGTAACATAACAATATCACATTCAAGCACACCTTTTACATTTTAGGTGAAATGTTCAACTTAAAACTATAAATTATCACACCCATATTATTACCCTAGAAACCACACTCAAGCAGGCGTTAATTCTGGAGGACCCTGTACTTCTGGTATGGTATCAGTTGAAATGTTTCCTCTTTCATTTCTGATTTTTTATTTCAGTCTTTTTCTTTCTCAGTCTAGCTAAAGATTTGTCAATTTTGTTTATGTTTTAAAAAAAATAGCTCTTGGTTTTGTTGACCTTTTTTATTGTTTTTATGGTCTCTATTTCATTTATTTCTGCTCTGATCTTTGTTATTGCCTTCCTTTGCGAATTTGGGAATTAGTTTATGCTTTTTCCAGTTCCTTGAGGTATAAATTTAGGTTGTTGATTTGAGATAGTTTTCTTTTGTTTTAAGATTTTATTTATTTATTTTCAGAGAGAGAGGAAAGGAGGGAGAAGAAAGGGAGAGAAACATCGATGTGTGGTTGCCTCACACATGCCCCCTACTGGGGACCTGGCCCGAAACCCAGGCATGTGCCCTGAGTGGGAATTGAACTGGTAACCCTTTGGTTCATAGGCTGGTGTCCAATCCACTGAGCCACACCAGCCAGGGTAAGAATAGTTTTCTTAATATATGCAACTATCACTATAAACTTCCTCAAAGAGGTGCTTTTGCACCAAATCCTGTAGGTTTTGATATGTTGTGTTTCCATTTTCACTTATTTTGAGATTTTTAAAAATGTCCTCTTTTTGGTATCTTGGGTTCATCTGTTATTCAGGAGTGTGTTGTTAAATTTCCACATATTTCTAGAATTTCCAGATTTCCTCATTATTAATTTCTAGCTTAATACCATTGGTGAGAAAAGAAATGTGGTACGATTTCAGTCCTAAGTTTGCTAAGACTTATTTTGTGGCTTATCACAGGATGCATCCTGGAAAATATTCCATGTGAACTGGGAGAGGAGCATGTGTTCTGATGCTGTTGAACGGAATGCTTTAGAAACGTTTGTTAGGTCCATTTAGTCTAAAGCTCGGTGTGGCAGAATCCTCACCGTGTGTGCCTTCTCGGCTCCTCCAGCGCACCGGCTGGGTGGCTGACAGCCTTTCTCTTGCGCTCCTGGGGGTGGCACTACAGCTCAAGTTTGTGGCTTCTCCCTTTGCTGCAGACTGGGCTTGCATTCTGCTCTCTGTGAGCCAGAGCTTCCTGCTGCCAGCACCCTCCAGAGCTCACCAGGGAGTCAGTGCAGAGTGGGGGAGGGGTGGGTTTGGCCTGTGGCGCACTGGGGTGCCCAAGGACCATTTGGGAGGACCCACATGTGAGATTTGCCCCAGGGCTCATGGGCAGGCTTCCTGGTGAAGTCCAGAATGCCACCAGCAGGAACTGTGTCCCTTTAATGCCCGCTGGGAATCTTATATGTTGCTTTCCTGCTCCGCTCCCTCCCCCCAGCCATGGAGCTCCCAACTTAATCCCCTGGATGCCAGGAAAGACAGAACTGAGTCCCTGTGGCAGAGTCCTGCACAGCTGGGGACACCGGGCATCACTCACCGGCTCTCCCTTTCCCCCACGGGAGACTGTGGGAGATATCATGGCCGTCTTGCTCTGCCCTACACTGCGCTGCCCTGCGGGGGTGGGATGCTGGCAAAGTCATGCCGTTCCTTGAGTCTGCTCCAATGTGAGCAAACTCCTTGTCTTTTTGTTTGCTCGTTTGTTTATTGTCTCCAAAGGGGTATGGGGACTTCTCCTCCGGAAACTTGGGCTCTCACAAAGGCTTGCTTGCCATCATTGGCTGCCACCCCGGGACCTTGGTGATGGGGCCACAGCTGGTCCAGTCTCCTGCAGTTTCCTCCGCTGGCACCAAAGTCCGTCTGCCTGTGACCCCTCCGGGGTCCCTTGGTGTGTGGGGTTGGGTCCCGCAACTCCCACAGAAGCACATGTTTGCGGGTGGGTGCCGAAGTTTTGATATTAGAGGGGTGGCAAAACCAGGGATGTCTTAGGCTGCCAACACCTTCCTTCACCTGCCCCTCCCAGGGGCGGTTTTAAATCTCCCTGATGGTCTCCTTTAGTCACATTTGTACCCATTTGACTGCAGCCAGTGCCACTGCCATTACCATGCCTGCACTTTTGAGGGGTTTTGCTCTCTCCTGACATGACTGAATGTGCCGTGAGCCCCTCCTTGGCACAGCCGCAGCTTCAGTCTCTTTTCCTCAGACCAGTTTGCTCACAGGAAGGGACTTGCTGCTGGTCACCTGAGTAAACTGAGCTGTTCTAACCAAAGGCACTGTGGCCATGCCACCAAGGCAGGCCCAGCTCAAGGCTGACTTTAATTGGGCATTGTCATTTCAAAGCCTTACTCTGTTTGACCTTTTATTTTTTTTTATCCTCACCTGAGGACATTTTTTCATTGCTTTGAGGGAGAAGGGGAAAGAGAGACAGAGAGTGGGGAGAGAGAGAGAGAGAGAGAGAGAGAGATCAATGTGAGAGAAAAGCATTGACTGGTTACCTCCCACATGCACCCCAACAGGAGATCAAACCCGCAACCTAGGTACATGCCCTGACCGGGCATCAAACCCACAAACTCATTTTATGGGATGATGTTGCAACCAACTGAGCCACATCAATGGCCTTTTATCTTCTGCATCATTTAATTGATCAAGCGTCTGAATTTCTGGGCACTCTATTCCCTGTCAGCTCCGATTGCAGATAGAGTAGCTCTTTCTTTCCTTGTACCTGCTAAATACACCTAAGAGCCATCAAATCTTCCTGTTACTATTATGTCTTCCTACATTTCTGCCTCAAGTTGCAGATACATTAGGGACATTGTCTGCCCTCCCAGTTACTCCAGATAATGATTTTACTCCAATTTTCACCACTGCATGATACAGGCTGAAATCCTTCCAGACTCTGACATAGGTCCCTGTGTATGGATTTCCTAGAACCAAAGCCAGTGTTGTCTATTTCTGGTGTCGATTATGGGGGATAGGCAGGGTTACTGCCAAATTTTGGTAGCTAACAAAAGCAAAGTTTTGTTTGCTCACTTTGCATGCCTGGGGTGGGCCAGCCATCGACCTGGTTCTGGGACCACGGGGCTGGACCTTCTGTACTTGGAAGGCTGCTCATCTCAGGGTGGCAGGAAAGGAGAGTGTGGTGGGCCACAGGCTGCCGCTGTATGCATGAGTCACTTCCACTTGCATGCCATTGGCCAGAGCATGTCCATGGCCACGCTGATGTTAACGAGTGGGAGGAAGTACAATCCTTTCCGGTGGAGAGACAGTGCGTATTTGGAAATAATCATACAGCTTAATGCAGGGTGTTTCTGTTCACAAAGAAGAGGGTAGGGAAGCAAGCTCTGCCCTATATATAGGAGGCTCTGGCATGGACAGAGAATAGAACTTAATGCTTTAGCTTAATATAAATAAGTATAAGCCATTACTAAGATCCCCAAGGTGTGAGGACTGCTTGTTGGGTGTTGGATACCCTGGGTTGTACCTACCCACGTGGGGCCATGACCCAGCTTGAGGACTCTATGAGTCACTGTCACAGAGGCCCTCGCTCAGAAGGCAGGGTCCCTGAGAGCTTCTGCTTAAGCACAGCCCTGAAGTCCAGACCCTTACCCACCCACGCTGTGGGCCCTTGGTCTCTCAGGGTGGCCCTGAAGGCCAGATGTAGCTACGATGAGAGGAGGATGCTCAGACAAACTGCATTTCTCTTATGAATAATAATTAGATAGAATTGCCAAGGCAACATTAGGGGAGCACTGGGGAGGGGTTGGGGTGGGGAGTAATCTAGGTGACAAACTCACATCCTTCAATTTGTCACCTGTCCAGGGACAGGAAACCCGAACCCCACTGCTGTCTCTCATGCACTGACCAGAAGACTGTGTTCCACACTGTGCCCACAAAGCTGCGTTCATCTCTTCTGCTTTCCCCACCAGCTCCCATTTATGCACAGTGAGTCCAATCTCACGTGTATACTTTGTGTTTTTCCAAAGCCCTTGCATGTCTGTGTAGTGTGACATGTGACTCTGCCTGATGTTGCTTGATAGACGGGTGTCGGTGAGCTTTCCCATGCCTAGTGCTGTTACTTCTCTCTCATTTGTTCGGCTGCTCATTCAGTTACCAGCAGATACATGACTTTGTCTGGCCATCTGCATGTGCCTCCTGCCAAGCACTTTTCCAGAAGGCCAGGCTTCCGCTGCTGTGGTTTGGAATCCCCGCGTGGAAAGCAGGAAGCTGCCTGGTCGGCTTAACTCTGGGCTTGCTCAGGGGCATCCGTCACTGCAGCAAGAAGAAGGGCCGGAGGAGCGGCCTGAGTTGCTACGTCCCAGGCAGCTGTCCCAGCTTGGGTGACAGCGTGAGTCTCACCTCCTGGGCCACGGAACATGTCACAGCTCAGTCCCTCATTTGTCTTATGTCCACCATGGGGAGAAAATCATGTCCAGGGGCCAAAAGGCACAAGCTGGGCTCTTCTGGAAAAGGCTTCTGTCTCCCCCAGCTCAGACACCCAGGACACACTTCATAGCATTGTTCTTCTCCAAAGCCAGGAGCCAGGACCAAAAAGCAAAAAGCAGCAACAAATCCTCCCAAACAAGCCTGATCCAGCAGGAATCTGGCCTGATAGCCTGATCTGTTTTCAAGAGGATCTGCTTCACAGTCTTTATCAGGCGGAGCACCTGTCTTCTGCAGAGGCCCCAGAATGGAAGACACGAGGCTCCTCCCACTGGAGACAGGAGCGTATTCTTTCTGTGTGACCATCAGTGGGTGCTGATCCTCACTGAAGGGCTGTGAGCAGACTCCAGAAACTTCCACAGTGGCACGCGCGGTATGGCAGCCCCACTTGGAAAGCAGTGAGGGAGCAGGAGGCGGTCTCCTTCACTCAGAGCAGAATGGGCCTCCCCCAGACTGTGCCTGAGGCCTCCTGAATCTGAGGCAAAGAATGCATTTGGCCTATTTTAAGTTTATCTAGATATTGCTGCAACAAAAATTGAAAGCTTTGCCTTCAGTTAGTCAATTCTTAGGGATGAACAATCTCTGCTGTTATTTCACCTGTGGGCCTTCCAATACATTTTCTGTCTTAACAATGTGGAAAGAGAATGTGCCCTGACTTGTTTGCTAAATATTAACAGCATGCTTCCACCCAACCAACAGGCCTGAGAATTCTCCGGCATAGGGTGATATGGAGGGGCTCTAAGGACTTTCCTGGGGTCAGGGAGACAACCAGCATTTACTAAGCACTTACTGTGTGCCAAGTACAAATAGTCCTTACTTAATCCCACAACAACCGGTATAAACTCAGGAACTTTGCTGAGAACAGAACATGGTTGCTAACTTCCCAAATCAACTAGGTGACATGGTGGTGTGACAGTGACCTCAACCAGGTGAAGGTCTTCTTATTATCCCCACCTCCCCTGTTGTCGGATGAGTCCAGGCCAAGAACAAGGAGCCTTGTTTGTTACGTTTGGAGATGCGATCAACAGTACACATTAACTGGATGAGAATATTTACCGAGTAAGAAGGGGGGCTCTGTGCCCGCATGGAGCTGTCCGTGTGTGAAGGAAGGCGGACTCAACCCTGCCGCACTGATCGCTGCAGCAATGCTGGAAGGCACCGGGGCTGAGCCTGTCCTATGGGGCACCTGCCCTGCTCTGGTGGCCCAAGGACATCCTGTCTGAGACCCAGAGGATGAGGAGGGTTGAGCTGATGTGGGACAGAAAGGTTAGACTGCAAAGCAGTCCCAGCAGAGGGTAAGGCATGGGTGGAGACCATCTGGTGGGAGGGAGCTCGTGTGCACATCACAGAGTGATGTGCAGGTGGTGACACGAAGAGGGATGAGAGGGGAGGCTGATGAGAGAAGCCACCACCAAAGAACAGCTCCAGCAAAAGCTCTGAGGACATGTGACAGAGGGTGCGGGTAACACAGAGCCTCAGCTGGCCCCGCCCCATGCTGGCACGGGCCTTCCCGGGCTGAAGTTAGAGAGAAGCACCTGCTCCACCTAATCCAACCCCTGCTCACGGCACCCACTCTTACCATTGCAGGGAGACCAGGTCTGAGGTCACTGTTTTAGGCCAAGAAAGGAGTCCCTCCTTTTCTCTCCTCCTCCTTCCCTCCCTCCCTCCCACAGAGCTGCGAGGTGCCTGCATCCGCAGCACTTTTAATCTGTTTCAAAGTGAGATCACCAGGTTGTTCCAGGACTGTTTAGATTCATGACAGCAACGAACAGATTTAGGGAAGAGTCTGCACATTTCCTAGAAAAATATATGGAGGAATTGATCAGAATCTGCCAGGGAGTCTCAGGGAGCATACTCACCAGCCCTTTTTGAATGGTGGTAGAGGCTGGGGGGCTGTTTCTTGGGGGTGCTGGAGAACAAACTCAGGTGCCTGAGGTCTGGCTCTTTCCACAGAGGTTTTCTTCAGAATTGTGACCCAAAGATCATCACTGTTCAGGAAAAGTAAGGGTGAGACAGTGATGATAATGGGGTTCACATGTTTTCATGTGACTTCTTGGTGCCTTTTGTTATTTAGCTGTCACGTTTTATGAACACCAGAAGCCTAACTTACGTCTGCTTGATTAAGAGCTAAGGTCTGCACACCTAATCATTCAGAATACATTGGGTGTTCACGTCCTACACATTGACACTTTTAAGTACATTCTTTCTATTAATTTGGTTAATGGAATTATAGGATGCTCTGGACTGTGAACTTAGTGAATATTTCTAAATAAAGCTTGTGATAAACTCTCATCAACTCCAAGGTACAAAATGTTTCCATTTTACATTCTGCAGTCTCAGTCTCTAGTGCTTCCTCATTAGTTTGTGCGGTCACCCAATAGTTCCTGAACATCAGCTTTGCCCCTGACACTGCGGGGGTCTCCGGCCTGGAGAGACTCTCTGCGGAGGAATTGCGCAGGAAAGAATGCAGCTCTGTGCTCTCGCTGTATTGTTCTTCAGATCTCGGCAAAACCACCTTCCAAGTTTGATTAGGGTTTCTTCGGTGTCTCCAAGTTTGTCTCAGGGAGAGCAAACCCTTATCACCACTGGTGTTATTATATCTTATCTTTGCTCCTTTCCAGAAACTGCCAAGTAGATGATGGTGGGTTCTGCTTAGTTTGCCAGTAACAGACTCAGCCCTCTGTCACTGAGTGCACGTGATTCCTGCCTTCCCTGGCAGCACGACTTCCCTCCCGACTGGAGAAGGTAGAAAGTGTACAAAGATTATCAGGATGACAATAATCTGTCTACACTGTGATGGCTTTTGCTCCTATGCAGCCTGCTACTACCATCACCACCACCACCATCACCACCACCACCGCCACCGCCACCACCATCTCCACCATCACTACCACCTCCACCGCCACCACCACCACCACCACTGCCACCACCATCAGCACCACCACCACCATCAGCTCCATCATCACCACCAGCTCCACCACCACCACCACCTCCACCATCACTACCACCTCCACCACCACCCCCTTCAAAATCACCTTCCCCTCCCCTTGGCAAGTGCCTTCCATGTGTAGGCCCTGACTAGTCCCTTCATTCCTTTACATATGGGAAGTGACCATTTCACCAAACCAGCATTTTCTGTGGTGGCCTGTATTTGTTAATTGTATCACTATTAGTCATATAAATCCAAACCCTGGGAGTCATTCTGGGTTCCTTCTTCCTTCACTTCTACCTCACATCCAACTACCAAGTCCTATAGTTCAACCTGCTGCTCTCAGTTTCCACAGCCACTGACTTGGTTCAGGTTCTATAACTTGCCCCTGGATGGGGAGGCTATTGGCAGTAGGCGGTATTCTGTGGGGAAGGGAGGGGGCTTTGGGCCCAGACTCAGCTCTGACACGGTGCTGTCTCTTCATTGCTGGGAGCCTAGGTGCTCCCTCTGTGCAAGGGGCTCAGCAACACCTGCAGTGCCCAGTTGTCAGGCCTGGATGTGCACAGAGCACTCCGCACCAGGTGGGTGCTCGGACAGGGAGAGGGTGCTGCCATCCTTGTCGTATTAGATAAGTGAGGCAGCTTTGTAGCTGTCTCCTGGCCTCCGCTGGGGCCCACCTCCAGCTCCCTCTACCTTGCCATTGTGACCACACCTTCAGCAACCTCCAGAAGGGAATCATGTTACATCTCAGCAGAAAATGCTTGCCTGATGCCTGCATCTCCACACTTGAGATCCAGCTCCCGTCCGCTGGTCCAGTCCTGTTTCCCACCGCTGGCCCTGGGGTCCTCTGTCCAGCCATGCAGAGCAACATGTAGCTCCCCAAATGTCTCACAAATAAAGATATTCACATTCTGGCTGTGGAGGGCATCAAGGCTCTGAAACAGAGCTGCCCTACATTTCATGAAGAGCCACCCGAGTGAAGCCTGATAATGACAAGGATGTTGAGGTGCCGACCATAGTGTGACTGCCACCTTCTTCTGCTACTTTCTGCCAGAATCCCTCTCCAAGGGCAGCTTTGCCCCTGGCTCTTTACCAGGAGTGAAACTGGGAGGACCCGGCTGCTCCCTAGGGAGGTTGGGGTGGAGGGACTATGGAGAAAGAGAAGCAGGCTGCTGGCTCATGTGTTCTGATCCCCTAGGAGACCAATGAGTTTGGGGAAAAGTTGAGGTATGGGGAGCTATGGAGGGAGGAACACTGAGAAGGGAGAGGGAACATTTTTGAACACGTGCACGTTGGACAAAATGTTAGAGGAGAAGGTGCCGAGGACTGGTTTTTGCAAACACAGGCTGCCTGTAGTGCACGCAGTGACCAGCTGGGGATGACACTCTGGCCTTGGGGGACACAAACCGTCACAGGGAAGGAGCCTCACAGAGCTCCCCTGGTCTGGGGGGCGTTAGGACTAACGCACTTCCTGTCACCAAATGGGTGAACGCCAAGTTTAAAGGCATTCACCTGTCACTAGAGAACATAATGTTCATGAGCATTTATTATGTGCCAAGCATGTGTCTGTCTCAGTGAGTCACACACATTAACCCTTCACCCCACCCTCTTCCTGTGATGGACACTTGGATCCGCCCCACTTCCAGGGGCACAAACAGGAGCACACAGTGTGAGTTGGGCAACTCACCCAGTTCCTCCAGGGACTGGCACCTGATTCAACCCTGGCAGCTGGTGCTGGGAAGCCATGGCCACCATGATGGTCTGCTGCCCTCCACACTCTGCCCCATGTTCTAACAAATCAAACTGTCTTATTTCAATGAGTTTGCCCAAGAAATTCCATCTCCAGATGACAGGTGCTGCCTGGTGAAGAGTGTGCTGAACCGCAGATCGCCAGGTCACATCCCTCTCCTGATTCCATGCTCATCCATCTCACCTCCACTCAGGTCCCTGCCCCTCTAATGCCCGCTCTTCCCACCAGATCCAGTGGGGACCACATGGTGCATCACTACACACGTGCTCTGGGCTGTCTCTCCTTCCTCCTTCCTCATCCTCCTCAGACAAAACCATACATCTGGGCAGGCCCACTGCAGGTTACTGAGCCTTAGACCCCTGGAGGCCCCAGTGCCACCCCACCAGCTTCCCACAGTTTGTGAGGCCAGGGGGCGCATGGGGAATGGCAGGTGGGGCAGTAAGAGTTCATGGGGACCACAGCAACCCACACAGGCAGGGCCACTGGGAGGCAGGCCTTTCAGGAGTGGAGGCTTGAGACACCATCTGATAAACTGCCTGACCAGCTGAGTGCCTGCCTGGGCAAAGGTCCAGTGAGAGATGGAGGTGGTGCTGTCCACTTTGGCCCTGAGCCCAGTTACAGAAATGAGGGGCATAGTAGGGAAGGAGCCTACATTCCCCACTCTGTTACGTGTGCGTATGAGATGTATGTGGGCACACATGTGCAGATGTTTGTGGGCATGTGTGTACAGACATGCATGGACACACATGCAGAGGAGTGCGAACACACACATGCAGATACATGTGGGCACACATGTACTGGTGCACACATGTAGGTGTGAGTGGGCACACGTGCACAGAGGTATGTGGGCAAATGTGTGGATATGTGTGGGTACATGCATGTAGTGTGTGGGCACCTGCGCACAGAGGTACATGGGCACACATGTGTAGATGTGTGTGGGCACACGTGTAGGTGTGTGTGGGCACACATGTACAGAGGTGCTTCGGCACACATGTATAGACATGTGTGGGCAAATATGTGTGGATACATGTGTGTGGCATGTGGGCATGAGTGCACAGAAGTATGTGAGCACACATGTACAAATGCATGTGGGCAACTGTGTGTGGATATGTGTGGGTATATGTGCGTAGTGTGTGGGTGTGTGTGCTTAGAGGTACACAGGTACATGTGTACAGATGCACACTGGTACACACACGTAGTGCATGGGCACACATGCATAGACATGTGAAAGCATATAGACAGACTGACCGAGCCATTGATCCCTCCTCTCACTTCAAGCCATCACATTCCATTCCTGCCCCTTTAGATAAAACTCTAGCTCCACAAGGGCCACTGGTGCCATCAGAGCCCACTAAGCCTCCCTGATGTTTTGCATCACCCAGTCCTGTGCTGCCGCCAAGTGCAGAAACTGCCGAGAGAAGCAGGGGCCGGAAGTCAGAGGCCCTCAGACCTCTGGGGTTCAGGGTCAGCTTGGAGTCTCTTTAGGGATTAGATATGCGTCCCAGAAAATGAACTGTCAATCACGTGCTGTTTCTATGGCAACCACTAACACACACAATCAGTCATTAGGTAGGACTTGCTCATAGCACCGGAGATGTGCCTCTGGTCCCAGGCTAAGCTGGCGTAAGAAGCTGCCGTGAGCACATGGTGCTTTGCCACCTGAAGCACAGCTTCAAATCACCATGTGAAGCGTGAAGTGACAGCATTTCAAAGACAAATCCATTTACACCAGTTCCAGCTGGATTCTGAAGCTGACTATCATTAGCTGGCCTCCCTCCAGAAATGTGGGCAGAGGCAGAATCAGCGGAAACTCCATCATCTGTCTTCCAAATAACAGGCTTCTAAGGCTTCTCTCTGAATTGAAGTCTCTGGTGGAAACCGAACCAAATTGGGGACAACCACCCAGCCCCAGAGGTGAGGGCAGGTTTACACTGTAGGACATTAGAGACAGGAGACCGTAGTGAGACGGGTCCTCCCAGAAGGCTGACTGGACACCGGGGTGTGGTAACCCCACCAGTGACCACAGGCCCTGGGCGTAGGGAGCGCCACTGCTTGGTGCCCGGGTGGCCTGCTGCTTGAACAGAGCTGCTGGAGCATGGCCCAGGCCTGGGCCGACGTGCTTGCATCTGGCAAAAACAGCATGCAGCTGCAGACTCCCTGCAGCCGAGGTTCAGCTCGTCTTGCCTCCCTGGCCCGTTCTGACCATCTTGCCACCATGTGCATGGGGGAGGGAGGCATGTAGGGAAATTGTCTTCATTTCTGCTCAGCGTGCATTATGAGACTGGTGTTTGCTACTCGCTGAGCTGGGCTGGTCTCCCACTGGAGCTGGGAGGATGGCGCTGGAGGGCTAAAGCTGGAGGAGGGGCAGCAGCCAACTTCCTACCCCTGTTTCTTTCACACAAGGAAGCAACTGGGGACCTCCTCTGGGGCCCCCCTCTCAGGGACCCATCTCATGAAGGACACATCCCACCCCAGGGTGTTTGTGGCATGTCCAGGGGAACCTTTCACAGTTTTAGGGGAGAAACCATAGAAAGAAAGGCTTGGACTTTGTCCATGAACTGACCGATAATAATAAGCACAGAGAATCGCTGCAGAACAAGGCCGCTGAAGGTGGGGCTGGCGGAAGGTGAGGGACTGGCTGGTTCAGGCTATCCGCCCGCGTGTTCAGGGCTCTCCCTATGCACAGCGTTCTGGGTGCACAGTATCCACCGGGTGGGGTGGGAGGAAGCCAGGAAAGTGATCCGGGAGTAGGGGAGCTCAGGGCTGGGTCAGAAGCAGCCTTTTGCTCTCAAGCACATGTTCTGGCAGAGGAGTGTATGGGGAGGCAAGTCGTGGAGAGTCACACAGGGTGTGACAACAGCTGTCCCTGCTGCTCCTGTGTCTAATGGGTTGGTCTTCACAGAGTTTTCAGAGATGACGTACCTTCGTGGTCTCACGCTGCCCTCTCCTAATAGCCTGAGAAACTTCTCAGAAATTAGAAAACTGAGGCCCTAAAGGTGTTAAAGGAGTCCCCCACATTCCAGCAAGTCTCTGTGGCAAGGCCAGGCCCAGACCCCTGGCTTCACCCTCGGGGACAGAGCTCAGCACACCTGGAGACTCATCAGGCAGCATAAATGGATGAAGCCGGGTGTGCTGAGACAGGGAGTAGGCAATCCTCCCCCCCCTCCCCGGAGGGCACCAATGCCTCTGCAGCCACCCACATTCAGTTTTATTTGTAGCACTTCCCACTCCAAACAAGAAAGGTTGGTAGCAGTGAGGTAAGGTGGAGCCTTTTCACAGTACCACGCTGGTTCTGACAGCCCGATTGTAACCACGCCATTCCCTCGGGTGTTTGGAAAGGGCAGGAAACCCTGGGTGGTGGGGGTGCCCTCAACTTTGCAATAATGTAACCCAAGAGAGCTCTGGGGGGATGGGAGAGAGGAGGAAGGACCCCAAGGATAATGTTCAATACCTTACTTCCCTGCTTTTAGGAAATCTTGCTGATGCTTCTGCCCAGGAACTTACAGAGAAGGTGAGGCGGAGATAAGTCGACACAATGGAAATCCTACAACCCAAGAAAATGTCCTCAGAACGTAAATCTCGAGGAGACGCTTCCTCCAGGAATGTTTGTCCCACCTGCTCACAGCAAGGCACTGAGCTCTGTCCACCAGGCTTGCCTGCTGTCACACTCCTGCAGGTGGAGCAGCTGTGCCCTCCGGGGGTGTGACACCAGTTCATGCTTGGCCTCAATGAGACAGGAACCTTGCTGCTCTGCCAGAGAGCCTAGGGCCACTCCCCTAGGGTGGGCTCAGAGCAGGCCTCCTGAGGCCCAGGTGGGCACTAATGCTGATGTCACTGGGCTGACATTAAGCCAGGCAGTCAGCCCAAGGTGGCCCAGTCACCCACGGGATGCCAATGTGAAAGTTTCAGGCAGACACAGAGAGACGCAGGAATCTAGAGTAAGTGAAACAAGCAAGTTAACAAGTAATGTGTAAGGAGGAAGTCCACGCCCCCCAAGGAATCCACGTCGTTCTGGGTGCACATCAGTGATGGACATGTGTAGACCAAGAAAGGTCTGGAAGATCAGAAAGCAAATGAACAATTGTGGTTACTCCTATGAAGGAGGAGAGGTCGGTTAGCAGGGGTGGATGGGGGTGGGGGCACTTCGGCTTTTTATGTCATGTATTTTGTGTAGTATGAAATGTTTACAATGCAAACATGTTCACTTATTCCTTGTGTAATTAAAAAGCAGAATGAAAGGAAAAAACCCAAAGCAGACATGAAATCATGGTCGCACATGAATTCTGCGGTGCATCATGACCCTGGGAAGCAAACCTCTCTGTGCCCACCGTCTCTTTGCTGAGCCTCCAGGTCTGTGATTGAGCCCAAGCCCATTCCATTCGAATCTGTATCTCCAGCCCAGAGCACGCCGCATGCTGTGCCCAGAGCCTAGAGACGATGATGAATGGATGGATGAATGAATGAATGAATGAATGGCAGGGAGCGATGCTCACTTCAGTTGCTCACAGTGAACCCAGGGCAGACAGCAGCCTCCTGTGTGATTGACAGCATGTCGGCAGTGTCAGACCAGAGTCTTGTTTATAATTTAGCAGCTGCTCCATGTCTAGATCTTCAAACAAGTTTTGTAGTGCTCTACCTTCCCATGCACTTAAAAATACATACCACCTACAAAGAAGGCAATCTTGCAGAAGTTCTCCAGCCCCCAGGCCTTGGTGGTGGAGCTGTCTTTGGTGTTCGTTTTCACCTTCCACGATCTCCTCGCTATGGTAAAACAGGTGCCTCCTCTCCCTTCCTTCATTTCCATCCTCTCCACCAGGGCTGCCCACTCACTCCCTGAATGGTGACCAGGGTGCTGGGACACTGACCCTGGGGCAGATGTAGGACCTGGCCACTCTGTCCAGTGGCAAATGGCTTCTTTTCCTACCCAGTGCACATGCTCCCATTTTCTGTCTTCTGGAATCCAAAGATGCTAGGGAGCTCTGTCCAGACCAGGAGCAGCTGACCCCACCTGGACACCCCACCCTCCCTGCAGGTAGCAGGGAGCCTTGTGAAATGCACCAGCCACTGCACCCCCAAACCCTGTGACCGGGGCACTGATGATCTGACTGTTCTTGGTGGTCACTCCTATTCCGGGCTTTGTCACCCATCAGGAACACTGTCACTTCTACCCCATTTCCAGGAAGCTTCCCAAATACCTGCTTCCACAGTGAGCTCTGCCTTCTGTCTACCCCACACCCATGCTGACTTCCTGTGAAGCGAACTCAGGTGCCTGTGGGGTCCAACCAGGAGACTTGAGGGAAACAGCCGAGCAGCACACACGAGTGGGAAAGGTACTCTGTGCATGCGACTTTCAGACCCTTACCCTTGTAAGAGTCCCGCCGATCGGTCAGAGCCCTCTGTGCAGGCACTGGTTTCTAGCATGCAGGCACAATTGCTGGGAACCCTGGCAGGCCTACAGCCTTCCTTCCAAAAGTCAGGAGCTTCCCATGCACGTACTAGGGTACTTTGCTAACATACAAGCCCTGCCAACCACAAAATGCTTGCTCAAAAAATACTAAACTAAACTGAAAAACTTAAATCTATGGCTTCTCTATTATTACAGCAAAGAGATGATAACAGCGGATTCTGCAGAAACCTTCCTACATGCCCAGTCATTCACTTACTCAACAGTGGTTACTGAGCCCCTTCTACACATCTGGCAGTGTTGCCGGCACCAGGACGTAAAGAGTAAATAAGAGATAAAGCTCCTGTGGTCACAGAGCTTCCATTCTCCTGAGAGGAGGAGCGACAGCATGAAGAAATAAATACAGAAATATCAGAACGAGGAGGTGGGTGGAGGGGGCCCTGGACAATGAATGAAGAGGTCCAGGTAACTACCTGGACAGGTGCAGTCCTTGCAGAAGGACAAGGTGTGCAAAGGCCTGACACAGCAATGACCTTGGCTGTGTCCCCCGTCAGTGAGGGAGCCCTGAGGCTGTGCAGCAGGAGAGAGTGGAGGGACAGAGATGGAAGGTGAGCGGGGCCAGATTGCTGCAAGGTCTGCAGGTGAGCTTCCTGGTAGGCTAAGCACCCAAGAGGCATTTTAGCAGAGGAATGGTAGGATTTGGTTTATGCTTTGAAGGCTCACCAGAGCGGGTGCCAATGAACGGCATGAAGAGAGCATGACACAGCAGAGCTGGAGGTGCCAAGAATGCCTGGGGTCAGCCAGAGGCTGTCCCCCAGCGCCTGAGTGACACAGGGCACTGCACTGTTGGCAACCTGATGTCCCTCTCTAAATACAAAGGGGATGGTCAGGCCATTCCAGCTCCAACGCTGAGCACGGGCACTGACCATCTAATCCCAGCCGGCAGGCATAGCGCCAGCTAACACAGAGTTTAATTACGGTCGGAGATGGCACGGTGGACTTCTGCAAGCTTTAAAGGAGAACAAGAAATTCTTATTTTGTACAACTGACTGTAAGAAAGGGGCCCCTTTCTCCATTCCCAGCAGAAACGACACATCCAAAGGCTTGGCGGCAACACAGAGGGAGGGGGTTTGGGCCCAGAAGTTGGGCAGAAAAGGAGAGAAATTTCCTCTTACTCACATCTTCATCAAGCAGGTCATGCCAAGCTCACAGACCAGTCTCCAGTGTCCCCAAAGGACTCAGCACGTGAAATGACATGGACAGAGGGGGCATACTGATGACACCCACCAGAAAAATCCCACTGCTGGTCCTGCCAGGAGCTAATCCCGTGTTTTGACGGGCCTGAGGCAAGAGGCCAGAAGTCACCGCTGAGCATGCAGGGCTGGGGCCTCACTGCACATCTGTAGTCTTTCTGTTTCTAGTAGCCCCTAGTGGGCTCTCCTAAGACTTCACCACAATACTGAACCGCAGTTGACCACCCCTCCGCCAGGACAGGTGTGTGCAGCCTGGAGAAACCTTTGGCTGTGTTCACACACACCCAGCCATGGAAACTCAGCACTCAAGCAGCAGCAACTCTAATCCTGCGTGGCCAAGCTACGCTGTGACACGAGAAAGCTTTCATGGGCCGAATGCACATCGATTATCCCTACCCTAGAGGCACCAGCATCCCTCTGCTCAATGTTAGCATTCTGACCACCAAGTTAACAACTCGTTTTATTTTAAAATGCAGATATATTCAGCTAACCCCTCTGCTTTAAAACCCGGCAAAAACTCTCAGCTGGCTAGAAGCCAGGTCTAACCACCTGTGCAGGGCTCTCATCCCCTCGCCCTCTCATGTGATATGGCCCAGCTCGTCTCCCCACTTCACCAGTGTATGACATGCCGAGCCAACAGGACCACTGGCCATGTCCAGAGCCCAGTTCGGGTGTCACAAAGGGACATCTGATTTTCAGGGGATGGGTGCAGCACAGAGTTAGACATAAGTGATTCAGATAGGGACCAAATTCATTCCTTCATTTGTTCACTCATTCATTCATTCATTCACTCATTCTCCAATGACCCCACCATGCCCCACGCTAGGGTGCAGTGATGGAGGGTCTGAACAAGGATGAACAGGGTACCTCCTGGTCTCCAGGAGCTGATACTCTTTTCCTTTAAAACATACAAAATTGCTGATGGCTGATGGCTTTGATCTACCAAACAGGTGCTCCTATGCCGTTCCAAACTAATGGTTATGCTAACACCAAGTCTTCCCAGGTAACTTCTCACCTAAGGAGCAGAAATTGTCCCTTCTCAGACTCCAACAGCACCTGGAACTCCCTCAAGAGCAGTCCAAATTAAAATTGGCCATCAGGTGGTCCCCTGGCACAAAGATGTGCCTCTCCAGGACGGCTGGGACATCACACTGAAACTGGCATAGGGCTCATTAGTCACAGAACCCCAGACAGAGAGGCCAAACTCAAGGAATGTCATGACTGGGGGCACAAGACAAGATTTATATTTAAAGCCTTCAAATAAAAGCAAATCTGTAACGTGGGACATTGAAGTTGGTACAAGATGGCCTGGATACAAATCACTCTCAGGACTGGCTGCCACATAGGCCCACACTCAAGTCAGAATGATAGCACCCACTCCAATGACGATCGAAGGGAAAGGGGACACAGCACAAGAGCTGTCGGGGAATGCCACCTCCAAATCTGCTCAGTCAAAAGTCCCCCAAAGACTCAGAAGACAAAAGCCAATTATTGGAGGGCCAGGCTGATCCTAAAGATCTGGGCCTAGGTAGTTTCTTATCATCGATGGACAAGGAATCTCCACAGCTGCCTCCCACTTTCCATGCAGATGCATCTCATGGACATGGGAGCATTCTTCTGCCAGAGACTTTCAGGGGAGGCCACAAACCTCCCTGGACCCAGTCTGGGCAAACCCTCTGTATGAGCAGAGAACGGGGCTCTCCTGTGGGGCACAGGCAGAAATCCGGGTCTACAGCATTCTGTACTCTGCCCTCTGGAGCCCCTGCCAAACATACACAGGATTTAGGCTGATTCTAGAATGTCCACTTCTAGTGTGCCCCCTGGTCCTTCCAAGGGTAAAAATCCCCAAAACAAACCCAGGGAGCTGTCCCAATCTGAAGATGCTATGATGTGTCCAACCAGCATCAAGGACAACCAGATCATTTCTGAAATCCATTTCCCACCTAACTTCTCTGAGATTCTAGAAACTTCTGTGCTCCAATAGACTAGAATACCCAAACACATGGAGCAGAGCAGTCTGGGACCAGACTGAGAGTGGGGGTCCCTTTCAGCCATCAGGAGGTTCCCTGTATTTTTCCCTGATTTTCCTCCCACAGACAGAGGTGCCTCTGGAAGCTTCTACAACACATAATGTTCTTAGAGTGGCTTCTTTAAAAACAGATACATTTCTTCAGGCCATGTAGCTTACACTAAAAAGTTAGTTGGTTCCAGGCCTGGAAAAATGTGCTGTTTTTCACTGCGTAGACTAGGCTTTTAGAATGGGACAATTTAGCTCAGATCTGGGTATCTTGTTTGCTAGGCATTCTGCAAACAGCTGAAGGGGACCCATGGGAAGCCCTGCCACACAGGTACATGTAAGATCTAGGAGATAAAGGGCTGTTTGTGAGCTTTCTGCTCTCCCCTCCACCCACACACTTCCTTGGGGGCTGGTGGCTATTCTTCAGCAATAACTATGACCAACAAGTAGAGGAATTGGCTCAGCAGGGTGATAATCGCTCACACACTTTAAAATGTCGCTGGTACTGAAAAGCTACTTCAAATGCTGCCTCCCAGGGCATTTCCCTTTCAAAGCGTAAACCCACAGAGCTGAGAGCAGGCAGCCTTCTGATGACCAGAAGGCAGAGCTTCCTGACCAAGGGCCTACTCTGATGAGGAATCCCTTGGAAGGCGTCCCAGGCTCATTCAACCCTTCACGAGAAGTGACTGGAAATTTGGGGGTGGCTCTGCCTCACAAGCCCTCCAGCACAATGACAATGTGGTCGACACATTGGAGACACAGGGACATAGAGCAGACTCAGTCCTTACCGGGGTCGAGGTGGGTGTAACCCTGGGTCAGGGACCGTGTGGGATGCACATGGGTGCAGGAGAATGGGATGGGCCAGCAGGAAGCAGCCAGGACTGATGCCCATGAACATCACATGACGCATGCCAAGCCAAGCACACAGAAGACCAGAGAAGCACAGAGTGGAACCGCGGATGGGACACTTGAGTGGCAGAGCCTCAGCAAGAATACGGCCACACCCGGCCCCTTCACGGGGACCCACTCTGTGAAGCTGAGTTCTGGGAACCAGCACTTAAAATCTGGGAATGCCAGAGAGCCCTTGGGGAGCCGCACAGGACAGCAGACTTCTGCCGGAACCATATTACCATTGACCTTTGTCCTTTCCTATAGAATAAGGAAGAAATGTTAAGGAGGAAATGTAATGAGGAAAAATGTCGTTTTATTTCTTCTCCTCCTCCCACCCAATAGGTAATATGAGTTAAAAAAAAAAAAAAGAGAGAGAGAGAGAGAGAGAGAGAGAGCTTTAGATAAACTTCCAAAGGCTATTTGATTGTTCAGGGTCGGGGGACAAAGGAGGGTTCAGAGGTGTCAGCGGGCAGCTCCCTCACGGAAGAGCGAGCTGCCATTTACCAGGTTTCCCGCAGACACCTCCGCCAGCAGCAGGAGTTACTGTGTGATCATACACACATCCTCTGTGCCCTGGCTGGTGGAACAATACGAAAAGCACCACGTTGATGGAGTGTGGATTTCCCGGCCTGCCCCGGCCAAACCTGGATGGTGCAGAGTGGATGGCAGGCTCTGTTTCACAGTGGACCCGGCCTGGTTAAAAGCATCAGGCAACGGTGGTGCCCAGGAAAGCACTGACTCAGGGCTGAAGAACAGGTGACTCCAGCCAGAGACACGACTCTGTGGTTGTAATGCACGCACAGGCCACCATCAGCATGCGTGCTGCATGGACTCCCAAGTCCTGGCCCTGGACTGGGGAGCATTGCCCGCCGACAGCTTGCAGCTGGGCAACAAGTTAGAACAGGGAGCTCAGGGTCCCACTGAACGAGGTTGTGTGATGGTTCAGTTCTCCAGAGCTATTAGAACTAACTTTCTGTTAACTGAAGATTAAATATGCCTTTACAAGTTGTCTGGGGGGGTCTCACCTGCCTACCTGTGATAGGGTTTGTGGGACACAGGTGTGCCCTGAATTCTGACCAGGCGCGTGTGGATGGACGTTTGGTAAGATGTTTATGAGTTGGTCGTGGCCTATCGTATATCGGTGGGTTCACGGAGGGTTTAAGAACATTGAGGGAAAAACTGTAGGGAAGTAAATTTGGCTGTGAGGTACGAACTGCTTGGTGAGAGACAAGAGGCTGAGTAGGGGGGCTGGTGAGGAGGCGGTCACCACACGTGGGGCAGTCGGAGTGGGAAGGAAAGGAACTTGCTAAGGGGTGCCCGGGAAGCCTGGAACTGCGGGCAAACAACTGTGGGGTGAGGCAGACAGAGGGGTAAAGTGTTCGATATTGCTCTGCAGGTCTTTTTTTTTTTTTTTTGTACTTTTCCATTGAGTTAATATTCACGTAACATGCGTCACCACTCCACAGTACACGATTTGGTGGTCTGTCACACACTCACACTGCTGGGCAACCCTTGTCCCCATCTGAGAATATTCCCCTGCCCCCAAAGAACCCCACACCTGTTAGCCATCGGTCCCGGCCCCCAGCCCCTGGCCTTGGCAACCACAGATCTACTTCCTCTCTGTGTGGATTTGCCTGTTCTAGACATTTCATACAAATTTAATCATATAACATGTGGCCTTTGGTGTCTGAATTTTCACCTCACACAATGTTTTCAGGGTTCATTGTGCTGTCGCACTCAGCATTCAACCCTTTCAGCGGCTGAACATTAACCACAGGGTAGTGCATGGATGGACCACATGTTGATCTCCATTCATCACCTGATGGGCGTTTAGGTTGTGACACTTTTTGACTGTTATGAATAATGCTGCTGTGAACATGTGCGCATAGGTTTTTGTGTGAGCATATGCTTTCAATTCGCTTGAATACATATATGTTCTATGTAATATATGTATTTTTAAAAAGATTTTATTTATTTATTTTTAGAGACAGAGGGAGGGAAGGAGAAAGAGAGGGAGGGAAGGAGAAAGAGAGGGAGAGAAACATCAATGTGTGGTTGCCTCTTGCATGCCCCCTACTGGGGACCTGGCCCACAATCCAGGCATGTGCCCTGACTGGGAATTGAACTGGAGACCCTTTGTTTTGCAGGCCTGTACTCAGTCCACTGAGCCACCCCAGCCAGGGCTATAGAGAGAGTTCTGAGGAACTGCCAAACTATTTTCCACAGTGGCTGCACCATTTTACCTCTCCACTAGTAACACATGAAGGTCCCAACTTCTCAACACCCTCACCAACACCTGGTATCTTCTGCTTATTGAGACATTTTATTCTAGCCATCCTAAGCGAGTGTGGAAAGGTAACTCATGACTTTGACTTAAATTTTCCTAATGATGAATGACGTTGAGCAACCCTTCATGTCTTACTGGAAACATGTACATTTTCTTTGGAGAAGTATCTATTGAAATCCTCTGCTCCTCTGAAATTGGGTTGTCTTTTTATTACTGCACTGTAAAAAGTTTTTATACAAGTATATTCTGGATACTAGATCCTTATCAGATATATGATTTGCAAATATTTTCCCCATTCTCTAGGCTGTGTTTTCACCTCTTGATAGTGTCTTTTGATACAGAAAAGTTTTTCAGTTTGATTCAGTCCAATTTGTTCTTGGTTGCTTGTGCTTTCTGTAGTGCATTTAACAAGCCTTGCCCAATCCAAGCTCATGGAGATCTCCCCTTGCATTTCCTTCTGAGAGTCTTACAGTTTTAGCTCCACGCGCATTTTGGATTAAGTCTTGTATGTGTTGTGCGATAGGAGTCGGGCCTCATTCCTTCCCACGTGGACAGCCAGTTGCCCCAGCACCATGGGCAGGAGACACTGTCCCTTCTCTTTGAATCATCTTGGCATGCTTATTGAAAAGCAGCCGACCTCGGATGAAAGGGTTTATTTCTAGATTTCCAAATCCTTTTGCTTGATCTGCGTGTCTGTCTTGATGCCAGCCCTGCACTGTCTTGGTTACTGTTTCTTTGCAGTAAGTTTTAAAACTGAGAGGTGTGAGTCCTTCAACTTTGTTCTCCCCCCCCCCGCCCACAAAATTTTTTAGGCAATAAAGGGCCCCTTAAATTTCCATATGAATTTTAGGAGCAGCTTGTGATTTATTTTCTGCAAAAAGGGCAGTTAGAATTTGAAGTTGTTTTTTTTAAATTATCCTTTTCTTGTTTTTTTTTAACCCTCAGCCCAGGACATTTTTTTTTCATTGTTTTTAGAAAGAGAGGAAAGAAGGGAGAGAGAGAAAGAGACAGAGAGAAACATTGATGTGAGAGAAAAATATTGATTGATTCTCGTATGCACCCCAGTGAGATCAAACCCTTAACCTTGGTATGTACCCTGACTGGGAATCGAACCCATGAACCTTTGGTCTATGGGACAACACTCCAAACAACTAAGCCACACTGGCCAGAGGTGCAGCTGTTTTTAAGCTCACTTTGCAGATCTCAGCATGGAGAGGGGGGAAAGAACACTTAAATGCAAGTGAAGGGACCTCAGCTCCAAGCTAGTAGGTCCGTTATAACCTCCTTTGGTGGGTCTGATTTTTCTTGTGTGAAGTCAGGTTTTGGAATAGATCTCTAAGCTCCAGATTCTCACTTCTAAACATTGGTCCTCACTTCTAAGCATTCTAAGAAAAAAATGTAAATTAACTAGCCATAGGAAAAAAAATGTCAGTGCTTATTTTCAGAGTTAGCCACAGATAGAGCACAGAGTAAGAAAACGCTGTAGCCTGGAGTCTCCTGGAATGCAAATGCTTAATGGTCAGATTGAGAGCAGTGAGCCTGCAAAGGAATCTGAGGAGCAGCTTCTGGTGAGGAGTAGCTTCTGAAGGGAGAGGAGAAAGACAGGGTTGTGGAGAGTGTGGAAGCTGGCGGAGGAGCCTGCTGGTCACAGGGCCGAATGCTGCTGAGACTGAAGGAAATGCAGGCTGGAAACGTCCCTGGCTACACTCATCGTCCCAGTGGTCGCTGGTAGTTTGAGGGACTAGTTTCAGGGAGTAATGGGGGGAGGCAGGCAGGTTGGACAGGACTGAGGAAGGAGCAGAGGTAAGGAGAGGCAGGAGGGAGGGTCAGAGCTACTGTGAGAACAGGGAGAGGAGCAGGGGATGCTGAGGGAAGGGTCAAGAGGGGCTTCTGTTTTTGAACCTGAGAGCCTGGAGGCCTCTTTAGGGGCCAATGAAGGGAGCTAAGAGGGAAAGGCTGAGACTCAGGGGAGAGGAAGACCAGATGTGTTGTAAGGGGCTAGGAGATGGGCTTCAAGACACAGGGGAGGGACGGGCCTGAGCTGGAGGCCACCCTGCTCTTCGGGGGAGGGGAGAGGGCACGGTGGTGGTGGGTGGGGAGCAGGTAGGTTTGTAGATTTAACCATAGGAAGGGGAGTATTTCATCTTCCCAGCTTTCCTATATTCTCAGCAGAAACAGGCAAGCCGGCTGCTGGGATGGGGCCAGCAGAGGGAGTGTGCAGTGGCCCCGCATCCTGTCAGGGCCAATAATGCTGCCGTTTGGATAATACAGTTGAAGTACAGCTGGCCATGGGCACCACTGGGCAACCCATGGCCCACACAATCTCACAGCCCTTTTATTTTGCTGATCAAAGGAAAACGAAATCAAGGAGTGAATTATTGAAATGACTGTGTTTTCTCCTCCTTTCGGTGTTCTCCAGACACCCACCACCAGGCACAGGGCCTCCTTCCTGCTGCTCCACAACACACGGCTGGGTCCACACTGCCCAGGGTCCACGCTGCCTATGCCCATGTTCCCACATGATCCACTGAGTCCTGAGAACAGTGGCACCTGCATCACTCCACCCTGGCCCAGAACGCTGCTCCTAACCTGCACTGAAGTCAGGTTTCTGTGCAAATATCCCCACATTTTTCTGTGTATACGAAAATGTGTGCTTTTTCTAAGGACAAGACCTTGGAGGCCGCTTTCGTGGCTCTCCGTTGGAATAAGGCTTTGCAGCTGCAGACAGCAAGGGACCACGCATTAACCTGAGCAGCTCAGGGGAGGCCTGTGTGGTGGCCTTACAAACTCAGAGACCAAAGGAACCACAAAGGAGGGTCCAAAAGGAGACCTTTCTGACTAAAAGTGAGTCATCATGGGTAATCATGGCATCAGCCTCCATCTTAACTGAGCCTGTTTGCATTTAAGGTGACACACCTTTGGAAAGTCAGGGTGATTTCTTCTTTTCTAGACCCTCCACCACACCAAAGCAGAGACCACAAATCCCCCCATTGTTTCTGTTATGGTGTCAATTGTTGACTGTTAACTATCCTGTACCCACCAGTGTAAAAGAAGTATGTATCTATTTGTTTTACTTTTTATCCAATCAGATTTTCTCCCTTTGCTTCCTCCTGCCTCCCTAACCTACCACCAGTGAAATTTCATGTAACCCCCTTATATCTTCCTCTTTCATTCTGACGTATAAAATGAGGGGTAAAACTGCCATTTTCCAGAGCATTTTCTCAGTCTGTTGAGATTCGGCTTCCTGGCCATTGTCAATCATCGTCAGTTTGGCTGAAATAAACTCATAAAAAGTCTTACAGGTTTGGACGATTTTTACATCAACACACGTGTGGGGGAGCCAGTGTTGCTGACAAATTTCCTTCTGACCAGAGTGTCTGTCTCCTTTGCTGAGGTCTTCTTTGCCCAGGTTCTGTTTTCAGTTTGCTCCTTTGCCTCCACTGTTTTACACTGGAGCACACATCTGAGATTTATATTCCAGACTCAGTTTCCCACCCATTGGTTAATGTCCATGTTTTAAATAGTCTCCTATCTGTGTACCTCACTGGCATGTGAAATCACACTTCCCAGGCTGAGTTCACTACTTCTCCTACCCCTACGGTCTCAACACCACTGCTGGCATCTGGCCCCCATGAAGGTCAGCAAAGTCAGGGGTCCACCCAAACCTAGACTCTTGGTCAACACCCCATTTGGCTTTTCTTTCTGTAGCCTTGCTCCTCCCCTAAGTGCCCAGATGTGGTGAGGGAAGTTCTCCCCAGTGTACCCTGTATTCCTCTTCTCAACACTGGCAGTGGTGGGCAGTGGCCTTTCCCAGTGCATGAACCTGTATCATGAACTTGAGTGATGATGCCCAAACTCACCGGGGTCCCGAGACTGTGCTCCACTCTCCACTTGGATTAGATGAGTGGGTGTGGCCTCCAGTTCTGCACTTTGCTTTCTCCACTCTCTCTGGGCCTTCTCCACTCCTCTGGAAAGATCGCCTCCCACTTCTGAGAGGGTGGGAGCCTCGACTCCTAAAATTCCACATGAGCTCCACCTGGTCCTCCCCCAACTGCCCGCTGTGACCAGAACCACTGGCCTCCAGTACCTACACCAGCCACCCTTCCACGAATCAGGACTCGATGACCCTGCGTGCAGGTCTGCACAGGTTGAGCTGTCATGGCTCTGGTCACTGATTGGTCATCACTGTTTCAAGTACACACATCTATTTGCCTGGTCCCCTCCCTTAAGTGACAAACTCCCTCCATCATTGCTTTAGGAAGTGCCTGGAGTTCAAGCATTGTTAACTGGTGAGTCCAAGGGAAAGAGCTTGCTACACGGAAAGATGAGCAATAATGGGGTGGTAAAAAGAGAACTGGACTCGCTTCTACCACTAACCAGTCCTCTGACCTTGTGACTTTGACCTATGACATAAAGAGGAAGCCAAGGGTGTGGGGAGGTTTATTTGTAGGGAGCAGGATTATGATGAACACCTGTGGAGGGCTGGTGACTTTCAGACCATGAGGGAGAAGGAAGTTTCTTAAAATGCAGCACCAGTGATGTTAGTAGGAAGACAGCAGCCAGCTGGATGGGGAGTTTTGCTAACTAGGAGTTGAGCGCAGCCTCCAGGCCCAGCAGGCTCTACAGGAGAAGAAACGGAAGCTTGCCCAGCCCCGTGATCACACTTGCCACCGCTGGCCACTAGACCTAAACTGGTTAGGGTGATAGGTCTTAGGTTATGGGTACAGCACCCCAATTCAACAATAATAAAAAGAAATTAAAGCAAGTAATGGCACATGGAATATTTTTCCCTTGAGGCATGCATGCTGCAAGAATGAAGGTGAGGGAAAAAAACAAATCGTGAGTCCAACGAGTTTTTGTTATTTCTTGGATTTTCAGCATGCTTACTCTCAGCATCTGAAATAAAAGTGGTATGTAATGTATTTATTGGACAAGATGAAGTGATTTACATTGATCCAGTTCAGAGAATTTCAGAACAGTTTTCTGGTATCTTTGAAGGAACCAGGAGTTGGTGAAGGTGTAATTATGACTGTAGGCTAGAGGGTCAGGCTGTTCGCAGTCTCTGCCCCCCGCCTCTTCTCATCACTGTTGCTGTGTTTTGCTTTTGTTCACCTGTTCATGCTGGGGGCTGTGGAAGGACTTCGGAAACAGCAGTGTGCGCACCTGCCCCTCTGGTGTGTGCACCCCAGTAGAAGTACAAAGGCGTGTCCATGAAACAGGTGTGCAAATGGAGTCATTCCGCACCCCCTGTCTGCTAGCACATGGTCTCTCCTGCATTGTCATGAGGACCACCACGTCCCCCAGTGCCCTGCCTTGTCCTCCCACCATTAACCACCACAGTGATCTTATAAATCTTGTAAGTTCATATCCCTCTTCTAATCAAAGCCTCCCAGCACCTTCCATCTCTTCCCACCAAGCTGGGGGACCCACAGCACCTTCCAAGACCCCTGGCTGGCCACCTGCTCCCTCACACCTGTGTCTGGACTCACCCTCCTCTGCCACCTGGCTTCCTCCTGTCCCTGAGACCCTCTGGGCACAGCCTAGTCTCGGCAGCTGCACTGGCTACCCCTCTGCCTGGGACACTTTTCTCCCTGATACTCACAGTCCCCAGCCCTTTCCCCCTTCTTCAGGTCTCTGCCCTGTTGTCATCCTATCAGCTTCCCTGCCCTGCCCACTCCACAAAACACATCAAGACCTCTTCCTTCCCCTCCCCTCCCCTCCCCTTCCCTTCCCATTCCTCTCCCTTCCCATTCCCTCCCCTTCCTCACCTGGCTCTACTTGTCTCCACAGTATTCCCTGCTACCTGACACAATCCACGTTCAGCTGATGCTAGCTTAGTGTCTCTGCCTCCACTGAGGAGGGCAGGCACTTGGTGTGCTTCGCTGTCTTATGTCCACCAGTGTCTGACAGGTGCTCACAAAATATATGTTGATTGAATTAAGGACCCAAGTGACTGGCATGAGAAATTACCTCTAACAGAAATTCTGTGTATATATCTGGGGAAAAAAAAAAAGAAGGAAGCATATGGCCACAGCAAGCTGCTTTTATTAAGGCAAACTTCTTCGGAGATAAATAAGTGCAAACTCAGAGCACAGCTACTCAGACAAGGCAGAAAAAAAACTAAAAAATAAACTAACACTACGAAGATTGCCCTATTAGCCTAGAAATCCCTGGAGTTTGCAAGAGCACGTAAAATGAAAGGCCTCCAACATCCACTGTTGTTGAATTAATTTCAGTGGTTACCAATGTAGATCTGACTCAAAAAACAATTATGTCCACTCAGATCTGCTGTCATAAATTCCCTCCTTCCTAGCCCTGACTCATTTTTCTGCTCTGCTCCAGACAGACATTGTGCCCTTTGAATGTAATGAAACTCCACTGACTCAAGACTGCAGACGCCTTTATTGCCATTCCTGTCATGCAGACACCACTGTACAGCATCGGGAGTGGACAGGGAGGCCCGTGGCCATTAATTCCATCTTAATGAGAAGCTCCAGCAGGAGGCACAGAATTTGGAGGACATCAGGTCCAGAAATTCTTCCGCTGTCACGAGTACACTTCATTCAGCAGCTGCACATCGTTTGAAGAGTCCTGCTTTTTCCCTCTCCAGGCTTTACCTGTTCAATGAAACAGCGGCACATGCATGGCTTTGCGCAACCTGTGACGTCTATGAAATATTCCCCAAAATTGTTTATTGCAACCATCGTAGCAGGAGTTGGGGAGGCAGAGATAGTGCACTGCTCACTCCTAGTATTTGTCCCATGAATGCTCTCTGCTTACTAGAGGTAAGAGAAACATCAAGGAATTGGGAACATGAACTGTGTGGCGTCAGGGTGGCTCATTAGCCCATACACTCCCAGGTTCTCCAGAACGCCACAGAGACTGAGGTGAGCATGGTTTCTGCCCCAGGAGCCCAGCTGGGACAGCCTTTGTGACCATGGTTCTAGAATAAGCCCTGTGAGGGTAGAGATTTGGGGCGATTTTGTTTTATGGGGAATCTCAGGCACTAAACAGAGTCTGACATGGGGGTTCTCCAAGGAGCTGGGCTGAGTGACTAGGAAAGCCTTTGACCAGCACCTGGCATGCAGCCAGAGTGCATGCACTGCTGTTCACCAAGGAGGGTCTTCCAGACCCTGCCATGCTGCTCTCTGGGCCCTGGGGCACCAAGGGCAGCGGCATGACAGCTCAGGAAGGAAGGGCCAAGGGCACGCTCTAGTCAGCGTGTAGTGAAAGACAGACTCTCTGGCCAAGTCAGGAGGTCAGAGACCTGGGGCACGGTCTCAGGTGGCACAGGTAAGTCCTCTGCATTTCTTCTGTCATCTCCCAAAACCAAGGTTGAGAGGAAGCTCATGGTTCCCTCCCAGCACTGCCGTCTCCCTCGGTAACTCTCAAGTCTAGAAGGCTGAGAGAAGCATTAACATCCTTTCAAGTGGCCATCACATGGAATTACTACAATGAGCAGACTGGTCAGGCAATAACATAAAGAAGATGTCCGATAAAATATGATAAGGAAACTACAGAAAATAAACAGGTTTTTTCCATGTTAAACAAAGAAAACTACGTTAACTAACGTAGATGGTTAGACCAATCCTACAGAGCTCATTAGGTAAAAATACACCTGGAAATTATCCATAATGTTAATTAAAAAGAAATTGGGGTGACACCCAGCATCTTGTTGTGTTTGTCTAGGGGACGAAGAACACTATGGAGACACTGACCACGTTTTTCTTAACCTGAAATTAGTCAACCTGATAAAAAACCAGGACATGCTATTTGGAATACGGACTTTACAGTTTAAACCTGGACTATCTGGTTGGCATGCACATGGATGAATCCCTCAGCACACAGAAGAAATGAGTGAGGTCGAAGGCTGCTGGCGAATGAAGGCATCGTCAGCGTTGTTCCCTATCTTGGTGGCTGTGCTTGCAGGTCAGTGCTAGAGCAGGTGTCTGAGCAGCCTGCCAGGGACCTGTGGGTGGGAGCCTCTGGGAAACACACAGGCAAGTTCATGCCACATGGGAGGACGCTGACACAGCTGCCCCCGGGGCTCAGGAATCCTCCAGTGCCAATGGAATGAAAGAGGTATCTGCAGGCAACAGGTGGGGCAGAGCTGCTCTCACGGTCATTTCAGCCCCCATCCCGCTGCTGCAGGACATGGCAGTGCCTGAGCACAGAAGACCACACAATGAGCCCTGCAGGCTGGTCTGCCACGGAATCCAGACCCAATGTAGGAACATGGTGGGAAGAGGCAAGGCTGGGTTAAAGTGCAGCTGGAGGGGCCCAAGGGTGGAATGCCTCCAGAACCATGGGGGCTAGGCTGGGCCCCCCTACCCTCTTGGGGAGATACTATTCCTGGCTGAAATTGCTTGTGCCCCACCTTCTGCTCTCAGCACCGCAGGCAGGGGGAGCCTTTTAAATTGCAAATCAGATCCTCTGGCTGGTTTCACAGGATCCCTCAGCGCTTTCTCATCTCACTCAGAACAGAAGCCCAGGAGGTGCCCACAGGTGCATGCCCACCGCTTACACCCTGACAGGAGAACACACGTGCTGACACACACTCCTCTGACCCTCTGACCCCTTTTCTGTGGTGGGCCCCTTCGGTCTCCTATCCAACCACAACTGCCCCGTGGTGTCTCAGACACACTCTGGCCCCAGGATCTTTGTGCTTCTGCTCCTGCTCCTGGAATGTTCTTGCCCAGATGAGTGACAGGGCTCACCCCCCGCCCCCGGGAGGTCTTCCCCACTGTACTGCTGTACAGGGCCCACCTCTTCCTATCTCCCTAAGGGGCTTCTTACTCCTCTTCCCTGCCTCTGCTTCCCCATAGCAGTTTGGGCCGTCTGATGCAGATTAATTTACATGGTCCTTATTGTCCATCCCCACTGCCCCCAAAATGTGTCCTCCTGGAGGAAACGTGTTTTATCTGCATTGTTTGCTGTTGTGTCTGCAGGGCCACAGCATGTCAGTGCCTGGTGGGGATCTGCCCAGTGACACATTCGTGGATGACTGAGGCAGTGCACATAGACTGTTGTTCTGAACTCTTCTATCACCCATATGAGAATATCTGGTATTTACTGTTGTTAGGTGTGATTACGCAATTTTGATTATGCCTGAGGGGAGTTCACTTTAAAAATCAGGAAACATTTCATGATTAATGTGATTGAGATTCTAAGAAAGGACTCTAGTGACACAGGAGCATTGCTGGTGGACCCCGGCACCTCCTGCTGACACTTGAGGAGGCAGGCGGCTCACTGGGCTCCAAGTTCACGGCACTCACCTCCTCATGCTTGTCCTCAGGACAAGGCTAGAAGGCGCCTGAAAGCAGGAACCAGCATGGGGAGGATGAAGAACAGAGGCATAGAAATGGTGTCAGAGGGCTTCGCCCTAGAAGGGTTCTAGGATGTCACTCATCGAGCCTGATCCTCTCTCACACTCCAGAAGGTTCTGTGAGTTGGTCATGGGGGTGCTGGGTGGGGACTGGCATGGTGGGAGAGACCATGGGTGACATCTGTGAGACCCTGAGCCAGCAGTCTCCTCTATTTGCAGCATTTAACCCAGTTCTGGGGGGACTGGAAGTTGCTCACTGATACCTGCACAGGAGCAGACTCCTCGTGGGACTGGCACTGCTGTCTTTGTCCTCTCCTCCCCCAGGCTGTTAGTGAGACCCTTGTCCCCAGCTAGACCTCGAGATTGCATGCTCATAGTCGTTTTGCTCGGGGCATCTTTGGAATCATCAAGTTTCACCTGGGCACCGCAGACTGGCTGCCCTCCTCCACAGGCTCTGGGGGCCCGAGGCCCAAAGCCCGAGGCCTGAGGCCCAAGGCTCTGGCCTGAACTTCCGAAGGATCGGTGGTGTGAGACTGGGTGTGTCGGGGAGAGTGCAGGGGAGAGGGCAGTGGACCAGGAGCTGGAATCCCTCAGTGACCTTCCCTGGGGAACCTGATTACTGGGTCTGCGTGTTTCTAAAGCACCTTGTTCCTACTTTCACTGTGGCTCCTGTTCACCCTGACTTGGGTTTCAGGAGAGCTGGCAGCTGCCGTTAGAGCTGAAGGCAGCTTTAGGGTGGACAAGGGAGTCTCCAGAGAACCTGATGAGGGGTGGGGCTAACTTCTTCCCCTCGCACCCTTTGCAGCCTTCACAGTGCCTCTGTCAGGACCCCGCCCACAGCAGTGAATGCTGTCACAGAATAGGTTTCCAGAGGGAGCCACAGACTGGGGGCAGGGGCACGGGCATGAGGACAATGATTGTTCCAGAAAGTCTGGTGTGTGCAGAACTTCTCACCTTGAGCCCCTTCTTCACAGCAGCCTCCCTTCCACATTTACAAAGGCTTCGTTTTCATTGCTGACTGAATTTCAGTTGGTAAAGGCTCCTAAGACTTTTAAGCTCATCTCCCCGACCCCCATTCAATCTCACAATGAGTGGTTAATTATCTTTAAAATGCTTCTACATCCCTGAAACAGCCAGGAGATTTTCATAATGTAAGCATCAGTTAGTTACTTGAAACCAAGCCCTGAAGTCTGGGAATGAGAAAGGCCACCTCCGGCGTTTCAAGCCTTGCCCTAATACCCTGGGGCTTTATTTGTTGGTGAGGACATGGGTCATCTATACGAGTGACCCATTGCTGCACATCAAAGTGCCCCAAACACCAGGGCTTAAAACTACATGCATTTTATGTGCCCATGATTCTATATACCAGAGATTTGGGCAGTTGTTTGCTGGGTTTTGCCCGCAGCCACCTAGCAGATCTGGGGCTGGATGTCCCCACCTGTGCGTGGCAGGCGGGGCTGGGCATTGGCTGGGCCTCCCTCTGTCACTGAGATTTCTCTCCTTCCATGAGGATACCTACAACCCTCACGTGGAGGCTCAGGGTTCTGCAAGAGTGAGAGCAGCAGCTGCTGGCCTCCTTGAGGCCCAGCCTCGAAAACTCACCAAGTTGTCTGATCAAGCCCAGGGGCAGTGTGCAGAGATGGTGGCTCCTGGGTGTGCACGGCAGGACGTGCAGTGGCCCCGCCGTAAACCATATACCACACCCTCATTCAGAGACTACTGAGCAGTGGAGGTAAAATTCTAGGAAGGTTCTTACTTGGCTTTTCAGCACTTGGCTCCTGTATTTTAACACAGCAGATCAGAATTGTCAACAGGCACTGTCTGCCAAAGGGAGGTATGCCGGGAGGCACCACCATAGCCAGGTGAAAGCCTCAGGGCAAGAAAAATAAATGAGGCAAATACAAAACCACACGTGGAGGGTTCTAGAAGCCTAAAGGTCGGCTGCCATCTGTAGTGTGGTGGCTAAGGAATCACAGTTGCCTCTGCAGTGTTCCCATAGACTTATGAAAATGGGCTCCAACCCACAAGGATCACTATGGTTAGCTTTCACAACCATAGTTACAAGAAAGCAGAGCAGAATGAATGCATTTTAAAAGATTTTCATGGTAAGTTATTTGTAAAGCCCACGATGCTTTGGGGGGCTAGCTTGACTCACATGAAAACCAACTCATGGAATTATTCCTTCCCTCAAGCTCTGCATGAATGGGGCACAAACAGTAAAACCCTGTGAGAACACAAATTTCAGTGTGTGGTGTAGTGCTGTGGGTAGGCAAGGGCACTTGGCTTCATTCTCATCCTCCATCCTGCTCCCACGTGAGAAGTGAGGCAGGGACCAACAGGTGTGTCTCTGGGGGAGGCAGGCAGGAAGTGGAGAGGGAGGGGGAGGCCAAGCACACAACTGATGGCATCAGCGTCCAGTGGGCAGGCCCAGGAGGGTGGCTCTGGCCATCCCCAGTGTCCTCCTGCCCCTGCCTGAGGATCCCTGAAGGAACAGAGACTTACATGGCCCAGCTGCCATATGGAGCCCCAGTCAGCGAGCCTAGGAGACCCTGAAACATAAGGGGACAACATGGCTGGGACAGAACACACACACACACACACACACACACACACACACACACACACACACACCCTGTGTGAGGTTGTGGGGGAGGGGACGGCAGACCTGAGGGCCTGGGAGGCCACGTAGGACTGAGATGGGGACCCCTCCCAATTGTGGCCACTCTGAGAAGAGGCTTGGGGACCAGGTGGTTAGAGATAAAGCCATGGGCCCAGCAACCCACAGCAGTCTCTTTATAAGTCCTTAAAAAGAGAACTGTGGAAGGACAAGCCCCTTGGATTACTTATAGGATTAAATTTTTTTCCAGCCAGGACCCCAAATTGTGCCCATGGATATTTAAGCCAAAGCAGGACAGTACTGCCAAGAGGGTGCCAAGAGAAAGCCAGGATGGGATGGATTTGGCTCTTGCCTGAGCGGAGCCCTGACCTCCCCCAACTGGCTTGCTGCTCCCCTGGTGTAGCCTAGTAATTTCACTGACCTCAGAAAAACGTGACCCCACGTGTCACACAGCTGAAATTTCCGGACCCTCTGTACAGCAAGGTTTCAGTGTGTTAACATATCATTTTCATTTTTCATTTTTATTCATTGCACTTGCTTAAATGGAAGCACACTTCTCTAAACTCTCATTCTTCTAGAAAAATGATCAATTTTGATACTAAAAAATTATGTTCACATAGCACTGCCAAAAATGACTGTTATTAAGGTGTGGTAATGCTGGGGAGGCTGCAGTTATGCATGTGACGCACCCTGTTGGGCGGAGCCATCTAGGGCGTACCCACCGTCTCAGAGCCGGCCTGTGGGGATCCCACTGAACCTGGGACTGAAGAGCTGTGAAGGGCCTCAGGGAGCTCCCCCAAACCCTGCTCAGTAAATGGGAATTAAGGCAAGTGACCCTTTTTTAGTCCATTAAATATTAATTAACCTCTGGATAAAGCCCTTCTTAATGTAACATTTGGAGATCCAAGGCTCAGCAATTTCCCAGCCAAAAGTCCCACCTAACAATAGAACCTCAAAATGCATGATGCAGAAACTAACAGACATGAGGGGAGAAGGGGTCAATTCAACAATCATCATTAGAGACTTCAATACCCCACTTTCAATAAAGTATAGAAAACTAGGGATAAGCTCAGCCAGGAGTCAGAAGACATGAATAACATTAAAATTGCTAAGATACGGAAGCAGCCTGAGTGTCCATTGGTAGATGAGTGGATAAAACAACTATGGGACATTTACACAATGGAATTCTACTCAGTCATAAAAAAGAAGAAAATGTTACCTTTTGTAACAGAATGGATGGACCTGAAGAACACTATGCTAAATGAAATCAGCCAGTCAGAGAAAGACAAGTACCATATGATTTCAATCATATGTGGAATATAATGAACAAACCGAACTAACAATCAAAACAGAGACAGACAGACTCATAGATGGACAACAGATGACAGCTAGTGAGGAAGTGGGGAGGTTAAGGGGTGGAGGGATTGAGCAAAAAAGGAAAAAGAACTCATGGACCTGGACAACAGTGACGTGATTGCTGGGGGGAGGGGGGTATATGGGAACTAAATGGTAATGGAAAAAATATAATAAAGGTTATATTAAAAAAACCCATCTACACTTAACAGACATCTGTCCAATAGCAATGAAATAGACATGCTTCTCAAGTGCACATAGAACATGTCCACATACTAGGCCATAACACACACCTTCACCGAGTCTACAGCACTGATAAAATACAAAGTATGTTTTATAATCACCCTGAAATGAAAAAATTAAAAATCGATAAAAGAAAATTTAGGAAAGCCACAAATATGTGGAAATTAAAACACTCCTAAACAATCAAAGAAGCAATCAAAAGAAAAATTGGAACATTCTCTGAGATGACTGAAAATGAAGACACAGCTGATAAAAACACAATGGGTGCAGCTACAGCGTGCTCAGAGGGAAGTTCGCAGTTGTAAGTGCCCGTGTTAGGGAAAAAGACAGATTACAGATCAGTAGTCTAATCTTCTACCCTAGGTCTTGGGAAAAAGAACAAACTAAACCTAAAACAAGCAGAGGGAAGGAAGAGATAAGGATTAAAGTGGAATTTAATGACATAGAGAATAAAAATAAAGAAAAATTGGCAAAATCAAAAGCTGTTCCCTTGAAGAAACTAACAAAATGAATCAACCTTTAGCTAGATTGCCCAAGAAAATGGAGAGAAGTCAGCAGAATTAGAAATGTACAAAGGGGACAATACAACTAAATTTACAGGAAGAAAAGGATTATAAAGGGATACTAAGAACAAAACTCTATGCCAATAAATTGCATAATGTAGATGAAGCGAAAACATTACTACAAAGACAAAAACTATTGAGATGACTCAAGAAGAAATAGATACGTTGAAGAGAACAATAATGACTACAGAGATTAATTCAGGAAAAGTTAACAAAGAAAAATATTTCCAAAACCATCCACAAAGAAAAACTCAGGCCCAGATGGATTCACTGCTGAATCCTATTAAACATTTAAAGAAAAATCAATGCAATTATTCACAAAATCTTCCTTAAAAAATAGGAGGAACACTTTGCAACTCCTTCTACAAGGCCAGCATTACCCTGGTACCAAAACCAGACAAAAAAACGACACACCAGTCCTTGTAGTGAAAACGACTGTAAGATGCCTCAGTGAAACATGAGGAAGCAAAGCCCAGCAACACATACAAGGAGCACTGTGCCACATTGCCACGTGCGCTTTATCTCAGGAATGTAAAGTTGGTTCAACATCCTAAAGTAGTTAATGCAATACAACCCTATGAATAAAACAAAAAAACAAAAAACATGCTCATCTCAATAGATGCACAATAAATTTCACAGAATCCAATGCCCTTTCATAATAAAAGCCCTCAGTAAGCCAGAATACAAGGAAACTTCATCATCTTGATCAGGGCATCAGTGAAATCCTATGGCTAACATTGTATTTAATGGTGGAAGACTGACTACTTTCCTGAAAATTCAGAAACAAGACACAGATGTCTGCTCTTACACTTCTAGCATTGTGCTGGAGGTCCTAGCCAGGGCAATCTGGCAAGAAAAAAAAAAATAAAAGGACCCCAAGTTGGCAAGAAAGAAGTAAATTACCTATATTTGCAAATAATACAATATGAGCTTGTATAGATAGAGAAAATGAAGAGATCCACTAAAAAACTAGATAAATAATTTAGATAGAGAGATAGTCCATGTTCATTGATAGGAAGACAGTATTTTATCAACGTGCCAGTTCTTCCCAACATGATCTGTAGAATCAGTGCCATTGAAGCCACACTCCCAGCAACTTGCTACATAGAAACTGATAAACTGATTCTAAACTTTTGTGGAGTGACAGAACCTATGTAATGAAGTCTTCACAAAACCCCAGCAGAAGGGGTTCAAAAGCTTTCCTGTTGGTGAGCCAGAATGCTTCCATGAGCCACCCTGCTGGCCCTGACTGCACAAGCACAGAAGCTGCTGTGTTTGGGACCTCATCCAATGTGTGTCTTCCTTTGGCTGTTGATTCATATCCTTGAAAATTCTTTGTAATAAACTGGTGATCCAGTGAGCAGATGGTTTTCCTGAGTTCTTTGAGTGGCTTTCGCACACTAATCAAACCCAAGGAGGGGTGGGTGCCTCTGGTTTATAGCTAGTCATTCGGAAGCACAGGGGACAACCTGGACTTGTGATGGCATCTGCAGTGGAGGACAGTCTTGTGGGACAGAGCTCTTATGGTCTTATGGGACAGAGCCCTTAACCTGCAGGATCTGATGCCATCTCCTGGAGATAATGAGTGAACTGGGTTGGACTATAGGACATCCAGCTGGCATCTGAGAATCGTTGGTGGTGTGGAAATACACCGACCCCCCCCCCCACATTGGAAACTGTGACCAGAACCTTAGATAAGAAATATGTATACATAAACCATAGTAAAAGGATTTGTAAATAGGAATTTAAACACACAGAAAAGACTCATAAACAAAGTACTCATAAAAACCACAGCATGGGAGATTTTGTAATACAGGTAACTGGCAAAGGACTTCCCCAGACTCTATAAAGAATCACAAGTCAATGTAGAAAAACAATGTAGTGGACAAGTAGGCAAACAGGGAGAAGTCATTGCCAGAGGATATCTGAATGGTCAGCAAGAAAATATGGTCACCCTCACTAGTGGGCAGGGAATTGCTAATTAAAACCATTAGCGATGCCATCTATTTGGTACCCATAAAATTGGCAAAATAATCCAATTTTCAAGACCCACTGTTAGAAAGGGTAGAAATAATGAACCTTTACTCACTGCTTGTACAGTGTGCATTTCCAGGGGTATAGACACTTTGGAAATATTATTAGATATTATTCAGTTTCATATAATTAGATATTAGCCATTTGGAAATATCCTTTTAAAGCTGTGTGTGCTTGTAACTTCTGACCTGGTTTTTACTTTGCAGTGCACATCCAGGGAACCTTGTGCACAAAGGAACATGCAATGCCACCTTAAGTAGCAAAACACTGGAAATAGCTTAAATGCTATTAACAGGGGTGAGGACAGACAAAGCATATTATTTAGCTGTAATGTAGCAAAATGCCATATGGCAGATGAGAATATACCTGTGTATCTACATAAATAAATATAGAAAATAAGGTTAGTTGGGCAAGGAGGTCACTGAGCGCTAGTGCAGTTCATGGCACTTACATACATTCTGAAAATATATGCAACAATGTCATATAATTCATGAGGACTCACAGATAGGCGGTGAAGCATAAAACATTCATGGAAGTAAGAAACACTCGGCTTGCAACAGTGATTATCTGTGGAGATGAAGGAAGGCCTCAGCTGTCCCTGTAATTCTCTAGTTCTCTCTTACAGCCTTGGGATGAGCAGGGTGCAACGGCGGGCTTTGACGCAGCGGGTGGTAAACTGCTGCACATGGATTACGGTCTTATCTGCTCTCCTCTGTGCGTTGTTCTAGGTCCACGGTTACAAGGGCAGGGCCTCAAGCCAGACCAACTGCTTGAGGATCCTGGCTCTCGCACTTGATAGCTGTGTGATTTGGGCAAGTTGCTTAATCTCTCTGTTCTTCAGTTTCTCCACCTGGAAACTAAAGTACCTACAGTGGCACCTACTTCAGAGGGCTTTTGTGAACATGAACTGAGTTGATATATCAAAATCACTAGCCCAGTGAGTAGCCTATATTTAAGCCCAAATTAACATTATTATTATTATGAGATTTGAAATATATTAGAAACATTGACATAATATATTAGAACTACTATTTATATATCAAATAAAAACACAAGTAATAGAATGAAAAGTGTAATCTGAGTCTCTTTATGCAAGCTGTGTGGTTTATAAATGTATACATTTAAGGTAAGTACAGGAAACACAAGCTGTGAGGTCACATACCTGTCATACCCTGGTTATCTCTGGAGCAGGGCGGGGGAGGGTGACAAGGAGCACCGGAGCTGCCTGGAACAACAGCAACAGGGATAAGACGCTTCCTCTTCAGAGGGCACTGTTTTTTAAGTGCTTTTCATAACTCACTCAAAAGTCATAGCAACTCTGAAGCACAAAGACAGGAAGTGACTCGCCCAAGGCCACTTAGGAGTAAAGAGTCTGCACTGCAGATCACTAGCAAATGGAGTTAGCACCCAAAGAATTACAGATCAGAGTTTGAATTGAGCCAGTCTGCGCTCTTAATCTCTGTATGCTTCTCAAGTAAATAAATGTTCTACTTATAAAAATATGTATTTGTCACCCATATGTCCAAGAAAGGATTACAAGTAAACATTTATAAAGGGTCTGACAAATTCATAGGAAAATGATAAAACCCAACTGACAAAAATGGGCAAAGGAAATGTATGGAAAATTCAAAGGTGAGGAAACAGAAATGATGACAAATGTGTCAGTACCTGGGAAATACAAATTAAAACAAGAATGAAATATAAATGTATACCCATGAAACTGACCAAAATGGGAAAAGGGTGAGAAGGAGTGTCGATCTTGTGGATGGCAGGAGCTCTCTTCCATCCAGGGCTGTGGGAATTTGCATGGCCACTCTGGAGAGCAATTTCACACTATCTAGCCAAGTACAAGGTATCTACTGTTGGTAGGACTGTTCCTTATCTAGCTCCCTTTCCTTCAGAATCTCAGAAAAAGATAAGAACAAGAATATTCATCGCAACTTCGTTGGCAATGGAAAAACTAAAAACAACCCAAATATCTATCAACAAGAGACTAGGAAAAGTATGATGTATTCATAGAATGATATGGTACACACCTTTAAAACAAATGAACTTGAACTTGTGCTGCAAGTTCATAAATATAAAAAACAATGTTGAGAGAACAGAGCAAATTTCATAAGGATACGAACAGAATAAAAATAAAATAATTTTATATAGTTTATGGTGATAGGTACCTACTGATGCCACAAAATACCTGATATTAAAGGGTCTAGGAGTCCTTTTCACAGATTCTGTGAGGTCAGAGCTATTTTCACAAGGATACTAAGACCTTTCTTCTATTCTTACTCTACCACAAAGGTACAACAGCTCCCCACAGGCACATGACATGTGACAGAGTCTCACTAATGCAGTGTCGATGCTGATCTGAGAATCTAGTTGTCTTTTATTAAGCCAGGCAGAATGAATTTTTCAAAATGTGAAACCATGCCATTCTTCTTTTATGTTAAAAATAGTTATCTTTATAAAAATGTTATTTAAAGTATGAATGTATCATGGGTTTATTATAATTTCCAATAAATTCATAAATATTTCTAAAACTTCTCAGTCTTTGTTTCAAACACAATAACTGGGGACAGTTAGAATCCATATGAAAAATTTGGGGGGTCCTCAATAAATTTTAAGAATATCAAAGGAATCTGAGACCAAAATGTTTGAGAACAGCTGTGGGAAAAGGAACACCAAGTTTAAGGTTCTGGTTACACTGTGGATGGGAGGGAGACACCCAGTGATAAGATCTGGGGTGGTGAGGAGGGTGCTGAAAGGTGTCCGCAACATTTTTTTTCCCTTAAAGAAACCAAAGCAAGGGAGAAGGCAAAGTAGAATTCAATAGAGATGGATGGTGGTTATATTGTATTTTTGTACCTTTTGGTGTATTTAAAATAGTTCATGATAAAAATAAAGTCATAAGCACATTATTTAGACTGATGGAAGTAATTACCAGAAATACTAATAAGCAAAATCATTTCCAATGGGATGTGAGATCAGAGGTGAGCAAGGGAGTGAGGAAGAGGAGGGCTCTGCAGAGCAAATTCTTTTGTATTTGTTATTATGTACACCCACTACTTCCATAAAAATAGAATCTCCAAAAAAATTAAATAAAGAAAGAAGGGGGAAAATGTGTTAACTGTGCAAAACACAGAGATGAGAATAAAATCCAGAGGAACAGGAAATAAAATTAAATAACAATTGTGCTAGCATGTTGGGATTATGGGTGTTTTTGTTCATGTCCACTTATCAGTAATGTGGTGCTGTTGCTTATACAATGTAACATTATTTTTAATGTTAGCAATGCATTGAAAATGACATAGTTCTTTTTCATCCTGGGGAAGGAGGGGGGATCACTGCTGTCCTTTCATTCCTTTTTCTCCTTTTGGTTCTTTTTACATCAGTAGTTGCCACCCTTCATACCTTAAAAACTATGAACACAGAATCTTTTTTTATCTTGGAGTTGTAGGAACCTTTCTGTAGAGATGCAATTAACTTCATGGAATAATACCAAATTGGTGCTGTATCATCCGAGCCCATAACCCACGCCATTTCTTCTATGTTCTCTTACAACCACACTGAGTCAAGTAATTAATTTTGATATGAATGACCCAACAGTGATCAACACTGGAGGTCCAAACGGACTGTTGATTGTACCCTTCTGGCACCTTTTCCTCTGAACCTGACAATAACAGCTGTTTACTCGCTAAAAGAAGAACCCCTAGAGTGTGGCAATAAGGGAGGGGGATTGAGCCCTGGCTGGGTAGCTCAGTAGGCTGGAGTGTCACCCTGATACACCAAGATTACAGGTTTGATCCCTGGTCAGGGCACATCCAAGAATCAACCACTGAGTGCATGGATGGGTGGAGCAGTGGATCAATATTTCTTTCTCTCTCTCCCTCCCCCTTCCTCTCTCTTTCTAAAATCAATAAATACAAATTAAGGGAAAAGGAGAGAGGGGTGTTTCCTGGGCAGCTGGCCTAGCTCTACAGTCACGGGTGCACCTGAAGTGGTCGAAGTGGACACGCACGTACAAAAAGGTGATGGACTGAGCTCAGGGCACCCCTCCCCCTGTGTCATGAGGAGAGCAGGGACCAAGGGAGGCCCTGGGACGTTTCTGTTGAGCTTCGTCTTAGATGCGAAGCACGTGAAGGATGACCGCCAGGGCACAACACATGCCGAGGGAAGGCCGTTTCCGGGCAGCCCCCAGGAAGGTGGTGGCAAGGTGTTATTCAGACGAAATATGAAAGGGCCTTTCCCATGCCAAGGCTGGGTTTTACTGAAAAAATAAAGAAGTTAACATCCACACAAGAAATCAGGAGTAAAGAATTTTGAGAAAAAAAAAAAAGGAACATTTCAGTGGGGCTGATCAAGGGGTGTATCAGTTTCCTAGGACCGTCAAAATAAATCACCACAAGAAGGTGGCTTAAAATGGCAGAAATGTTATTCTCTCACAATTCAAGAGGCAAGAAGCCCCAAACCCGGAGGCTGGCAGGCCTGGCTCCTTCGGCAGGCTCAGAGGGATGGCCTGCCCCGTGCCCCTCTCTGGGCTTTGGCTGTGGCCACCCTTGGTATCCTCCAGCTCATAGCTGCGTCACCTCACCTGCTGCCCCCTTCTTCACATGGCCCTCTTCTCTGCATCCTCCCCTCCAACAAGGGCACTGGCTGTTGGACATGGAGTCTCCCCTACATTCAGGGTGACTTCGCCTCGAGACCCTTAACTAACTCTCTCTGTAAAGACCATATTTCCAGATAGGGTCACGTGCTAAGATTCCATGTGGGCATGAGTGTCGCGGGCACATAATTTAGTCCACTATAGGGTACGAAATAAAGGATTTATTGTGAAATAATGGATTAAAGACACATGCGCACTGAACCCAATTCTTGTCACATGTGAGGGCAAACTGATGAGAGACAGACATTTGAGAGAATTCTACATTCACAATACTGACCATGGAGGAAGTCACAGAGCTTTCCCAAAACCACAAAAGTGATTTCCGGTGTGTTCTGTCCACCCGTCCCCCTCCGTCCCAGGATGGACTCAATATGATTGCTGATAGCTACATGCTTTTGTGCTGTGTGGCTGCAGTGTGCTTACAATGGAGATGACTCCACAAGAATGATGAAGTATAGTAGAACAGAATCTCATTTACCTTCAGGTAAGCTGTAACACCACTTTGCTTTGCAAACAGAACCTTTGTTACAAAATAGGCAACTTATTCAATGAGCATTGTAAGACAGTTCTCAAAGGTGCTGTGATTTTGCAGCTGCCATGTAGGTCTGCGGTGCATGCACATGTTTGTGTATGTAGACAGACAGCTGATAGACAGACAGACAATCAGCAGGTAGACAGAATGATTAGAGGGGTAGCAGGACATGGGCCCTGGATCCCGTTTTCTCTCCCTGCACAGGCATGAGGATTGCCTTGCACCATCAGCCTCCTCCGCCGATGAGGCTGGGAGCCCAAGGCTGGATTCTGACCACTGGAACTGAGCGGCTGTGGGGCCCATACTTCTAAGTCTGAAAACTCCCCCCACACTTCTCCTTCCCCTCCATGGAAATCTCGGGGGGTAGGTGCCATGGCAGCTGCCAGCTCAGATGGAGGAAGGGAGGAAGCCTGGGTCACTGAAGAAAACAGTGGTGGGGGGAGGTGCGCCCTGGACTCGCATTGCATCGCATCAGACCGAGGTGAGAGCAAGAAGGAAGCAGGGCTGTGGACGGGCACTTCTCCGGTGCTTCCTGATTAACTGTGTGGGGGGCGGGGGGAGGGTAGCTCTGTGGCTAATGACATGGCAAGGCCATCACCAGAGAAGGAGATTCTGTCTTACTAAGCTGTCACACAGCCCCGTACAGGTGGCACGTATGTGTCCACCCATGAGAGGTCAGTCACACTTTGAAAGTTCCCCTGGGGTCATTGCAAATGTACTGGTATCAACATTTGCATATGTATCTTACACTTTGGGTTATCATCAAATACTGCTTTACTTATTCTGTTGTTCAAATTGTCCCCCCTTGTCCCTTTAGAGCTCTTTCTGTTGGCCCCTGTGCTCTGAGACATACTCCCATCAATGCCTGGCTTTTTAGGGTGAGCAGGTCCTCACATAGCACAGACACTGCAGGCTTGTCTGCCTGCTTGTGACATCAGCGTGTGTCCCAGGGGCCCCAGCTCCTCCTGCTGGAGGAGCGTAGGAGACATCACGCCTGGCCCTGTTCTTTCCCTCTTCCCTGGGCAGCTCTCTCAAGGCCCCCTCCTCCCCCCGCCCTCCCTGCCGAAATAATTCCTCGCTGTCTTCACATCTCAGCCCAGGCCCCTCCTCCCCGCCCCCCACCCCCCGGAAGCTTCTCTGACTCCCTGTGAGGCCGAGTGTGCAGTCTTACTCTACGGCCCCCCAGCCACTATGGTGCTGCGTTGATCCTGTGTGTCTGCTTGTCTGACTCCCCCACGGGACCGAGCTACCTGTGCCTAGCACCTGTGTTTTCAGTGCCTGAGAAAGAGTCAGACTCAGAAGGGCTGAGCAGAGGGTCCACAGCCACTGAGTATTGCTTCTGGTAAGTGCGTGAATAAATGTCCAGCTAAATAAACACCTGTGTGAGAAACATTCTCACATCCTCTACTGAGCAGAGTGGCCAGCGTCCCCCCTAGGTGACAATTACTAGTCTACCGGCTTCTCTGATGTCAGGACCGTGGAAAGGTTGAGAAATAGAGGAAAAACAAGCAATATGAGGAAATAAAAAATTTTTAAATCCCAGGCATAAGTCCGGGAAGCCTTTCCGCCCGTATTTGTCTGTAAACAACCAATAAGGTATAGAGGCGCCAATCCCCTGAGCCAATAGCTAACTGCCACATCCTGCTTCTGTGCAAACGCTTGCTTGCTCTGCTATTATAAAAACCCATAGCCTGTAAGCTCGGGCGCGGCTCTCATTTGGTTGCTCTGTGGAGCACACTGACTCCGGTCACATTTGGGAGAGTCCGCCCCTGCGCAGGTAAAAACTTTGTTTGGCCAATAAAACATTTTAAGAGTCTATCGGTTCCTAGTTTCTTCACTCTCGCTTTCGAATATAACATCTGAAAGGCCTGAGCATGGAGCTGATGGGCAAGGGTGAGGGTGAAGGTTACAGTTAGGGTCAGGGTCAGTGTGAGGCCCAGGCCAGCATGCACGGTGGCCATCACACAGGCGGGGAGTTGGGCACACACACTCCCAGGAGGGTCTACATCTGTGGCTCATCACAGTACATCTCGCCAGCAACATCTTTCGATTACTTTTTTGGTAGTTAAAAGCTTGAGCAAAGGAACATTCTAGCTGGCCCTAGGATGGGAGAAACTTAACTCCGAGGCCTGAATGGTACGTGTGGAAGGGCGAGGCCAGTGCTGACTACACGGAGGCTCCAGACCTGACGGATTCCCAGAGCAGCAGGCAAGGCCTCATCACAGCACCAGGGGTCTGCGTCCAGTGGGGCTGTCACTGTGGGTGGCCAGCCAGACTGTCACACTGCTCAGTCCTGTCATCTACACTTTACATGTGGCTTGGAGGAGTGAACGATGAGGCGATGACTAATTACTCAACAAAACTAGTTGGGAGATAAATTATTCCATTTCAAAGAAGGGGTGATATATGGGTTAGGGGCTCTGCCTTAGCGACGGTGGGTGAGCATGTCCAGAGGACAAGTTAGAACCCCTCCCTTCACCCCAGCTGCCTGCTCCCTCCCACTACTGGCCAGCAGCAGGGCACCTCTTCCCAGAGCACCCCCACCTGGGGCATCTGCTGGCCTCAGAGCTGACCTTGATGCCCAATGTCCTGAGGGTGATGCTGATGGGACGTGTCTGTCTGGGCACCAGAAGATCTGTGTGGAAGACCCGTTCTGCTGTGAAGGCCAGCCAGGTAGCCGGACATATCCCAGGGCCCCCGGGCCTCAACTTGGTCACTGCAAGAGGGGAGGCAGGAGAGAGGTTCTTTCCAAAGCCTAGAATCTCCACAGCTGTGCCCTTCCTTCCAAGGCTTCCTGAAAGCCCGCTACCCATTCGCCCCACCCACTGTGCATTTTTAGGATGCTGGAAGGAGCAACTGAATGCACAGGGCCATTAGCTAAGTGGTGTCGTTCAAGGGTGAGCTATGAAATGCCTTTCTCAGCAGGACAAGCCTAGGAACGGAGCAGTGGGTTCCCAGGGTGGGGAGGAGCAGACCTGTGCCTGGCTTTTGAAGCCTTTTCCCAGCCTACAATCTCAGGCTCTTATTCTATTCAGAAGAAAGAAAATGATTCACAACAAAAAATCCTGTCACACAGAAAGAATTGCTGCTAATTGGAATCTTCTAAAAACTAATGTTCCTGGTACTCACTGAAGGAAAAAGAATGGACTTCTAAAGAGTGGTATTTTACCAACTTTTAGCAAGCTAACCCTCCAACTGCCAGTTTAGAATACAGGACAAGCACAATTTCTAAAAGAGAAGAGGGAGGAAAAGAGTCATGAAGAAGGAAGGAAGGAAGGAAGGAAGGAAGGAAGGAAGGAAAGAGGGAGGGAGGGAGGGAGGAAGGAAAGGAAGGAAGGAGGGAGGCATGGGAGGGAAGGAAGGATGAAAGGAAGGAGGGAGGGAGGGAGAGAGGTTGGGGAAAAGGATAGGAAAAGTAGTGCTCTGCCTGAATATTTGATTTTTAACTTCAGAAAAAGCAAAGGCTTCATAACAATAGCCAGCTTCCACCCATGGTTTTATCTGGATTTCTAAGTACAAAGAGAGCATTTTGCTATGATGGAAATGGAAATAGATTAGAGGCCCATCCAGGGGTAAATAAGTAACTAGAGAAGAACAGGAAATCTTTGAGGCCAATGAATAATGAATAGGAACCAAAAACCCTAAACAGGAGGTCAGAAAGGTGGAGGTTAAAGCTAACGAAATCCCCTTGGTAAACATCAAAGTGACGACTCCCTCAAACCTGGGGTTTCAAGCCTCTTCTGCACGGGGTTGGGGAGCCTGCCACGTAGCCCCGGGAGTCGCACTATCAACCCCGGTGTCCACCTCACTGTCACCATGCTGACTAGGCAAGCTCCATGTGAGAAGCTTTTGGGAGCAGCAGTCACAGGCCCCACTGCAGCTCAGCGAGGCCCGACTGCACCATCAGGTCATGTCACTGGTTAACCCCTGGCTCTTGGCATGGGCAGATGTCACTGTTGGAATTTTACCGAGTCCCTAAATCCTTGAGACAGTAGAAACATGCATTTCTTCTGACCATGAATGTTAATCACAGTGGCTGAGCCATGGGTGTTGGGTCTGAAGACACCTAATGAAGAGTGCAGGAGGGTGGTTAAATGCCCGCCTGAAGAGGCCCTGGTGCCTAGCTGTTTAATCAAACACCAGTCTGGATGCTACTGTATTTTTGGATGTGATTAACATTTAAATCTACATACTTTGAGTGAAGCAGATGACCCTCTATCATGTGGGTAGGCCTCATCCAATCAGTCGAAGGACTTAATAGAATTAAGGCTGTATACTGCATACATATGACACACATATGTACACATATGTATGCACACCCTAATGGCTGTCTCTTAGAGAACCCTGACTAACACAGGAAGGGACTCTCAGACCTCACCCCGTCAATCTTGCAACTGCCCATTTAGGAAGCCTGATCCTTCCTGACCATCTTCACATCTGCCAGAAAACCCTAGTAACAGAGGGCCCCTACCTCACTAAGGGAGCAGGAGCTTTCAGAAAGTGAAGACTTGGCTGCAATATGCCTCTGTGGTTTGGTCCCAATTCTGATTCTGGCAGACGTGTACCAGGCTGAAGCTCTGGGTCCCATCAAAGCTGGCTTCCACCTGGTCAGGTAGGAACACGTGCCAGATGGAATGTGATTTTGGTCTTCTTGCATGTTCTAATACGTAGACTCTATTTCTTGAATTGTCAAAGCAAGCGATGCCTACCACTTATGTCTCTCTGCAGAGACAGCATGTAATCAGCACAACCAATGTGAAATTATATTAGAAAGGAAATAAATAGGAGCTTAGAGATATTTACAGGAAAATTGAAGAGTTTCCCATGGACCGTGTTGCTGAGGTAGGTTCCATGTCCAGGACATTTAACTTGCAGTGAGTCCCTGGTAGAGACACCTGAGCCCCGGCTTCTCAGGAACGGCCTTGTTAACCAGCGTAGGAAGGCAGGTTAGAGGGTGTGTCCAGAGACCTCCAATCACACTCGGCTCCTGATGGAACTGTTTTGCTCCTGCCCCAGTGCCTGGTGCTGGGAAAAGGCAATGACATCAGGTCTCTGCAATGGCTGTACACCAGGCTGACCGGCCCATGACAGGATGTGTGGAAGGCAAGAAAGAAGGAAGGGGGAGAGGGAGCCTATGTGGGTAGGAGGGACGGGGGTGACCTGCAAAGAGAGGTCTAGAGATGTTGCTGCACGGGAGCCTGCTGCTCCCGTGTTTCTCCTCAGAGCGAGCTGAAGGGGGGAGTGGAGGCTGCGTCCCAGCCCTTCACTGTCTCTCTCTCGCTGGGAGCCTCCCAGATTCCATACCTGGGAGTTCACCTCCTTGCTAGCGTTTACTTGTGGCTCCTCCATTGGTACTGGCAGTGTGCCTGCGGTCATCTGCAGTGCACACATGACGAGTGACACATCTGCGGCACCAACACCCATGCCCCTGGCCCAGGCCCCACAGAGGCCACGCTGGCCCTCTGGCTTGACTCTGGTTCTGTCAAAAATCCCCTTGGTGCTCTGCTGAGTGCCATGTTTTTGAATTGCTGTGCATGTTGTTGGTGACTCTGCCGTTTAGAATCACCAGTGAAGGCAGCGCTGAAGGGCTGCCTCCTGACTTGAGAGGCTATGACGTGTTGATGGAGGAAATACATGTTAGGTGAGCTACAAACAGGCACGAGTTCAGTTGGTGAAAGTGCCATGACCAGAGGCTAGTGGGAATCTAACCCTGTGTTTCTGCTCCAGTCCTCCCTAACCCAGTGTTCCCAGTGACATCACAGAGCATAACCACTGCAAATAATGAGAAATGGCTGTGCTATTATTTTAGTTGCTGAGGTATGCCACACACTGCCCCCCCCTCCCACCATCCTGGAGGCCGATGGGCCCCATTCAGTGCTCACTGACTCCGTGTCTGGGTGGCCGTGGGGTGTCACATGCACACAGGTATAGGCACACAACATATACAAGTGTGGGTGCACACACAAGCGCCTCATGTTCACACACACATATGCAGGGGCACACACATACACACACCCACACACCTGTGCACATGTGCAGGTACCCAACCCACAGGTGCACGCATACACATGCACACATGTAGATGCGCACACATGTGGGGGACATGTGCACACATGTACACACATGGGTGCACACAAGCCCCACATGCATATGTATACACACACTTATGCGTGCACAAGCTCCTCGTACACACACATGCTATGCACACATGCACATACTTCACAGGGTCACCAGGATCTGCCAGCAAACTCTTAAGCAAACACACACACATCCATATGCGTGGATGTGCAGTGGTCTTGGCTGCACTATGGTGACTTCCAGTCCTTGTCCACGTCTCACGGTGGGCACTAAGTTCTGTACAGGGCAGCAGTTCCGCCCATATCACACTGATACAAACCTCACAGAATAACATGGGTTCTTCATGTGTCTGAGCCCTGAAAAGTGAACTGCCCCTTCCGGTGTTCAGCGGGACATGGGAACTCGCAAAGCTGGGGAAGGTGGTGGGACGAATGCCGTGCCCCCAAGGACAGGCTGGAGCGCGTGTCGGCTTATGTACCATGATCGAGAAGGCAGAAAACAGTCTCTGGCCGGGCTGAGCAAATTAAAAGAACTGCTGGTTTTGAGAAGCTCAGTGTGACTGTATGTCATCCTTCCAGCTAACATGAGAACAGCCACAGACATAATGGAATCAAGAGCACTGTGCTCGAGCCAACTTGAACAGGAAATAAATAAATAACCAGGATCCACGGTAACTGAATTCCACAAGGATCTGCAGAGTTGTTGGGGGTGTCCAGCAAGGAAGGCAGGAGTGTCTTTGCAAAACATACCTAAAAAATACAGGAGAGAAAGCCATTTCTGACTCAAATGCCTCTTTCCTTAAAATATTAAACTGAAGAATTCTGGCCTGCTTTTGTCCAAGAGATAGGAACTTGGGTATCAAAAAGAAAGGTCCATGCAAACAATGGTGAAGTTAAAACAAAAAAATACCTCTCAGAATGCTTACTTTATGTAAACCGTGTAGGCAAGTGATCCAAAAATGAACTGTACCTCTTCCCTCCATAAAAAGGGCAGAATGAAGTGAAGGTTTGACTCTTAACTCTCCCTCCTTGTCCCTAGGAAACTGAGAGGAGACATGAAGCAGATGGCATTCCTGAAGCTAGAGTCACAATTTGGGGACCACTGAGCACAGATGTGAACAAAGGACTCCTGAAGGTGTGGGGGGTGGAGGGGGGCAGCCAGCAGCAGCTGAGGAACCACATGCCACCTGGGGAATGCAGACAAGACTGTAACACCGCCAGCGACTGCTCCAGGGTCTGCTCCCAGCAAGGGTCTGCGAAGGGGGAGGTGGAGGCCAGGCCAGGGCAGCGAGGTGGACAAGGATGGCACAGGGCTGGATAAAGGACCTCAGCACCGAGCCAGGAAGCAGACAAGAGGAAAGGGGACTTCATGGCCATCTTAAAAAAGCATCAGCTTTGACCCAGAGGACGGAGAGGGCGGAAGAGGAAGACAGCATGGACAGCCTGCACACCCCTGACCTCAACAGGTCCAGACTTAGGGCGGATGGTCCAAAGACAGTGGCACCTTCCCAGGGAAACATGACCGACTGTGACTCAGGAACAGGTGCCTGAAACAGTCCTTTGGCTCCAGGACTTCTTCGCCTGCCAGTGTGTCCTCTTCCCTGACTCCCCAGACCCACACTTTCCTGGGGACCCCCAGACCCACACTGCCCTCTGTTGGCATTTACTGAATGACCCTCAGAGGGAGCCTGGGGCAACACGCTGCTATGGGTGGAGGACATGGCCAGAAGGGACAGAAAGAAGAGAAGAAAGGGCACTTGCAGCAAGCACAGCTGCGCGGCCCAGTGACCACAGAGCCCCAGGGCGCCTGCTCGGAGGAGAAATCTCCTCTCATCAACCCTTAATGATTAAATCTGGTCTTTCCTTAATTACATCATCTCTTTAGGCCTCATCTTGGACTGAGCCCCGATGCCTGGCATCCCCAGCTGGAACTCCGCATGAACCCACATGTGAGGGGGTTGTGTTATGGGCCACACCAGCCGATGGACCCCTGTATGCACACCCAGGGAATTTGAGTCCTCTAGATAGTTTCTGAACACTTTCAAACTTTCATCTTCTGTGATAATGTTAAGAATATTATGGAAAGTCTATTCAGGGAGCCCCAAGGACCACCTGTGGCCCCAAACCTTCTGGGTGCAGCACTGGCCTGTTCTCAGCCTGGGGGTCCCCAGCAGCCTCATCAGTTTGCTAAGGAGCAAAGGAGCCCAAGCGAGGGGCACACACTGAACAGTCTCACAGGCAAAGGCCGGATGGCTCCTGCAGTGGGTCCCTGCCTCCCTCAGGGCAGAAGTGCAGTCACCACTAGCCTCCTTTCCTGCCCTCAGGCCCTGCTCTAGTCCCAACTTCCATTCCCTCCCATCTCTCATTCCCTGCCACCATCCGACAGTCAGAGCCAGGGATGCTTCCAACAGCAGCAAACTCGCCTGGCAGCTCCCTCCGCTCCCACATGCTTCCCTCCGGGTGCCATCTGGCTCCCGCACCTTCTTCAAACCTTTGCTGGGCCATCACCTTCTCATCCACTCTAAACCGCAGCCCTTGCCCCTGCAGCATGCCCAACTGCCCTCCCCCCGCTCAATGCTTCTCTTTCCTTGGCACTTCTTCCCTAACTATAATGTGCTGCCTTTGTGTCAGCTTTCTCATTTATTGTTCACAGTAGGTGTCAGCAAACTACAGCCATTGAGGCAAATCTGGCCCAACACTTGTGATCATCATGAATGCAGTTTCCTGGAACCCCCAGAACCATTCGTCTCTGCCTACAGTGCCTGTGGCTGCTTTGCTTACTACAATGGCAGAGCAGGTGTGACAGAGCCCGTACAGCACAGAAAGATGGTCCCCGAATTTACTCCCCGGCCCTTTACAGAAAACGTCTGCCAACCGTGGTCTCGAAGATAAGCTCTACCAGGACAGGAGACTGACTTGTTCACTGATGTGTCCCCACTGCCTGTCACGTAGCAAGTGCTTAATAAATTCTTATACAAGGAATGAAGGAATGGCATCTTCGAGGTATGAGAGGTTTGCTTTTGCTTTTGCATTTGCTTCGTTTCGGTAGCTTAGGCAGAGAAAAGTGGGGGAAACTGAGTGTTTCCACACACACACCTTAGACCACCTGGGGACAGCAGGCAGCCCTGCGGCATGGCCATGAGCACCTTGCAGATTTACTGCAGCTAAGAACACCTAGGGCACTAATGAGAGTCTCTTTCCCCTGTGAAGGGGCATGTGTCCCCCTCACATTGGGGAAGTGCATGGCCAGGGAGTTGGATCATGCAGGATGTCCTGGAGATTCTGCAGGTGACACGGCTACTGAAGCCATACAAGCCACCCTCTCGCCCACACTTCAGGAGAGCCTCCATTCTCCTTTGTCCCTATAGTAAGGGCAGCTGTACTTATAAGGTTCTGCATCTGAATGCCTGGTTCACAGAAACCGTTCCCCAGGGGAAAGCAGCATCTCCAGGAGGATGATATTGGGGTCCCCATCTCGAAATGGAGGAGAGAAGAGGCTGGCGCAGCAGGTTCAACCCTCTCCTGTCTCTTGCCTCCAAGACAAGAACCTGGAAATGCTTCCATTCCCTCTCCTCTGAAGTACTGAGAACACCTCCTCATGTCTTCCAGAATCTGGGAATTGTCCTGGACCAGAGCGCAGGGAGGAGCCATGGAGGTCATCTAGGAGGATGCGACCATCTCCCAGAGAGAGTGAGCTTCAAACACCTGCTCCAAGGTTGGTTGGTGGCTGTTGGGCTGAGGGTCCATCTCCTGTTGCTTGGCCACAGGAACTGCACAGCCGTACTCAGCAACCCGTGCTTCCATGCCCTCTTCTGGCTCAGGGACTGAGCTAGAATCAGTAACTCCTGTAACTCCCGCTTCAAGGAGCCAACCAGGAGGCCTCCTGCTGCGCCTGAGCTCCTACAGCATTTGGCATGGGCTTAGCTGCACATCCACATTAGATTCGCTTATAGATGGACACTCATTCATGGCACAGCCAGAGAGGAGGTTTTTAGGCATGCTGTCTGCTCTCCACGTCACCACTGCTGCCAATACCCCTGTGATCATGTCAACACTGCAGCACTCACTGCTTTATTTTTGTTTTCCCTGATGAATAAATGAGAATCAGATTAGCGGGAGGCAGGGATCAATCCTCCAGGCACGTGAGCCTCTGTCAGTGAGGCAGCTCAGGCGGGGGTGGGCCTGCCCCTGGCCAAGGGCGCGGAGCAGCTCAGCCTCCGAGTGTCTCAGGGGTTGGCATGGAGCTCCAGTGGGTGTCCTTCAAGTCCCCATGAGTCTATGCAATGCACCGTCCGAGGCAGACCTCGCCGATATGGCTGCCCCTGAGATTCAGATGAGAATAGGGAAAAACTTGCTTCCTTGCTATTTCTCCTGTTTTGTCTTAGAGCATGCTGGTGACTTATGTCTTCGTTCCTGGAGACCTGCTAAGCGTCCCAGTATTTCCAAAACCCTGACATGGCTGAGTCCTTGAGGCACCACTCCAGCTCAGAGGAAGCAACAAGAAATGCAAATCTGTCTTCAAACCTGTTTTGAAAGGGCTCAAGGTTTTACACATCTTGTATTTTATTCTTTTAATCAAGACTTAAAAAATTTCCTTAATTTCCTGCAAAAAACACCTTCTGAGGCCTCTTAAATAAATTCCTTTTATCTAAAGATCATTGCTTCGATGATTAACAAAGTTCTGTCATACTGCATATTGAGCAAGTTGTAAATTTGCAAGTGAGAGATAATTCAGGAACAGTGAGATAGAAAACAGGGGGGAAAGGAAAGGCACAGTGACTCATGCACGAAGCAGGTGCATTTACCAGGAAATCACCTGATTTCTCACCGAGACAGCAATTTTCCCTTCAGCACTAAACGGCAGCTCTTGGAATTTTGGCAAATATGGTTAGAATAACATATTTCCATTTGTTAAGAGCTAAAATTTGTTATTCTCTTTTTCTGTAATATCTTTCTGCACAATTTTTTCTTTCCTTTCAAAATTAAGTTTTAATTTCACCATTAATCTAGCAAGCTATTTTCCTTATTAAAAATTAGACCATCTCAATATGTTTTGTTGCATACCTCCCAATGACAAGCAATATAATATTTTGAGTGCTATTACCCACCTTTTTATGATACTTTGTATCCATATGAATATACACACAGAAGAGTTATCGCATTGTTCTGTGGGTTTCATTACAGTCATAGTTACCATTGTGTTTCATTCTGCAACTTGTTTTAACTGAGAAATATTTGAGATACATCCATCCTGAACTGCAGATCGAAAATAAAGAAAAGACAGGTCTCAGCCATTTCTTTTGAATGCTGTCTTAAGTTTTCCAATGTAAGCCTCTATGTATTACCAATTCATCCTCCTCCGGACAGACAGTGGGCTGTCTAACAATGTAGAACATTCTTGCGTATCCTCCCTCTGTGCGTCTGTCTGCACTCCCCCAGGACAGACACCAGAAGCTACGTTACTAGGTCACAGGAGATGCGGTCACCTCTCTCCCAGGTTCTGTTGGGTTGCCAGCCACCCTACCCCCGCAGCAGCCATGGCCACAAGTCCCCAGCGCAGTGCCTGGCGCCGCTCCCTCTGCCCTCGCTGGCTCTTCCTGCTCTGGTGCTGCTGATCTTGGATGGCCTGATGAGTGTGAAACCTCAGCACTTGACCCCACATGCTCCCCTGCACTCCCCTTGTTGTGAGTAGGGCCGAGCATCACTCCGAGGCTGTGAACTGAATGCTCACACATCTCGTTTTCCCCTTTCTTGGTTTCCTGATGTGTAGTAGCTCTTCACACAGTCTTCCCTCATGCCGTTTCCCAGGCTGTGACAAGGGCTGCCTTGTCTTTTGTGATCCAGAGGTTAAGGTTTGCCCTCTATGTGTCTTTCATGTGTTTTGTTTAAGAAGATGTTCCTATTCCAAGTTCATATGGATATCCTGCCACACTTTTTTCTAATAAGTTTAAAGTTTCTGTTTTTATGTTTGGGTCTTTAATTCATTGGAAGATGTTTATTGGTGGCGGATAATCTCTAACTTTTGCTTCACAAGGCTCACCCATTGGAAAATCTCAATTATGGAGTCATCTGTTCTTCCCCAACTGCTGCAAAGGGCCATTATCACATACTATCTGCTCCTCCACAGAGAAAAACGAGAAGCCCTCAGCACTCCACTGACCACCCGGGCCTTGGGTTCTGCTGTGAAGAACAGCTGGCCTGGGCCAGACATGCCCATGGCCCCTCGAAGCCCAGACAGGCTATAAAGGCAAATGTTGAAACAGTGCATCTGCTTTATTTTTCATTGCCTGTGAACATTTTATTGTTAAAAATGCAGACACAGCTGGGTTTTTAGCACCATTCTCCAACAAAGGAACAGGACTCCTCAGAGAAATGGCTGGTTCGAGGACGGGGGCGGGAGATGCACACAACACATCAGGAAGAAAGAAGCGCTCAGAACAAGACCATGGTTACAACAGAAGTGCCACGCCATGGCAGAGGCGAGCCAAAGGGGCCTGGGGCCTGAGAGAGCAGCAAGGCCGGGGCAACTCGGGCATGCAAACACAGATCACTGGCTTGTGACCCGAAACACAACGCACCCGAATGCGTGCCGACCTCAGTCAGTGACCGAGTCACAGAGTGGGAGGAGAGGTGACTCTCTCCCATGGAATTCCATGATTTCCACTTGGCCTGCGGGGACCACAGCCCCCCACTCCTTCAGTGTGAGCTGCACACGGTAAAGTCCTTTCAAAGAAGGCAGTGTGGCAACAGGGGAAGGAGGAACATTTCAGAGAGAAAACCTGACAAACACCCCCTCCGCCAGTAAATCAAGTCCAGGGTCAGCAGCGCTCAGTCACACTGGTAGCATGGACCCTTGACATGATTGAGGACAATGGTGTCTGGGACCCCTCACCAAATTGCAACCCCAGTCCAGCCAGCAGGAAAACATCAGGCAAATGCCAACCACGGGGCAGGCTGCAGAAGCTGCACTGGGTTCTCCCCAGAATGGGTGGGCTCCCAGCCCAAGCACAGCCTGAGAAACCGCCATAGACCAGGCAGGTGCAAGGAGACAGGGACAGAGGTCACGGGGGCCCTGGATGCAGTCTGGGGGCAGAACATGGACCTTGGAGTGGCTGGGGAAACAGGAATAAAGTACAGACTTGCATTAATAACAATGTGTCACACAGGGTCACCAATCATGACCAATGGGCTGTGTTCAAGTGTGATGGTATTAACCGGGCAACTGGGGCAGGGTGTACGGGAACTCCACATACTACACAATTTTTTCTGCACATTAGAAACTATTCTGAAAGAAAAAGCTTATTTTTGTAGACTGGGAAGATGCAAGACTATCTGGGAGGGTACCTCCCTGATGGGGGGACACCCAGCAGCCAGGAGCACAGCTTGCCCGGGCAGAGGCTGCCCCCCTTGCCAAGGATCGGGGTGTGTTTCTCAAGCTCAGGGTGCACTCGAGGATCTAGGCTGGTTTACTCTCCTTCTGCTGCTCTTACCAAGCCCACAGAGATTTGGGGCAGCTTGATGAGGATGGCAGGCAGGGCAGACGATGAACACTCTGAAATAGGCCATCATTTGGCACTTAATCCCCCCAAGGTAGGGCCTCAGAGCAGTGTCTTCCAAACACGCACAGCGGAACATGGTGTCAGCAGTCCACAGGCTGCTCTCTTGCTTCGTAGACTCTTTTCCACTGAACAGGAAACATTTCCTTCAACTTCAGGACCTGGGGATAATGGACCATCCACAGTAATGGTGCCTCTCCTCCCACAGTCCCCATCCCAGTCACTGCTGGGAGACACAGGCTTCCTGAGAGGCACCCAACCATCCCTCCTGCAGGGCCGCTGCCAGGAAGCCAAGGGGCCAGGAAGACACTGGGTGAGAGGTCTCGCAGAGCACGAAACGAGTGGGGACTTGTGGTGGCAGGACTGGGGACGGTCACAGCAGGGGCCATCCACTCAAGATTGGAAGCACAGTCTCTGGCACTGCGGCAGAAAGAAAGGGCAGGAGGCACCAGGGCCCTGTCTCCAGGGCAGGGGCCCCCTCAGCAGCACCGCCTGCTCACCCAGCAGTGCGTGATGCCAGGGGTGCCCCTCAACATGGCCGTGCCCCGTTTTGGTTAGAAAACTGGTCACAAGCTCCTTTAAAGCACTCCTGTGTCAGGAGGCAGGATTATAGCCCCATAGGGCAAACACGGAGACTGGCAGACCTTGGCCTCGCTGCACATCTGGATCTAGTGGGCCACTCTCAGGCGTCACCTGCGAAGGAAACCGGTTTTATCTGAGGCTTGTCCTGTGGCCACACAGACCTGAGGGCCCATCTCCCCCGTCTGGGCTCCATTTCCAAGGGGCCGACCTCTGCCAGCAACAAGTTCTCTGCTCTCCTGCCTCCTGGCTTAAGGCTTGTTCCTTCCCTTTGTCTCCTCCTGAAGTATTATCCCTGGAGGGGAAGGTCATTGTCACTGCCAAACAGCAGCAGCCATCTTCCCTTGATGCCAATTACAGCAACAGCAGCCACGTAGAGTAATGAAACCACCTCCCCCTCCATCCCTCGCCCTCTGGCTGGGCCCCTGTAGGCTCCGACAAAGGTCAGCTGAGCAGCTTCTCTTGTAAGCGCGATAACGTGCTAATTCACTTTTCTACTCCACAAGTCAGAAACAGCTGGACTTTTAAATTTCCATTTGCTGTGAATTGAGGTCTTTCTTTGCTTCTGCTCTATTACCATTTCTGGTCACAGAGGGGCACTCTGCAGCTTTTGTGGGCTAATCCAGAAATCAATAACATTCCTTCTACACAGCAAGGGCTTATAAAGCCCCCTCCTGGGTGATGTGACGGGTGTTCCCCTGTCTTTCTGGATAATTCTCTGTGGCTCCTAGTCCCGGGCCATGAACATCGGGATGTCAATTAATATATTTCTGCTTTCAGAGAGCCTTGCTAACCAGCTTAAGTCCCCCTGCCATTGCCAGAAATTGGGAACAAGAGTCGTAGGCTATTTTCCTATGAATGCTAACACCAAACCTAAATCTAAAGCAAAACCACTGTGAAAGGCAAAGACTTAAAAAATCCATCACTAGCTTCGGAGTTGGGCTGCAATCCTAATTAACTACATCCATGCTTATTAAATCGAAATGGGAAGCTGGTTTTCACCCACAGAACAAAAGCAGCCCGTGCCCCCTTGACTTGCATTCATGAATCCTTGGCTGAGTTAGAACCTTTGTTATTCACTGCGAGTGCTCACATTCACTTTTAAAATCTTTAAATGCACTTGTTACAGAGGGATTAGGGTTTTTTGTGACTCAGAGGATGTATTTTGTGATTTTATAAACAAAGGGCTTTGCTAGGAAAACTGTCATATTGTGGGTGAGTGCAGCAAGATTGTTCTTATGAAAGGACTCTGCTTTAAAGGGGGAATCGTATCCTAAATGTTGACATATTTCCATGAATTTATTAATTCATTTTAACTAACCCTTAACGTTTGCCATATTTAGTAGAGAGAGATGCAGAGCTGAAGACACCCTCCCTGTCTTCATGGATTTGAAAGTCTAGAAAGGAAATAGGTGAAATAAAAATGATGTAAGGCAGTACAAACACGCAAATCAAGGACTGAACAAGTTTGGGACAGAGGCCTGGCAGGGGCAGCCTCTGAGCCAGGTGCTGGGGATAGTCCCAGCAGGTGGAAGGGAGGGAGAGGTGGCTGCTCAAGCAGGGCAGGCAGTGCAAACAGGGAGCATAGCCAGCGACAGCAGGAATACAAGGGCAAGTGGAGCTCCAGTGTGCAGACCGGCTGAGCTGGAACAAGCCCGGGGGGCCACCAAGGCCGGTGTTAGGAATCCAAGCATTACAGGGACCCTGGCAGGTGTGGAGCTGAGAAGCAGCAGGACCACCGCTGCCCCAGAAAACTGCTCTCACAATGCACCTGATGCATGGACAGGGCCAGCCAGAGGGGGACACTGGCGACAGGTAAGTCCCTGGAACAGAAAGCTGAGGAGATCGGGAGCGTTTAGGGGCTCTACTGCAGAGGGGCGTTTAGAATCGGTGCCATCACATGCTGCCATTCGCACGTGAAGCCGGTGGGTGAACAGTGTTCGGTGGGGAAAGGGGGTCACCCCAACATGTCCAGGGCACAGCTCAGATAAATCGTGTGCCGGGAGCTGCACATGTCCCACCTGTCTTCTCTCCTTGGCACCTGAGGCCAAGACCTGGAAGAGCCGAATTGAATGCCCAGCACACAGTAAGAACGGGCTGACAAGAAGAGCAAAGGCTGCCACCTTAACCTGAGCAAAGGGGCAGTGAGACAGGCAGGAGTAGGGCAGGAGCGACAGGCCAGGGGTGTAAGGTCACCAGGGCAGAAAGTCTCAGGTGCATGACAATGGGCAAAACCAGGGAAAACAGTGTCGTGGGCTAGGGCCATACCCCGAGGGTGACCTTTCCTCCCCCAGCACGTCACTACTCACACAGTGTAGACCCCTGACCTTTCACATCACTGGTCATGTGGATTAGGTCCCTCAGAGTCGGAACAGGGGGCTGGAGGAGAGCCTTACTCGACTCCCACACAAGCCCTCGCATGACCACTCCCTTAAGCATTAAGCTACCAAGACGACGAGGTTCTGACCCGCATCAAATAACCTTAGTAACAAAAGCCTCGGGTCTGTTGACCACAGAGTCGGAATTTTGGTCCAACTGGAGATGATGGTTATGCCTCAGCTGTGCTTCAGCTCCAGGCCCAGAAAAGCAGCAAGGCCAGGCAGGATGATGCCATGGCTGACCTCAGGACCAGCTGCACTGACCTGGTGCCCACCAATCAGTAGAGACCATGACCCTGAAAGGGCACACCTGGAAAGCTGAGGAATATGCTACTGGGATCTTCCCCTGGGACCTCTCCTAAAATCCCCTCCTTCAGAAGGGGTATACAACCCCTTAAGGCAAAGCACACAGTGTGCGCTGCGTTCTCTCTCTCTAGAGCATTGCCAGTGCCTCTCCCCTTCTTCCATCACTGTGTTATCTTTGCTCTCTTTCTCCTAAGCCCCAAGCACCCTTATTTTCTCTCTGCCACTTGTTTCCTGAGTCCACGCAGCCCAGCTGGCCCACTGCTGTCACCTCTGCGATTTTCTAAGTAACTTCTCACAGTAGAGTTCTTGGCTCTGAATTCTTCCTTAGCCAAACTCCAGACCCGAGGTTTCAGTCCACCACTAACAGAGTGAACACCAGGCTGGAAGGCTTGGCACAGTTATCTTGTTCACCTCCGCCCATGGCCCTGCAAAGCAGGTGCCACTGGCCCCACTCCGCGGATGAGTGGGCTTCGTGGCCCCCAGAAGGTGACCCTTGCTAAATGTTTGTTACATTAGTCTTCATTCATAAGCAGAAAAATGGCCATTTAAAGCTACATCAACAAAAAATATTGTGTTTTCTACTATCAGCAGATACTAGACATTTTTTGGTAAAACTAAAACTCTAAAACTATATTCTTTCCCCAGTTTCATGGAGATGTAATTGACAAATATGAGTCCTGTATAGTTAAGGTGTACAATGTGATGCTTGGCTGAACAGACACATTATATTGTGGAATGATCACCTCAAGCAAGCTAATGGACACTTTCCCCACCTCATTACCATTTCTTCGTACATGGTGAGCACACCAGAGACCCACTGTGCACATACCCAGTGTTAACTGCGGTCACCACACTGGTCACGCACTAGGTCTCCAGACCGATTCATTCTGCATCACTGACACCCGCATCCTCTGGCCAACCTCTGCCACCTCCCCTGCCCCAGCCCCAACAACCACCACCCTGCACTCTGCTTCTACGACTTTAGCTTTTTAGATTTCTCATACAAGTGAACCCGCACAGCACCTGTGATTACACGTTTCTTTAAATTCTGCCTCTAAAACTCTGATACAGTAGCCACTCGCCACATAGCACTATTTTAACTTAAAGTCAAATTCAAAATCCAGTTTCTCAATAAAATCTGCCACTGTTTAAGAGCTTGGCAGTCACGTGTAACTGGTGGCTGCTGAGGCTGACGGGGCAGACACAGAACATGTTCCTCGTGGCACGAAAGCCCTGGCAGACAGCATAGCTCTGGTGCCTGCGGGGACTTCCTGGGAGGAAGACTGGCCTACATAGGAAGTCAGTGCCCAAGTCAGGCACAGCATCTCCAGCGAAGGCCCCTCCACACAACCTGGTTAGGTCTGACTATTTCAGAAAACGACTGTTTTGTGTCTGCTCTGCAGGTGGTGCAGCGCCCATCACAGGCAGGGCCACAAACTGAAGTCGAATGTGATTCCTGCCTTGCAGGGGTTGGCTGCCAGGCAGAGGAAGATGAGATGCATTAGTTATAATGAAAGGTTGTCATATTTGCCACACAGATGACAAAACACAGAAATCCGATGTATACAAGGCATCTGAACCGGCTTCAGCAGGAAGATGACTGGAATGTAGCGCATCCACAGCTTAAAAAACGGCAGACACAGTTCAGGTCACTGACCCAGAATGATGGGGTGTTCGTAGGGGCAACCATGAAACTGAAATGCTGGGAGAAACGGAAACTTTGCCAAGTGATGTTCATACTGTGACATACTGTAATCTGAAGACACGGAACAAGTGTGTATGTTGTTTATAGGTGCACAGATCTACCCATATGCCTCAGGTTTGTGATTCAAAACAGGCATGGAACAATGAGCAGGTGAGCAGTGGTCCATTCCCTTCTCGACAGTTATGTTTCACAAAATAAAGGGACCGGAAGTGAGAGTCCGTAGAGAAGAAAGAGCAGACACAGGTCTGTTATGGAGGAGAATGGGCTGGGTTCCCTATGAGTAGGCTCAGGAAAGCCTTCACGTGCCGGTGACACTGGCAATGCATCAAAAACGACAGGATAGAGACCAAGTGGGGACTCCAAAGAGCACGGTGTCTGGGAAACACCAAGGCAGCTCAGACAGGGAGCAAAGCTGAGGCAGGTGTGGTTTAGGACACCATGGGGGTCCCTGGTGATCTTATGTGCCCCCCCAAACCTTTGGCCCCCAACACTGCGGGCAAGGGGGAGCCCCTGCAGCATTTTAAGCTGTGGGCAAGCAGGACATCGTCCGCTGCAGGGTCTGGAAGGACCGTAGAGATAGCACACCTCTGCCCTCTGACAGCCGCCTAGTCAAAGTCAGAGCAGACAGGGCACGGCCAGCAAAGCTGAGTTAGGCTGGGGATCATGCCCAGTGAAGTCTCCAAAGTTCCATTCAACTGTCACTGCAGAGCTGTCCCTGCATTTAACCTCTGGACAGCTCTTCCAGCCAGTGCCTCTCGGCTCCAAACTGTGCTGCACTTGGTGACAATGGAGGGAAGGATACATTTAATTATTTCCCAGCTGCAGTGAGGATGGGGCTGGGAGCCCTGCAGGAGGTGGGGCTTTCTTCTCCTGATTATGGGGCTGGAAAGGGGTTAGCAGTGTGGCTATGAGGACAGGGAGGGGCCAGAAGTGGACGTTACAGAAAAGGAACATTGTGACAACAGTGTGAGCATGCTGGGGAGCCCCGAATCCCCCCAGACTCCCCTTGAGGAGACCTCCTGGCTCCCTGTCCCTCAGCTGAAGTGACTACCTCTGCAAACCCACAACAGACGGGCCGAGCGCTAGGTCCTGTGAGTGTGAGTGTGTGGGTGTGCATGTATATATCAATGATAAAGTGCTCCATCTGCTCAGACGTGACAGTGAGATGCCCACAGATGAAGACAGTTCAATTTAATCCGGCTGAAAACTCTGTGCAGGCGTGCAGAATGGTACAGACAGGAAAACTTCATTTCGCTTCCTCTTCTCTCATGCTATACTTTTCCTAAAGTGCCCAGAAGACATGGGAGAAAAATATGCCACACTGGGGGTTTACCTGCAGGCTGCCGACGCTGGACGCAGTGGAAGCCGGGGTCCCTGCACAGGTTCCTGCATTGTGTCCTCCCCCTTAGTGGGGGAGGGATAAGGTCAGAGGCACGGCCCCTCCTAGTGCGTGTGGCTCTGGGAGGCCAGGGAACTTGTGAGTGACAGGGCTACCAGTGGCTGACTGTCAGACTTGCACTATTTGCCAGGGATCAGTAGGGAACCTTTATGTTCCCCCCTCTTCTGCGGCTGGTACCCTGGAGCTTGTCAGAGAAAAGCCTCCCTTCTCAAGGCATCAGAAAATATTCAAAAGCTACTCAGATGGTGACCCCTGGCTAACTCATCATAGAGCAAGGCCGCTGCCCCGTCACAGCCCAGCAATCAGCCCTGGCACAAGAGGGCCCAGCCACTCTGAGACTTCGTTTACAGTAAGCGGCAGTCCTACGTGTGTGCAGGCTGGCACTCTGGCCAGGTGGGGGCTAAGATGGTGCACTTGGTTCCCTGCCCCGAAGTCCTCATAGCTCTCAGTTGCGCTGGCCCTCAGTGCAGGGCTCTCCCTCCACCTCCCTCTCACCAGAAACACTGGCGGCAAATCCTTACACCACGAGCGTCTGTATCTCTGCATCTGGCTCTGTCTCATGGACAAAATATGTGCCTGGGCACATTTTAGATATATTCTTAGTGTCCAGTTCTAGACTATTTTGATACCTTATCACCCTCTAACAATGATGAGATGGTGATGATGATGGGGATGGTACTGGCTATCTCTGCAAATGTGACCCCCAAGGTTTGCAGAGATTAAGGAGTTTGCAGAAGAACAAACAGCTAGAAGATGCAGATGTAGGGACTTGAACTGAGGGGAGTGTCTCCAGAGGCTGCCTTGTTCGCACTAGCTTGTGACACACTTTATATTTGGGGAAATTTTTTAAAGAGCTACAAGAACCTTAGAAATCACCTCTTTGACAATCTTTCATTTTTGAGATGAGGAAATTGAGGTCCAGTGACAGCTTTTCCAAAGTCACATGGGGGTCAGCAGTTGAGTTGGCTCCAACTCTGTCACTTCATTCCCATAAAGTGCTTCTGAATCTACACCAGGAAGCCTTTCCCGACAGAAGACTGCACTGAATTGTGGGATGAGGAGGAAGAGGGGGTCAAGGGCCTGGTGAGTTCACCTTGCTAAGCAGGCTCTTAAAAGGGGAGTGGAGGAGTCAGCAGATGGCTTCTGTTCTGGAAGACTCGACTCTGCCAGTGCCCAGTGGTTCAGAAACTGGGCCAGGAACTTCTAGGGGAGAGTTAATTCACACACACTGCCACCTGCAACAATATCTTTATTGACAGGCTGAAGAGTGTGGTTGGAGTTTCCACTCTAGAGGTATATCTACCTGTATAGAAATTCTCCTCTGCCTCTTCTGGGGTCTGCTGCCTTGGGTAACCCTCCTCATCCTCAGTTTCCTCAAATGTAAAATGGGGATGCATGCCTCAAATGCTCTTATAAAATGCCAGAGATCAGGCCCTTAGCACCCTGTCTGATTCATAGCAAGGGCTCATGGAATTATGGTTAATACAATCACCACTCACTGCTGCCCTGGCCTGGCTCTGCATGGCATGCCCGGGGGCCAATATGGTGACGAGATAAGCCTGCTGAGAGTGACCAGTGTTCCATAGCTGTGGGAGATGTGGCCTTTGACTCCACTTCACAGACTTGACCGTGGCCATGGAGCACCCTTCCCCGATGCCATATGGAAGCACAATTACTTTACATTTGTCACTCCGGTAACCAGGCAACTGACAGCCTTTTTGCACAATGAGAATGCTCTAAAAAGTTCCTTCTGATTCATGCGAGCAGTGGAGGCAGGTCGGACAGTGAGTCATCTGCACTCCTGAGAGGTACACTTAGGGACCATGGTTTTAGTGGAACTGCTAATCCCTCTGTGGTCTCAGGCTGTGCCTGTGGCAGACGCAGGGCAGATGGACCCCATGCCAATGGCCACGGAGTAGAGATTTGTGGGAGGCAGCATGTTGTTGAGAATAAACACTAGACTAGACTTTGAATCTGGTTTCCACTCTGTCCCCTGAGCTGCAAGATCCAACGCAAGTCACTTATTGGCCTGGGTCTCCATTTCCTTATCTGCAGAAAGAGGGTATTAGAAAACCTCTTGAAGGCCCTCTTTCTTAGTCCTAAATCTCAATGATTAAGTAAGAATGGTTATTTGCACAGGATAAAAATCTGCTACAGGATGCCTTTCAGATTTAAAAAAAGATTTCTGATCAACGTGTCATACACAAATCCATGACTTTAGCTAGTGGGTTGGGGCACTGAAGCAAGTTCCTCAAAGTTAAAGAAGACTCTCAACTTCAATACACTTATTCCACTTCCCAGGGTGAGCTGCCCTCCACCTCGGCCCAGAAAGACTGCCCACACCGTGCTCTCTGAGAGTCACACCAATGTGTTTGGTGGGTTTAGTGAAAGGATCAACTATACCCTTTGAATTGTTTTCTTTCATTTGAAATTAGTTTTGGGCTTTGATGAGCAAAGAACTCCCCCTGTGAAGAGCAAATGACCCATCGGACAAGGCACAGGCTCGCCAAGTGCATCTGTGTGACAAAGCCCATTAGCAAATACCTCCAGGGTACAGAGAGCAAGCGTTGGAGGGAAACTGCTGGTGTCTGTCCAGGCTGTTGCACGGGACTGGATGGGCTGCCCTCCCTCGGCCCCATCCTGCTCCACGTGCCCTGTCTCCAAGGTGCTCTTCTACTCCTGGCCCTGGGATGGCACCCAGCTGGAAGAACCCTTGTGAGAGGAGTTACATAAGTGGATTGTCTAATAGTATTGGTCACTGCATTCCTCAGTGTGTCGGGGCACACAGTCTTGAGGGGACTGAGCAGAGAACAGATCCCTCCTGCCCTCTGCCCAGAGACCAGTCCTCCCACATTCTTGTCCAAAGAGCACCCTGGGCCCCAGAGCCAGGAAGGTCGCTCGCATCCTGTGGGCCAAGGGTCCACCTCCACTCTGCCACTGACTTTATAGCTCCTCCACAGCACGCCTGATTCTTACCAGTGCAATAAAAGCTGCAGCAATTAGCTGTTAAACATTTAAAGAGAAGAGAGGTCATTTTTCTCCATATCAGGAGAATTAACAGGTTTATATTTTTATTGTATTCAACCAGGTTTCAAGAATTGGAGGTATTTCATAAAAATACGTAAAAAACTAACATAAAATTAAATAGATAAAGGAATTAGGGCAGAAAAAACAGTAATAATGTGTGTTTTAAAGTGGCTGCAGGCAAGGCGTAGCCTCCAAATGCATGTGGAAAAAGGTTCCTGTGGATTGGAAAATATGGATCGTGTTCGTTGTTGAGCTTCCTGGTGGCCAGAGCGAAGAAGAAAGTAAATTAGTTCAAAGTCCTGTAGAGTCTATAAAAAAATTCAGCACTTTTCCTTAAAGATATTCTGTGTATGAGGGCTGAACAATGGGGTGATATTGCACTGAACACTCTGGGGTCAGCCTGACAGCCGTGTTCTCACTGTAAAGTCCCCCCCACTGCACTCCCACCCTGCCACTGCCAGGAGTGGCTCCTGGTAGAAGGGATCTGAGGAACAACAGCTTTCTGACTCCAGGAAAGCAGGGCACAGCCACCAACCTGAGAGCAGGGGGAAGGACAGCATTTTGCCCCAGTGTTTGTCGTCTCTTTCGGCTCCACACCATTTAACACATGGCTTGGCCTATGACAAGAGAAAGGCCTTGGCAAGCTCACACACATTCTTTGGACAGAACCTGGAACCATCTCTCCACGGACGGGAGGGTGCAGGCACTGTCACTTCACAGGTATTCGTCGACGCCACTGAGGAAGCAGCTGCTAGGCATTTTAGGAAGCACTCAATCCTGCGCGTACGTTGTTTGGGTTGAGGAGACAGAAAACTGGATGTTAACTATCCCATGTTCGCAATGCTGCTACGGGACAGAGCTGAGACTTGCATCGGGGTTGGTCTCTGACACAGTCTGGACTTGAAACGCACAGTCTTCATTTTTCATTTAGTTTGTACACCCAAAAACTAAAAATAAAACTTTAGAATGTACTTCCAGTATGTACATATCACTTTAAAAATAAATTAGTGTATTCATGAGTGAATGCTATTGTGTCTATCATAAAACTACTAAAATACACGTTTTTCAAGCTGAAAGCACTAAAGATGAAGGAAACAATATTTAAATCTTTTATTTTCTTTATTACCAGTAAAATCTTGCTATCCTTAACATTGTGAAGCAACATAGCATTATTTTAAAAGATCATGGTTTCCTACTTTATGACACAGCGATCCAAGATTTGAGTATAAATTAAGTTCACTTGGACACATAAATACTCATGACTAAAAAAATATACAAAAATATGGTGATACAACGCACTATGTTCTTGCTCTTACTAAACAATGATATTCGTTTTCAATCTCATCCACCATTTAGGAAAAGATTTTGTTAGTTCAGCTAACAAATTTCCGTTTCTTGAACTTAGTTGCTACATAATCAAAAGGCAAGATATTTTCATGCCTTCACAATTGGGTTCAAAACCTACTGAAACCCTTCATTTGGAATCCCTTCAAATGGTTAGAAAACTTGTTCCTAGGTATTTTGTTTAAGTATGGAGGTAGGGATTTGATATGCCACACATTGTTTTCAATCAAAATACTCACATATTACTAGAAACATTTCAAAACATTTAGTTTCAAAATGTTCACTATAGACAACCGATTTCTTTTAAACATATATTATTGTCTAATTCATTTGTCAAAACATCACTCTGCCTGCATTAGACCACGTTGGTGTATTTTGGGACACTACCTCGTGTCACACCCCGACAGCTTTCCTGTTGTGACAGGAAAAGCCACTACTTACGCTGCTTGCCTTTTGGTCAAAGATCCACACAAATGTATAACATCCTTTGGTTTAATAACATTTCTAAGTGCTTTGTTATAAGACAACCAGAGAATGTCAGTGTGGAACAAAAGACTTTCATGAGAATTCTCTCTCTCACTATGAAGTGCAGCATACACACTATTTCAGCCTTGCTGTTATAAAGTCAGCCAGACGAGGCAGCACCATTGCAGAGCACCACACTCCAGTACTCCGAGAGAGAGGAGGGGGCGCCGCCACCCACCCTGCCTGTGGAACTTGCTCCCCTGAGCCCTCCAGCGTCAGCCAGTCCCAGGCACCACAATTCGTGACCCTCTTGTCAAATGCAGCAAACGAGAATCAATGTGAAGTCGATAATATTAACAGTATTAGTAAAGCTTACTTCTTCTCATATTTTTTACATTAAATACATAAATGGAAATTCTGATATCTTCCTAACACCAGTGGGTTTTCTGTATGGCCCTAGGACATGACTTGCATTCTGGAGACCACTGCCCCAGACCGCCATGCCCTGCAGATGCCCACCCAACACCTCGTTCTGACAACCCCTCAGGCATGCGTCGGCAGTGGCCTCGTCTCCAGACATTAAGGGGAAACTTCTGGTCAGGCTTGGCAGAGTAAACCCCTGCTTTATCTGTTTCTCTGGAAATCTCACTTAGATGATAGTAAAAGCATAACAAGGGTGAACTCCACAAGGACTGAGCGACTAGGAGAGAAACTCCTAACGGTCAAGAGTTGCCCACATAATTTTAGCAGCAGAAAGACAGGCAGACAAATGGCGCCTGACTTAGCAGACTGGAGAAAGCGGGAGGTCTGCCAAGGTGGGGGTGAAGAGAGTGTGTTGGCACGGGGGTAAGCCTGGAAGCAAGCATGCTTGAGTGACACACCCCTGAAGATCTCAGTTATTATTAGCAACAGGTACTTCCGAAGGCAAGGGTGCAGATGGGGCAGAGAGCACCGGAACTGGCAGAGTTCTAGTCTGTATAAGAAAGTTGAGCCCTAGCTGGTGTGGCTCGTTGGTTGGGCGTCATCCTGTAGCTAGCTCACAGGTGGCAAATACAAGGCCCGCGGGCTGAATCCAGCCCTCCACCTTGTTTTACCTGGCCCGGCACATTGTTTTTACCCAGCGGCAGCACCGAGCTCTCGCTGAACTGTTAAGGGTAGTTAAGTTTACACAGTCCTAAAATTGCACTTGGCCCTTTGAAGGCAACCATGAGGCTGACGTGGCCCCCGGTGAAAATGAGTTTGACACCCCTGCTGCAGCTGAAAGGTCATGGGTTCGATTCCCATTCAGGACACATGCCTGGGGTACAGGTTTGGCCCCCAGTCGGGGCACACACAAGGGGTAACCAATCCATGTTTCCCTCTTGCATCAATATTTCTCTCCCTCTCTCTCTCCCTCCCTTCCCTGGTCTCTAAAATCAGTAAGCATGTCCTCAGGTGAGGATTAAAAAGAAAGAAAGTCTAGACTCTAGACCATTCTGCAGCCAGGAAAGATCTCTGGGACACCAAGTATAGCCCGCTCATCTGAAAGTGAGGGATTAAGTTCAAGTTTACACATCCAATGGTTAAACTGTGCTCAGCCTCCTTCCCCACTCACTTCCGTAAAAGTAGCAGCCAGAGCTGTATGTTTCAGGCAGAGATCTGGATGTCTGCCTTCTGGAGAGAGCCACCTAAACAAAAGAAAAGATTGCTAGTCACTGACAAAGTGGAGTCCTCCCAGGAGACCCCTGACTCCCAGCTAGCAACCCTGACGTGAAGCTCACCATTTCATAAATGCCCCCAATGCACTTGGAGCCCCCACATCACCTTCATGTGCCTCTGTCTTAAAGGTGAGTGAACAGCAAAAATCACCAGGCACTAGAGGGAAAATATCTAACATAAAAGACAGAGACCAAATCAAGGCAACAAAGAAAGGAATTTGGAAGAAACAGGATTGATGCAGGAAGCAAAAGAAAACTTGAAAAATATTTCCATACTTTAGTAAACTTCAAGGCTTTGAGAGGTGAGGAAAAAAGGAAGCAAAAATATAAAAGAGCACTAGAAAATTAAAAATATGTTATCAGGAGGAAAGAAATTAATAGAAAAGCTAAAAGATAAATTTGGAGAAATCTCCCTAAAAGACAGACATTTGGGAAGTAGAAGATATAGTGTAAGAAGCTTATAAAATTAATATAGGGGTCTGACATCTGAATAATAAGTGAAAGGATGTTGTACAGTGTCAAATATCATAGACAAAATTCCTACCCTCAGGGCTGCTCGAAAGGAAAAGTAATAATACCAGAAGGTGAGTCCAGAAAAGCTTCAGACTCTCCGCAGCAACACTGTAATCCAACTAGAGAACAATACCAATTGCCTTCGGATTCAAAGAGGAAATGGTTTGTTCCCTAGAACTCTATATTTAGCCGATCTTTTAGTCAAGAAGAGGTTGGTAGAAAGGCATTTGTAGACATATGGGTTGATAAAAATTGTACCAATCTAACATGACTTCTCAAGAAGCTACTGAAGGGCATGGTTCAAGAAAATAAGGAAGAAAACAAAGAATAATTAGATCAGGAAACAGTGGATCTCATATGGAAGAGGTAAAGGGGACTGCCAGTGACGGTGATGGCGATGACAATGAGGATGTTGATGCTGTTGACAGTGATGATGGTGGTGGTAATGGTGGTGATGCAGGAAAACCCCAGGGGGCCGGGAGAGCTGTCATCCCGACTGGAGCAGAGCAGCAGGCACCAGGATGACATCTCCAAGAGAAAAGTAAAACAAATAACTGTGCACGATGTTTGAATCCCAAGGGGAGGTTTCCATGTCTGCTGGAGAGTGTGGGCTCAGTTAGCAATATGTAAATAAAAAATAAGCAACAGTGAAAAATATTTCATTACAGACTTTAAGGGAAAAAAGTTAAAGAAGAAAAAATATATACCCACCTATACTACACAAGATGACTCAGACTCAGGCATTTATATAAAACAGCCAAGCTAATTCGATATCTAAGTATTCAGGACTACCTAGAGCAGCGGTTCCCAACCTTTTTGATTTCATGGAAGACAATTTTCCCAGGGATGGCGGGGAGGGTGGGGGCAGGGAGCAAAGGGCACAGCAGGTGGAGCTCAGCGGTAATGCCAGTGAAGCTTCCCTGCTTGCCTGCTGCTCTCCTCCTGCAGGGTGGTGGGGCTCAGGGGTTGGGGACCACTGAGCTAGAGGATGTGCAGAGTGTGACAGCTAAGTCCTTGTTTTCTATATTTGGAAATGAAGGAGCTATTTTAAAAACTGGAATAATATTCAGAATGGAAGTGATAAACAACAATAAAGACAAGAGTTGCAAGTGGTGTTTTTTTCCTGGGGGGAGCTCAGAGAAGTCGACAAAAACATATAAGCCTCAGGAAACTGTTTGGATAGTTTAAAGGTACATGCATTGTTTTTTGTAAAAATAAAAAAATTAGAGGAAAAACAAAAATAACATTAAGGGCAGCATGGAAGAGTAGGAGCTCAGATGTGCCGCACACACATTGTGTCCGCAGGGCATTACCTTGATGAACACATTTTCTCTCCCCACCAACCTTTCCGGGGAAGCGCCATCCCCACACTGCCTGGGTTTAGGCCAGGAGACCAGACCACAGGCACAACTTGCCCGGGGCTGTGTAGTTAGGAAGCAGTGGAGGCAGAATTTTAATGCGCACAGCCTGGCTCTGGAGCCCGCACTTGTGACTTCTGGGTCACACTGAAAGGGAAGAATTTAAAAGACAGGTAGGAACAGCTGAAGAAAAGTCCACCAGCTTGTGCGGAGTTCCCACGGCAGGATCAAGGGTTTTCTTGAGAGAGTCCAAGGTATGTGGCCACGCAGATGGGTGGGCAGCTGTGGCTCCAACATCCTCTGCCTTCCACTCCTACGCAGCTTGAGAGATTCCCTAACATCACCATTTAAAAAGTTCTAACAAAGCACCCCCAGATGTTAGGTAGCCTGCTGAGGGGCCTGCTAACTCACACATGCACCAAGGAGTGTAGGCAGAGCTGGGAGGAGAAAGGTCAGGGCCTCGAGAATCAGACGGACATGTTCCCCTTGATGGTCACAGAAGTACTGCGCACCTACGTGAACTATTACGAAAATGAGGACCAATCGATCTCTTACATTTCTAGGTTGGGAAGCAGTGGAGAGGTTCTCCTAATACAGATTCAGTCAATGTAGGAAGATCAGATAAAAGCAAAAAGTGTTGCCTGATTTCTGTAATATTTAACTCCCATTACAAAAAAAACAAAAACCCTCATGGAACACAGAGAAACCGCAGGAAAAGTCTTGGTGGTTCCATTTCTCTCTGCAAATTACTGCCATGCTGTGTGGTACACGTCTTATTTCTGAGCAGGGAGGCTCATCCGGAGTTGAAGACATGGCATCACAACACCGGGACGGGGGGGAGGGGGGCGCATTCCTATGGCTCTCCTAGGGCAGGGAGTTAGAGGAATTCCCAGCGGAGTCTTCCTCTCTTTCCCATGCCACCAGGGCCACCAGTGTCATTCATGGGCTCAGGAGGCATCTGGCACTTGTCAGAATTCGTGCTGCTCTTGGTTTTCGACTCCACTCTGCAGAAAGGCAGCAGGGACACAGACCGAAAAGCCCACATTGCAGTGAGCTCAGGAGCCCAGAGAGGAGTCACACAGCTGTCCGGCCCCAGCATTGGACAAAGAGCCACGTCACTGCCAACAAGCACCTGTGGGCAGGACCCTGATCTGATTTCTCTTGATTTGCAGCACAGAGAGGTAAACAGCCCAGGCAAAGGCAGCAGTGCCCTGGGGCAACAGCGAGGAGCAAGCCAATGCCGCCTTGGGGACGGCCACCTATTTCCAGAACTCTCTGTCACAGCTGTGATGACACCATGTCCTGGTGTCAGACCACATGGTCTGATGCAGGTTCAGGAAGCACAGGCCCTAGACCTCAGGGAAACGCACTCAGGCTTGGCTGTTCTGTCTCCCGGGGCTCTTGTCTTGGCTTCTAAACTTCTGATTGAGAAAAACAGCCCCATTTATTGCTTAGGACTGAAGGCACCAGCCAGGTTCTTGCTTTAATTTGAAGCTATGGATGGTGGACACTGACTCACTGCATTGTGTTGATGAAGTGCTTTCCGAAGCAGCTGGCAAGGGAAGTCCAGAGTCAGCAACCCTGGACATAGCGTGTTAATTAAGAGGCAGTTGAGAGAGGACACGTTGAGAGTAATTCTGTCTGTGAAGGATGGGGTGCATGTTAAGAAGCAGAGTGCCTCGCAGTCACAGCCTTCCTGATTGTATAGTTCTTTTTTAAAAGATTTCATTTATTTATTTTTAGATAGAGGGGGGAAAGGAGGGAGAAAGAGATGGAGAGAAACATCAATGTGTGAGAGAAACATTGATCAGTTGCCTCTTGCACGCCCCCAACCAGGGACCAGGCTTGCATACAACCTAGGCACATGCCCTGACCGGGAATCAAACAGGTGACCTTTTGATTTGCAGGATGAAGCCCAACCCACTGAGCCACACCTGTCAGGCCAGATTGCATACTCTTGAAACTTGCTAGGTCCTGAACAAACAAGGTGAGGTTTTACATGTTTTGTAAAATTACTCCATTGCCGGACATGACATTTGTATGAGGGATGGTTATGAATCCAAGTCTGCTCTGTATGAAACTATCACCTTACCCCTGTCATGGGGCACTTGTTCTTGAGTTCAGCCAAGGGTCAGGTAACAAAAGGAAGAAACATCACTTCTTCTGGTCTGATCACACTTTTGTTGGAAGCACTCCTACCTGTCCCTGTCACACCTGTTCCCAGGTACCTCTGTCTCAGCTCCAGGCATTCCTGTTGCTCTGAGGTTAGGTGACGTCCCTCTCACACACCTGTGTTCCCTGGACCCCAGTTCTCCTGTGCAGCCCTTCATGGCCACAGCTAAAACCTCCAGGCAATGTCTCCTCCCCACTGGGTGTACATTCTGTGCAGGTGGGGACAACAGAGGCCACAGCGTGACTCGTCGTTGGGGGCCCAGGTCCTGGTCCAGGTCTGGCGCAGAGTCCTCGACAAATGTGGGGAGCTGACCAAGGACTCAAGGAGAGGATGCCGAAGTAGCTCTCAAGCCAAATAGTAAAGAAATAATTATCATCCAACTAGAAAATGGACAAAAGAATGGATGCTTCCCATTTTGGGGGGTGGACACTTGAAGAGGGGCTACTGGGTCATGTGGTAACTCTATGCCTAATTTTTTGAGATGCCACCGGCTCACACCTCCGCCAGCAGTGAGCGAGGGTCTCTTCTCTATGATCTTTCCAGGACAACATGCAATGCTGTGAGCCACTGTGGACCACGGAAGCACTCACCTGAAACCCACATCATTTTGTTAACCAACGTCACCCCACTGGTTGATAATTTTTTTTTTAAAGCTTAAACATATTTTGTATGTTCTTTTAAAATAAAAGCTTAGTATATAAATATCAAAGGACTATAATAATTTGTTTAAAATTTAGAAAAAGAAGATGGACAGAAGAGACAAACACCTTCATCGTAGAGGATGTGTGTGGCCGGTGGCACCTGAGAAACTGTCCGGCATCACCCACCCTGGGGAGAGTGCTAAGTCCAACCCAGTAGAGCTGTTACCACCCCATCAGGACAGCTGAGATAAAGGTGGTGGCTCACTGCTGACAAGGATGGAGACACTGGTCACTGGCATGCGGCCGGCAGGGTGTCCAGGGCACCACCCCTCTGGGACAGAATTGGACGGTTTCTTAAACAACTACATGTACACTTGCCAGGTAACCCGGAAACCACATTCTCAGCATTTGTCTAGAAAAAAGGGAAGCTCTGTCCACCCAAAACCTGTGCATGAATGTTCATGGTAGCTTTACTCATAGCAGCCCCACGTTGAAACCAACCCACATGTTCCTGAACGGGAGAACAGTCAAGCTACTGTGAGACAGCTGCACCCCAGAACCCTCATCAGAGACAGAAAGTAATGAGCCTGGCTCTGGCTGGTGTGGCTCAGTGGGTTGGAGTGACATCTCATAACCGAAGGGTTGCAGGTTCTATTCCTGGTCAGGGCACATTACCTAGGTTGCCGGTTTGATCCCAGGTTTGGGTGTGTACAATCCTCGGTCTGGGCATGTGCTAGAGGCAACCAATCTATGTTTCTCTCTTGCATCAATGTTTTTCTCTCTCCCTTCCTTTCTTTCTGAAAGCAATGAAAAAAAAATATCCTCAGGTAAGGATAAAAAAAAAAACAAAAAAGAAAAAAGAAAGTACTGAGCCTGTGCCACACAGCAAGCTGGCTGGGTCTCCTGGGCCCTGAGACAGTACAGCGGCAACCCAGGGCTGCATCTGGACTGAAGGGACTGCATCTCGGAGACCGACCACGACTCCCTGCTCTCAGTAAAATTCCGTAGCTGTAATGAACCTAACCGCGTCCTTAAAGGAAAGGATGCATGATGAGAACGTCTTTGTTACCATGTTGGACAAAGCACTTGTTTTGTCAATGAAACCGGTCACTAGAATAGTTGCACAAGCATTATTTCACAGGCCCTTTAAGAGGATCAATTGCCATCTGATGATGAACCTGGGACACCTGACCTCACCCTCATTCCCAAGCTGCACCCCCTACCCCAAGGCCCCTGGATAAGCTTCCTCAGGGGCTCACCCTCTCTTGAATGGCTGGCTCCCAGGTGCACCAGCCCTTTTCAATGAACTCCGCGGGCCTAGTCTTGTCCCCAGCGAGTGTACTTCTCTGTGTCATCGAGACTCGAGATCCAGACACACAAGGCCCAGTAACAGTTCCACTCGGTGGAAGAGGAGGGTCTCAAAGATTATGTGCTGTACAGCTCTGCTTGTACAGCATCCTCAAAATGACAAAATTATGAATATGAAAACGAGATCAGAGGTTGCCAGGGGTTAGGGACAGTGGAAGACAGACCACTTCGGCCACTGGGGTAAGACGGATTCTGCACTTCGACTGTGGTGGCAGCCGCATACACGCACGCACAGAGCACATGCGAGACCAGTGACATCTGAATGAGGTCCTGGACCACACTGGTGTCTGCTTTCTGGCTGTGACACATGGTTATGCACAATGTCAGCACTGACATGAGGTGAAGGATGCAGGGGCTCTCGCCTTGCTCCTCTGCATCTTCCTGTCCTTCTTTAATAATTACTGCCAAATGAAAAGGTAAAAACAGCCAAGCACAGTGAACATGGGGTGGCAGAGCTGTGGGTTCAGAGGAAAAGCAGTGTTGTTGGTGAGCAACTGGGGCTTCCTGCGAGGTGTGCACCAACCGGCCTGTGGAGGACCGGCTTTCGCAGGAGGACGGCAGGGCTGTGGATGAGGACAGGGCAGAGGTGTGATTAGCAGAAAAAACATGCTCCTGAGGGTGTGCTGGGCCAGGCTCAGGCAGCACACGTACCAAACCAGCACCTCTGGGCCGGGATGGTTAGAGCCCAGGTTCTCCCATGGAGGTGAGGTGAGCTCACCCCTTGATGCATTCTACTTATGTCCAGGGAACATGGATTCACACCTGGGATTATTTTTAGCAACATTTTTCATACTCACAAGGGCCACAGGTAGTGTGGTAAATGGTGTGGACAACCTTAGAGGTGAACCCACCATGGATTTCCGGGCAGAAATAAACTGTAATGTGGGGTGGGGGTGGGGACACCATCACTATCCTCGAAAAGAGGGCCCAGCAGCGACTCTGAGATGCTCAGCAAGTGGAAGCTGCATGAGCCACCGAGGGAGTCTATGGCAAGAGAAGAACTTGCTCATCGAGGATGGGGGAGGGCACTAATTTGGGTTTTTAAAAATACTGAATTAAAATATAATCAATCCTCATTATTTGCAGATTATGTATTTGTGAATTCACCTGCTTACTAAAACTAAATGTAGCCTCAACACCAACACCTGCCGGTTTCCTGGATGTTGGCGGCATCTGCGGAGCGGAGAATCTCGGACTCCCACTGTTCAGGTGGGCTCAGCAGGTGTCAGTTCTCCCACTGTGAGTGGGCGCCCGCAGACGGGCCGCATCTTTCATGCTCTGTGCTCTCTGCTGGTGATGTTGGTGTTTAAGTGGCCCCTGAGCCTGGCTCTGAACTGCCACTGATGCTCCCATGTGCTGGAGGCCATGATCACACTGCATGTGTTAGAGAAGCTGCTTCAGGGAGGAGTCCCATGCCACTCTCCACGTGTCCAATGCAAGCAGCCAACGACACACCAGCTGACCAGCAGGCTCGGTGTGTCCCGCACACCATGATAAAGTGAGTCTTGATCCCTCTGCTGGCATAGTGTCTGGGGTTCAATTTGTGAGAAATGCAACATCTACAAAGCGCAATACAGTTGAGATTTGCCTGTGGATTCAATAAGGTGGCTTTCAACAGAAACACACACAAAACTGCATCAGGGGCTTTGAAGGAGCAGGCCACCCCCAGTGGAGGCCCTGGGGCCCAACCCAGGGCCTGGCATGCAGTGGGTGCAGCATAAACACATGGTGCCCTCCACACTCCTCCCACCCTGCCGAGCCGGCCCGCCCGGCTACATCCAGGTGGGTTGTCTGCTGGTCCTGAGGCTGAGGGCTTCCTGAGTGCACCCAGACCACAGGCCTCCCACCCTGCTGGGAGCCACACCTGCTAGGGATCCGGTGGGAAGGTGGCAGTTCCATTTGCTCCATAAGCCCACCTTAGCTGCACCAGGTCACCTGAAAGTGACAAGACTGATGCCACTGCGGCCACTAGTTTCCTCACCTAACAAATGACAGAACCAGACGCTGGCCACAAGATTCCTTTGGATTTCCACTCATTGTCCACGTCGGATGACGCACCTGGCACAGAACCCGTCACCACGTCCCCCAAGGAGCCGCGATCCAGGTGTAGCAACCCCATATGCAAAGAAGGCGAGTCTCTGCATGAATAGCAGGCATCAACTGCTAATGTCGCCAACGGTGCTTGTGTCACCTTGCCCATGCTCCCCGATGATGGGGCACTGTGACTGAGCACAGGGCACAGCTGTTCAGCATCTGTCCACCTTGGTGAGGCCTCCGGAAGGTGAATGAGTCCACTGCTGTCGCCTGCAGAAGTGAGGGGCAAAGGCCGCCGGATGCAGGACAAGGTGCCCTTTCTCTACATGTCGTGCTGCCTGACAGGCTTGGGTTTGGTGTGGTCTGAATGACCTGCCATGTGCTTGCTTCATTAGTCCCATGGGCCTCCATATGCACATCACTTTTCTCATCATCTGGGTGTTAAAAATCTCCTAACGTGAAGGGCCACTGGATGTCCATACGGAGCCACTTGTTTCACTTTACAGACAAGAACACTGAGGCTGAGTCAGGAGCATCCTTGCCCAGAGTGGGTTTGAAGCCGAGATTCTGAGACCACCTTCTAGGGCCTTTGCCCGGAATGACCCCATTTCCTTCATTTGTTGCTTCATAACTGCCCAACAGAGGGGCCCTCCCCACCCACCCCACTTCCCAGATGAAGTAAACAGAGGTGATGGTCCACAAGCATCACAAATGCCTCAGTGATCACAGACAGAACAAAGAGGCGAGATGGCAGGAGCTGAGCCTGGTGATGTAAATAATTCACCAGCCCCAAACTTGGGTGCCCTCGACTCCCGGGGACCCTGGAGCCCATCTACAGCCCCAGAGCCACCGAGATTCTGTCTGGGAAGACCATCCAACCTCAGGGTCATCATCTGCTTCATGGCCTTGCACTGAGGGGTGGCTCAAGGTCACAACCAGGTCCTTTGGAAAACCAGCCTGTTCTGCACACACTGAAGAGAACCTCCCCATCCTCCTGACACATTTCCTTAGAAAGGCTTCTTTGCAAACTAAGGAGCCTGTACCACCTGCATTGATGACTGAAGCAGGGGCTCCAAATAGAAGAGCCACCTCTCATCTCAGTGTGGGAGGGGCCCCAGGACTGATAGTGGCCAACCAGCTGTGAGAACACTGGACCCTCTGACCAGCTTCCGCATACCCAGTGTCTCTGCTCTGTCCTGACAGCTTCTTCCCCACCTCCTTCCTTCTGGAGGTTTGTCTGGTTGGGTTGCAGACCCCTGCTAGCCCCCAGCCATTGGGAGCAACCTCCCTGGCATCTAGCACAGGACACTTCCCAGCCCCATTCAGAAACACTTCACCGATGCATGGACATCCTGTGGGACACCTGGCTGAAACCCAAGGGCCGCTATCACTTCCTGTCTCTGAACCTGCATTTGTGCAGCCCCTTCCCACTTCCTGCAAACCAGGGCCACCAGTCCCTCTCATGTTTGGTGTCCAGCCAAAAGCGTCCACTGGCCCAGCCCCAACATTCTGCCAGACAATCACATATTTTCCCTGGTGCTATAAGACCTGTCCCTGAGCCCAGAGCTCGGAGCTGTGCCTGCAACACAGGAGGCACCAGCCACTGCTGAGTCCAGCTGCTATCAAGGGTTTAAGCCCAGGGCTAAGCACAGGCTCCGTGCCGCAATTTCTGTAAGCAATGGGCCAAAGTGCTTTGTGGACGATGGCGATAGCAGTGTGAAGTACCAGCATGCAGTGACTGTGTCTGAAATACACAGCATAGAGCCACTCTCAGTAAACATCATGAATGCAGGCACCTCATTATTGCCACAGAAAAGCCAACACAGCAACAGGACCCTATAGCCTAGGGCAGCTCCTTCCCTCCCCCGCCAGGTAACAGCAGAACCAGGCGCACCACAGGTGTGTCAGAAGGTGACAGGGCTGTGACTACTGGGGTCTGCTTCCCTCTGTGCTTTCTGGGAGCCAGAGCAGCAGCTCTTAGACCCTGCAGGCATGTGGAGGTAGATGATTTATTCAGCCACCCAACAGTTCCTTGCACGAAGCAGCTGGTGTGGGAAGAGAAAGAGAAAATCATAATTGTTTAAGGCAACAGTCCTACTCCACAACACAGCCCCAAGGGCGCAGGAATGTGGGGAGGAAGCCACTCTCAGGCCCACAGGGAGGCAGGTGGACTGGACAAGCTGGGCTGACCCCTGGTCATGTGTCCCTTTCACCAAGGGACTCTGGATGCTACATGCTATGCTGTTAACAAGGATGCTTCCAGAAAGCTGGCCCCAGTATCTGCTGTAAATCCGCTGCCAGATCAGCTGTCAAAATGTTGCTGGTATCACATACAGATCACAACTCCTCTTTAAAATTCATTGACAATCATACCATGTGATGATGCACAATGTTACAACTCACATTAAAAATAACATCCAATATGTGGGAGGAAAAGTAAACTCACAGTAGGACACTGATTGAAAAACTAGGATGCTTTGCAATGCACACTCGGAGGATGGCGGGAGGCTGGTGGCTGCTTCGTGTCAGGCACATGAGAGCCGAGGCTCTACTCCCTACTTTTGTGTCAGGTCTGAAATTTTCCAAAATAAAAAATTTAAAGAGAAAAAAATGGTAAAAGTTGTTAAAAAATGCAATAAAGTCCTGTGTTTAATATTGAGTAGTGCAATTTGTGGTGATTCTATTTTTTCCTTGTTTATCTTTATATTCGTTACAATATTTTTCTACAAGAAGACTTTATTGTATTTGTAATAAAAAGCCAGGTTACTCAAAATATTTGTGCCATAAAAATTTAGATTTCCTCAAAGAATTGTTATATTTTCTTCTTCCTCCTCCACCCCTCCTTCTCTTTTTCCTTCTTTTTTTTAAGATAAGAGAAATTACCATATTTTCAGACCATAAGATGAACCTAGGTTTTAGAGGCAAATAGGAAAAAATTTTGGAGCAAAAAATGTGGGAAAATATTTAATAATATAAATAACATAATATTTCACCAATGTAAATGCAAACAGAACTCAACAGCAGCTTTAACAACCATTATGCCTCCCAAATTTGGTGGGGGTGAGGGGTGTGCGTCTTATAGTCTGAAAAATATGGTATCTAACCCAGTATTTCCTTTTTGGCCCTGGCCCATTATGGTAATGATGTTAGCTGTTGTGGTGGCCTTTCTCTCCTTTCTCACAACTCTGACAGCCCATCTCTGTCTCACATACATAGAAAACACTCGCAGCACACACACGCAGTCAAGGCCATTTAGGGTGTACACCTCACATCCTCTTTGGAATGGGACTGGGCTGCTGTACTCGAGGCTGGTATACCCAAGTATGAAAAGATGCCCAGTCCTCCCCGGCTAGCAGCCTGTACCTGCCAATGACACTCGGGAGCTTGTCACCGAACTGCCACCCCTGTCCTGTCTGCTCTGGATTCTGGCTGGCTGCCATCCTGAGCTGAAGCGCCTGGCTGCTGCCGGGGTGGACAGTGTGCTGGGCCCCTGCAAATCTCATCCTGGTCTCGGCAGCTCGGAGGGAAGCGCCCAGAGTCCTTCCCTTTTGTCAAGCTCTTTCGGAGTCCCATTGCTGCCACTGTGTCTGTCACTAATGGACTGTAATGATGGCCCCGCTGGCATAGCCAGTTCTTTGTTTGTCCAATGGAGAGAGGGAAACATTTATCTTCCTTCCCGCCCAAAACTCCATCCTCCAAACTGATGGGATTGTGATCTGCAAAGGTTCTAGCTCCTTGGAGACAGGTACTCCGCAGATACCACACCATCCAGTGCCTTCCACCTGATACCAGCTCACACAAGCTGGAGGCCCCACTGGGCAGCCCCCACCAAGGACAGGGACATACCACCAGCCGCAGCCAGTGCCTGCCATCCGTTCTTCCCCGCTTAGCTTTCAACATCAAAACACCTGCCTGTGTCCCGTCACTTTCAGGAATTCTGTAATGACTGCTTAAGGCAGTGTTTCACAAAACAGGGCTCATGGACCCTCTTTATCAGAGGGGGGTGCGGAGCCCTTGCTAAAATGCAGATTCCAAGGCCTGGCCCTTGCTGACTGTGAAGCTATGGGGGTGGGGTCTGGAAATCTTCCTTTCAGCTCTTCTATGACTGATGGTCTTCGGGGAGGCTCGGCACCTCCGCTCTGCAGCTGGCCCACCTGCCAGCCCCCTGCGGCCCCTTGCACCTGCTCCGGTGCATCCTGGAGCCTCTCCTCCCTTCCAGCTCTTGCACCTGTGACACACAGATTAGGATCTGATGACATAAATGTCCCTCAGTGCTGTTTTATATGGTACTTCTCTTCACATATTATAATCTCGAAATGACTGCGGTCTATATCTCTTGCACACAGAAAACGCCCAAATCCAGGCTGCCCATTTTATCTGAGACACAGAATGAACTGAACTGTGCACTAAAGGGAACCAGATGCCTTGGCTGGGTGTTCAGGGTATTCAAGCCTCTGCTCAAAAGATGAAGAAGTTAATCCTAAGTGTCAGTAGAAGCAAAGAATAAAGAAACAGCAAATGCTGTCACCTTTATGAGAGAGAACTGAACACTGAGTGAAGGCAGACGGTGGACTCAAGGTGCAGAGATGCCCTGGGGCTGCTGACAGGCGCCTGGCTGGGTATGAGGAGGAGAGCCCAGCCTGGTTCACCGGATGACCACTCAATGTAACCAAAAGAAATATATTCTGCGAAGTAACAATTGCCTGCCTTTAGAATGGGCCTCGCTTTCCCCTGAAAACCGAGCTTCCCTAGAGAATAGAGAGAATGCTGCCATCAGAGCAAGTCCCTACAATAAGCAAACACACTGAGGCGTTAGCAAGGACCTCAGCTTAGCCAGAGGCTTGGAAAAAGATGAAAATCAATATGCAGTTGTTGGAGGGATTGAAATTGTCTCTTCAGTCAATGGTCTGGCCAGCCCTGTCAATACATCAGTGAAAATTTCTGCACCAGCCATGTAATAAAGGACAGTGTGCCCTGGTTGGAAAAAAAGGACAAAACCAGTACTGCCACTCACTGCCACTAAGCCAGCACCTCGCTCCCCCAGCCCGCAGCCTCACGACAACAGGAAGCACACGTGGCACGATTCTGCACGCCCAGGTCCCAGGAGCCGGAGAGTAAGAGGAAGGCTGCAGACAGTGGGGCCTTATTTCTTGAGGTTCATCTGCAGTTGTGGTCAGCGAGGGCAAGCCCTCCTTATTGCAGAGTCAGACTCGATCCCCACGGCGTTCAGGGCGGTGGGACTGGTCATCCAGTGTACATACAAACACAGATTGCCCCCCCACCATCACAGGCCACTGCTCCGGATGACCCAGGGCATCTGTCACCTCTCCCAGGAACTGCTCAGTCCTCCGCCCTGGGCGCTGGAGGTGTTCCCAGACTGTGACCTCAAGTCCCTTGGCTGGAGGTGCCCAGACTGTGACCTCAAGTCCCACGGCTCTGCTCCCCAACCTGGGCCTCTCTCAGGCTGTCAGTCTCAGTACCAAAATAGGACATTATTGTAGACTCCACAGATGGCATGGGAGCTACATTTCTCGGATGACTAAGGGGCCTACGGATGTGACTGTACCGTGACCAAGGTGACAATGTCTTTTTAGGTCCTAAGGCATATTCATCCCTCGCCAGGGACAAAGGTGGTGACATGTGGACATGGAAATACAATGAGTCTGAGGTTCCTCTTTCACTCACGGTGGCAGGGTGGTGCAGGGGGCAGTGGGTCAGGCCACTCTGGGGTGACCTCCATCTCTGTCACTTTGTGACATGGCTCCACTAATGGCTCCACTGCCTAAGCCTTACTTTTCCCATCCCTCAGATAATGGAGCAACAGCTAACAACTGTCAGAGTTAGGTGGCAATCCAATTTCATCATGTACGTGAGTCACCAGGGTACCTCCTTCAATAATCCACCCCGCCTGAGTAATAATGCCTCTGAACTGACAAACACAAAAGAAATCTTCACTGGCCCCTGGCCTCACCTCTCTCTCTGTTCTGATGATGAAAATGATGACGAAGAAGGTGACGGTGATGATGACAATGGTGATGATGGTGGTGAGGAGGACAAGCACTTCTGAGTTCTTCGCTCTGTTCACGTTCAGCCCACTCCCTCCCCTGAACCACCACATGAGGAACCCAGAAGCATCATTCACATTGTCACGATGAGGAAACTGAGGAACAGAGAAGGTCACACAGCTGCAGGTGGTGAAGCTGGGATCCACATCCGACTGTGCACTCCATGTCTTCACTCTTTACACCCACCTTGGAAAAAAGGGGGATTTTAAAGTCCCAAGAGCCCACATGGAGCGTTTATAACATGCCAGGTGCTGTAGAAAGTACTTTTGGTCATGCTACACTGTCTGACCCTCAGACCAGTCCCCCGATGAGGATGTCGGCCTGCCTGTGCAGTCCTGGGGAAAACGGAGGTACAGCGGAACCCTGGCAACTGTCAAAGCTTGGGAACCCACCCACCATGCCACACTGTTCCTTTCCAAGCACTCTGTCACATGTCTGCAGCCAGCAGCACCGGCTCTGATGACTAGTTTTTCACTCTGCCTCAAACTCGTCTGACAGGGCGCCATGGCTGGGAGAGGAGCGATGGCCACAGGGGGCACCTACAACTTGAGGTGACTGCTGCATGCACACTACTGATGCACTGAGGCTGTGTGCAGCCCACAGCAAGCTCTCGGGGCAGTGGGCGAAGTCCCTTCCCACTGGGTGATAGACCAGGACACCCAGGGTGTACATGGGTGGTCAGTCCTTCCCAGTACACCCCTGGGTCTCCTCTCACCTAGCCGGTGCCCAAGCTTGTGAGGCCTGGTGCAAGGCTGCCGGAGGCCCTGTTGCTGACACCCAGGGAGCCAGCAGAAGAGATGCCACGCCTTTGATAACTCTACAGATTATCATAGGGCATGATGTGAGTAATGACTGTTTCTTCTTCTTTTATGGCTGTCACCAAGTGCCACATTAGTATTTTGTTTGCCAGCAGCTCTCACAAACGGTCCTTCCCTTTTGTATAGAGGTTCAGTTGTAGTCTGAGAGAACTGAGATGGCGAGTGTGGGAAGGGGCACCTCTTTTCTCTGGGTACCCACTCTTTCTGGACATGCTGACAGGAGTGGCAGGAGAAGGAGTGGGACGTCGGTATCACTCAAGTGTGCCAAGCAGTGGAATTCTGCATGCTCCTTGAGGCGCCCTGCCCCGGACGCTGAGTGTGGGATGTGCGTTGGATGCAGACGTTCTACCTCTGAAGGAAGGTCTAGATACTCGTGAAGAGGATGCCATATCCGTAAGGACAATGACAAAGCAGCTCTGCGTTTATAGTGTCATTGAACAGGCCCAGCTAAAGATTATTGCTCCTTTAGAAATTGAAAATCTGTATTTCTTTGCTAGAGCTACCATAACAACCATGGGTAGGAGGCATAAACACATGCATTTATTTTCTCACAGCTCAGAGGCTGGAAGTCTGAGTCCAGGGGCTGGCAGGCGGGTCCTACTGGGCCCCTCGCCTCATCGTGCAGACAGCCGCCTTCTCCCAGGGCCCTCAGAGCTCTTCCCTCTTCGTCTCTGTGTCCCGGGTTCTCCACAGGACAAGCTCAGACTCTGATGCTGTCACAACCCCCTCCCAGCCCTGACCCGGGTGTTTCTGGAACTCAGGTGAAGAGAGAGGAAAGCAGATGCCTATCTTTGTACATGGTTGTTTCGGAGTTGGGAGAGCAGAGCCACTAAGAGAGCCAAGCCTCCTGACACTGACCAACGTCCTGCGGGCAGTGCTTGGTCTGCGCTTAATGAGCTGTGGCTTTCATGTGACAGTTGTTCTTTGAAGAGGCAGGGAGAAACCGGCCCCAGTTAATGATCTTCCCCCCACTGTCAAACAGGGGCTGGGGGGCGCCAGGAGGGAGGACAGTAGGTGGCCACAGGGAGGCAGGAAGGGCACTGGGGAGAAGAAAGGAAGGCAGAAGGGCAAGCGGAGACAGTGCTTAGGTCAGGAGGGGCCCTGCCACCTGAGCCAGGCCTCCTGGTGGGAACCATGGTGGGTGTCCAGGGAGGGCTAACTATGTGCACACATGCCCCCACCATGAGGAGCCCTCCACCCTGCCATAGCTCCTGTGCATGGAAGAGTCCATGGAGGAGTAGGCAGCCCGGGGGAGAAAGATCTCAACCAGGTTCCACAAAGGTCCTGACCAATCGGCATGAACATAACCGTTAACACGAGGTTAATGTATCGAACAGGATGTGGTGAAACACACACTGAAGTTCAGTGTCCAACTTTACATTTCCTTCTGACGGAAACAAAGGTTGAAGAGCAGGAACTGCTCACATTCGTATTCCATGGTCAGATAACCCATCTAAACCATCATTCTTTTCCAATAAAATTACATTAAAAGCACCCACGGATGTGCAGAATTCCTCAGTCAGCCACCAGAAACTGAAGGCTACAACCACAAAAAGGAGGGAAATAAGAACCTCTCTCAAGCTTGGCCGCAGCATGCAGGCCCAAGGCTGCAGGCTGCATTGTGTCCCCAAGAAAGGTATGTTGAGGTCCTGACGCCCAGTACCTCAGGATACCAGGGCCGCCTTATTTGGAAGTAGGGTCCTTGCAGATGTAACTAGTTCAGCCGAGGTCACAGTGGGCCTCAGCACAGCCTGCCAAGTGTCCCTGTAAGAAGACAGTCACGTGAAGACACAAAAACACAGAGGGAGCGCATGGGTGGACTAGGCAGAATTGAGTGACATATCCACAAGCCAAGCAACACCAAGGCCCGCCAGCACCGCCAAAGCCAGGAGGCGGGCGTGTAACAGATCATTCCCTGCTCTGGGAGCAGCCAGCCCTGTGACTCCTTGATTTCCAGCCTCCAGTGTGGGAGGCAATATATTTCTGCTGTCAAAGCTGGCTGTGCTTTACTGGGGCCACCCTAGGAAAGTAACGTACCCTATGCTCCTAAAACCTGCCATTCGTGCTGGGAGCTGTGGTTTCAGTGAGGGGGTGAGGTTCTTCTTTCTTTTTCAAGTCAAAAACACAATTTAACATGAAAACATCGAAGAGCTTAGTTCTTTCTTCAATAGCAATTAAACCTATCGCCAGCTTCGGAATAAACAGATGCCTTGCACACTCTGGAGCAGAACATTTTGTGGAGACATGGGCTACAGTTCTTCAGGCTAAATTAAATCTGACTGTAAGAGATTCTTTGCATAGAGCTACCCCAGGATCCAGCAACCCCTCTTCTGGGCATCCACCTGAAAATTTGGAAAACATTTATTTGTAAAGATATATGCACCCCTGTGTTCCCTGCAGCATTTTTTACAGTGGCCAAGACACGGAGACAACCAAAGTGTCCTAGGACAAGGAAGATATGATTTCTACTTGCAGGGACAATGGAATTGTGGTTCCTACTTGCAGGGACTACTCAGCCATAAGAAAAGATGAAATACTACCACTTGCGACAACATGGACAGATCTTGAGAATATCATGCTGAGCAAAATCAATCGGCTAGAAAAGGCCCATAACCATATGGTTTCACTCACATGTGGGATACAAAACAGACAGCAATGAAGGAACAAGCAAAAACTCACAGATGCGACAGCCACGTGGAGGCGGCCGAGGTGTAGGAGAGGGCGGGCGGGAGAAGACGGCAAAGGGGCTCCAACACTTGGTGGCAGATGGAGGCGGGACTCTGGGCAGCGAGCACATAATGCAATACACAGATGACGTGTATACAACTGGACACCTGAAACTTACGTTGTTAACCAATGTCACCCCAATACATCCAATGTAATAAAAAAAGATTTCTGGTATAAAATTTCTTCTGACTGGCCTGGACTTAGAAGGCCCCCGTGAGCATCTCTGAGTGGACGGAGAAGAATGGACCACAGCCTTCACTCAGTTGCAGGTCACTTCAGAAAGGGTTGCTGGTGGCAGCTGCTCAGTGACAAGGCACACGCTTTGAGACACACCCCACACGTGCCTCCTGAGCGCTCTTCTCCTTTGAGGGATTAAAAACACAACCGTCATGATGGAGTTCAGAGTGGTCCAAAGCAAAGCTCTCAGCTCCCTGGGCTGGAGGCCAGCCTTGGCGCATGTCTAAGGGGGCAGTTCCTCAGAGCAGTAAGAGGTTTCAATGACATGGATGCGCCCGGGGCAGGTGGAAAGTTTTAACTGTGTACCGATGAAGAGTGGCATTTGTCTGTGCTGACTCTTCAGAAATGACGACAATTCCTTCAACCTGCTCCAAGTGGGAGAAGCCCTCCTCAGGGTGCAGAAGTCTGGATCTGGGGCACAGGCCACCACGCAACCAGCCCACGGGACACCAGAAGGGATGAGGCTGCAAACCCAGCATCTCCAGCTGCCCTGAGAGCAAAGTTGAAGGCTAATGTGGGGTAGTAATGCAGTTCCGGGAAATGACTGACTTGCAGCTGTGCAATTAAGACGCCCTAGCACAGTTCATGACTAGTCACCTGCATGAGACAAACATGACCTTCACCTCCCAATCTGCAAGGCCACACAGCTCGCTGGCAGCTGTGCTAGCCTGTGGAACTCTGCCCTTACTCCGTGCCTCCCCTTGCAGGAGCTGACCTGCCCTAAAGGGGGCCTACAGGCTGGCAGGAGCTTCTGGCTTCCCCAAAGCCTCCCTGTGCTGGGGAGAGACAGGAGGCTGAGTGATTCAGGCAAGTGAAAGGCACCACTGTAAGCAGCCCACACTTACGATGGAGAAAGAGAGGTTCCTATGACACCAAGGCAAGCTTGCAAGAGCAAACGCAGGTGTGGTCTTGGAGCACCCGCAGGAGCTGGGAGGTTCTCCATGGCTGGGGAGTTGGGGTGACACCCCCAGGTTGCTAAAAGAGACTTCAGCTATGCACAGAATTTAGTGTAGTTCTTCCAAATGCTAAGCCAGTTTGCCATGCAAGTCACAGCTCTCTTCGTCACAAGGCCAGTGTGTGGGGTGGGGATTAATTCATCACTGCCACACCAGCAAACACAATGCTCTCCGTTCCAGCCTTTTCTCCATCACAGGCTCCAGTATGGGAAGGGATGCATGGTGTAGCTTGGAGAACACTTTGAAAATGCGATGTTTGGATTCCGCCTGAGGTGTTACCACGGGGCACGTGGCGATGCATTATTATCAGGGTGACCTTCTTTAGTAATCCAGGGATGTGTCACCTCCAAAATGCCAAAAGAAGCCATTCTTCAAGTTAGGAAATACACAAGAAAAATGCACAGGACAAAATACGAACACACACTGACCTTCTGCAGAACCATCAAAGAGCTCGATGGGTTTTATGACAAGCCCCTGCAAAGGCCAAGATTCCACTTGCCTTAATTTTGCCCCATCAGCCATTAGTAGTGTCAGGTACAGCAGGGGCTCAATACATGTGACAAGTGTACCCAAACATTCATGGACATGAATGCCTAGCAAGATACTTCTTATACAGGACAAGAACTGGAAATAAAAAATAAACTTTCAGCAATGATGCATGGATAAGCATATACAATGCCACCACTTCAAACTATATTCTAGAATAACTAGAAAGTGCTCTGAGAATTATGTTAAAATTAAACAAACATACAAACGCACAAACATCTGTAAGGATATGTACCAAAATAAAGTGTTACAATCGTTTTCTGTGCGGTGGATATGCAGATGGTTTAGTGGTCTCACATACACACTTGTGTACTCAACAGGGATCACACTGAATGAATGAATGGATGAATGAACGAACGAACGAATGAACAGCCCCAGGAGGATCTGACGAACAATCCCTCTGTGGCCTCACTCAGTTCTGACTGGAACAGGCCAGAAGACTCCTCCGTCCCCAGTACCGCTCACTTTCTTATCACACTGTTAGCATCACCGCTCAGGATTATAGCACTATCTCCATTGTGGTCCAAATGCACTTACTTGTCACAGACACATGACAGTGATTGTAACAGCTACAGAGTTGTCATCTGACAGGAAGTTGGTCCCTAAGAGACTGAGACTAGGACTCAAACTGGATTTGGGAGGCGGGAGGATGAGTATTTTGAAAGATCCCTACAGGGCCACCCCTCACAGGGTAAGCCAGGAATGTTGAATTCTGTAGGACATCCCATCTGCTGGTCTGCCCTGCCTGCATTGGGTGACAAGGCACATGGAGGGGCTCAGAGAAGCTCAGACAGTGGGACACTATAGATGCTGGGTCCCTGGGCTGGGAAAGAAGGGTGGTGGTGTCGAAGACAGCAACCACCCAGAGGCAGGAGGCTGAGACAGGGAGAGACAGGGTTCAGAGATCAAGTTCCACTCCCTTGGTTTCTGTCAGATCCACGTGGGTCCCAGCACTGGATGGACACCTCCTGGACCGCATCCTTTGCTGAAGCTCATCGAAAACCACTGCAGGTGTCTTGTCACTTTTTGAAGAAGGCTTCTACCCAGCATCTTTCTTACCTGAACAGCCTCCTGGAGAACTTAGGGATAGACAGGCAGGCTTCGTCTCTGCCTGAGACATGCAGTGCTCTGGGCAGGGTGTGCCTCTGTGGACTAGGCCCTGGGGAGGGATGCAGGCGTGTGGAGCCTGGAGGGGCACAAGCTCACTCTAGTCACCTAGCGACCCTGCCCTCGCCCAGGAAGCACTTGCTGATCCTGGGCAAATGGAGAAAATGAGTTACCCAAAGTCAAGGTTGAAGAATTTTCCGCTTGTCAAGCAGCCCATTCCAGGTGTGCCTTACACACACACCAGTCCTCCCAAAAGGATGCTAACAGTGGCCTCTGTCCTGGCCACTCTTCTCAGCCTGTCTTCCCCAGAAGCACAAAGTGACCCTCGACCTAATGCTGGCATTCACACTGTGGGAAGCCCACTGGGGTGCTGTGAGAAATGGTAGAACCCAAAGGGACTGTCCATGACTAGCACCAACACGGCTGGGTAGGGGGGACTGACTCCTTTCACAGAGGTATCAAGTCTGAGCTGCAGGCCCTCTGCCAGGCAAGCAGAGAAGGGCCTGACAGATGACCTTGAAGGGCCTTCCCAACTTGAAATTCTGTTTACAGTGACACAGGTGGCCTGCCTGGGGAAAAGTCATCCTTTGTACTGGGGGATAAAGAAAAAGGAGACAGGTGTTTAAGTGCCTCACCTGAAGGCCAAGAAGCAGTTTTCTCACTGGCCAGGTGTGGCGGATACTGGCCAGCAGTGTCTGCGTCATTATGGATGAATTAAAACATGCACACAGACCGCTGAGTCTGGTGGAGGAATAAGGATAACCGCAAGGCTTTTCTCTCAAGAGGAGCCAAAGCCATGGCCTCCACCATGACAGGCCTTTATCCTAATCATATCTCCTTACATTCCAAGATGGTTCTTCCTCACTCTCCCTGTTACAGCAAAGGAGTCAATGCCCCTCATTACATCACAAAAGGACATTAGCAAATGAATAAGCAGGCAGTTACACTGGGCCTGCAAGGTATTGAAGGGTGAGGGGGTTTCAACAGAAACCCAGTCTCAAAACAGCCTAAGTATATTGCAAATCTGATTACCCATGAAAGAACCTATATGTGGGCGTGGGTCCTGTGCATCTCCGAGTGGGAGCTGGGCCCATGCCATGCAGAAGGGTCTGCCACAGCCAGGCTAGGGGTGGGAGGAAGCAAGGGAGCCTGCCAGAGGAGGCTGGGGCTGGTGGAGGCCGGGGCTGGCAGAGGCGTGGCTGTCCATTTAGATGAAGGAAGGGGAGCTGAGGGCACGCAAACTGCAGGACTCTATGGGCCAGTGAGCGTGCCATGCTTGGACCAACCTTCAGCCCTCTCTGAGCATGGGGCCCACTCCCAGGAAGACCAGCTGTGATCTAGATTGTGACCACCTGGTTCAGGCTCCCAGACCCAGAGAGGAGTCTGCGGGAGGCAAGAACTGAATAGGACAGCATTTGTGTGAACAGAAATGTCTCTGTGATTGCATCTGCACCCTGCCACCTACAAAATGCTGCACAGAACATGTGATGCTGCGGAAAGCAGACTGCAGTCGAAGTGCGGAGATCCCGGTCCCCAGTGTCCAGGCCACCCCTGTCCAGTTATATCAGAATATCTGGGGTGGACTGTTACGGAGGAATGAAACCACCAGACACTGGAGGGACTCGGGAGCACAATCCTTTATTAACATGCACGGGCCCAGAGGAGTGCAGACTCCAAATTCTGAGCCCCGAACAAAGGATTCAGGGGCATATATATACATTCTTTCTTCCGGGTTACATGACACAAAGCAGGTTAGTTTGGATTCCCTTATATGGTTTGCTAGTTTCGCGTGCTACTCTGCCCAATGGGGCAGGAAATGGGCTCATGCTGAGCTCTGGGTTGATTTTCTACATCATTCCCCCCTTTTGATGCTGAGACATATTATTGCTCTCAGTATCAACAGCTAAATCCGGGATTACTATCTACTTGGGGTAGTCTATTTAATGGTATCTCTGGAGAGAAAGGATTTTTGCTGTTGCCTTTCTAGTAACTGTAGCCTCTATCTGTTGGACTAAAGTCTGAAGCAGGCATGGACCAACTGTAATAACTAGGAACAGTAATAATAATGGGCCTATTACTGGGGCTAAGATCAGGAACAAGGTAGACTGCCACCAAGATTGCCTAGTATACTCGGAGGTCTGGGATCTCAGGCTGTTACTAATATCTTTTAGCTTGTTAATATTTTCTTCTACCAAAGCTGTGGGGGCCTGTACTCTGGTGAAACTGCATGGAATCTCCTCCCCTGGCAAAGTTTATAGTCATATAAAGGACAACTACTTCCGGCTGGACATGGACGTCGTCCTACCTATCCTTGGGTCAGGGGTGCCCTGAAAGGGGAGGGTTCAGCACAGAGGGAGTCCTTCCTGTAAGGGGAAGGACTTTACAGAATCCTGGTCAGTTGGCAGTCACCAGGAAGTCGCAGGCTTGGTGTCCAAAGGCTGGCATTACTGGACAGTTGGTATTCTGGTCAGGTCATATTCTGGAGAAGATAGATTTGAAAAGACAGTTGGAAGCACAATTAAATCATAACCACTAAATGACCAAGGCAGGGTCTTAGGTAAAGAAATGGCTTATCTGGAGAAGGTATACAAGCATGTTACACCTACCCAAAACTCTGGTGGCCCAGTATACTTCACTCGGGCTGAGGGGACTATATTAGGATTTCCCTCCTTTCAGATATCTGGGTCCTTTCTGTCCAAGCCATCAAGACAGAAAAGGGAAAATCAGTTTTAAAGTGAAGCCCACGGACCGCCCCAACCCTTCACCAACCCAACCACTTAGTTCGGCCAAACTGTTGAGTCTCATGGGGCGACGATGACGATGGGCTTCTCAAGTGAGGCCTATATTGCAACCAATCACCCAGGTAATGAGGTCATAGGCATACGCCCTATGAAAACAGAAGAACACACAGGTTAATTCACACAACAATTCCCAAAACAGTCTCTGTGGCTGTGAGATGGTCCTTTGGGGAGACACTCAGTTGCAAGGTCCTTCCTGCCTGTAATTGTATATCCTTGGCGACATTACAGGCCCAGTTTCAACTTTCAAATGAAAGCAAACTTCCAAGACAGTTAGCTGTGCCATTCTGATGTCTGATACTGAGCCTTGTGATTTTCCTTAAATCACAATTTTTCTCCTTAAAATCACCCTCATTGTTATTATAGGGACTACTTTGGGTCCTTCTTTTAATTTTGACTGTTCCTTTGCATAAACACACCAAGAGCAGCCTGGATCACCTATGATCTTTAAGTCTGCTTTGCTGGAACTCACACAGGGAACCCTAGATTGACTTCTCAGCCCGCCC